>REGM01000002.1:3613570-3680048 GCA_004194415.1 Aurelia aurita | reverse complement strand
AATTAAAGGGGCCCATTAGCCATGTACGAAGAACGCTGGTACAGGACAGCCACAGGGGTGGCGCCAGGAATCTTCCGACGGAGGGGCTCGAACTTCCGACAGGGGGGCTAAAATGGCAAAAAATGCTGTTTTCGTACGTCATTTTGCCAAATTTCCTCCGACAATAACCCAAAATTTCCTCCGACGGGGGGGCTAGATGCTTCCGACGGGGGGCTGTAGCCCCCCTAGCCCTCCCCTGGCGCCACCACTGAGCCTAAAACAGCTTAGGGAAGTGTAGTGATGACGTGAATTAAGGACACATGGGTAAAAGGATTAGAAGGTAGAATAAGGAGTTATCGCCTCGTCACGAGCATTGCAAACATGAATAGCAAATGCCGACCTTCTCATGTATGTCCGTAAAAGAGCTGAGACATTTCTGGGTGGGAGCAATAGCTTCTTCGAAGCTGCGGCAAATTTGGTATTTTTCATATTTCCATTTTTAACTGGGCAGTAAACTTTCGAACCAGGCATTGCTGTACAATCATCAAACAGTTAACTGAGGCCTCCTGGTTTCGTTGGCAGCGTTATGTCATTACTTCTTGCAGTGGCTGTTGCTAGAATACTGTCTTTCAGTTTTTTGGTTGCTAAGCAGGGGTCTGTTGCTAGAATACTGTCCTTCAGTGTTTTGGTTTCTAAGCAGGAGTCCGATGTTGGAAGTCAAAAAGCAGATAAACATCTGCAAATTCCAAGCATAATATGAGGCCAAGGCAATAGGACGTAATAGATCATTTGTGGTCGAATTGCACATAATGGTTTGTTTGCGTGGCGCAGTTCCAAAAAAGACTTCCTAGGCGATCTAGTAGAACTTCTGTGGCAGCAGTTGGCAACTGATTGCATTCTTTGCATTCGTTGGTAGTTCACAGAAAAGCGTTCTTGGTTCCTGACTGAGTGAGTGAGTGAGTGAGTGACGGAGTTAGGGGGGGGACAGAACACCACTCCTATATGTACTCGTTTTACTTCGTACATAAAAAGTACCTCATATTTTCAATCAGCAACAAATAAAGAAATGGAAGAAACTAGCCAGAAGAAAATGGAACGAAATGTTGTAAAATGTTTCATGGTGCCATCCAACACTTCCAGTTTACGATGATGTCCCAAAAAACTGGCCAAAAGATCCATCGAAGGAATGCAAGGAATGTATGCCAGTTGCTGCGGAGGACAGTTGTCTCGTGTTTCACGTGGGCACATGCTCAGTGATGCGTCCCTAATCTTCCCTTTCCAAGATAAACACGGCAGGAATCTGACGTCTCTTCTCTTCCAGTCTGCACAAGGAAAGCTCCCAAGTTTGCAACGATTAATCACCAACCAACAACATGTCTGATACAGCTGGAAAGGTATTATTTCATTCTATGGTGCGGTGTAATTTTGCAAGCGAGCTTTGGCGAAGCAAGTCTGTTGCTTCACATGCAAAACCAAGGCCGAAAGGCCCGGTCTGTGGGCCTAACTATAAGGCCTCCTCCTTTGCAGATGTGAGGTTTGGTTACCGAGTGCTATGAGGCTGTCAGGCCCGCTCGTTAAAAAATGTAGAAGCAACATACTTGTAATGATAACTGTATTTCGAAAGAGTTACAGCATAATATAAAGTTTTATGACATTCTGTTCATAACTTGGTTCAAAACAATTTGATGGGTGTTTCCACGCACTCTAATCCCTTTGCAAACGCTTGGATTGCACAACACTATGGAGATGGAAAAAATCCTGCTATTTGGAGAAGGCATTTTATTTCTGATTTGACAGTATACCACGTGAAAGATGCCAGATCTAGCCTTGTTCTGACCAAGTCTTACTTTGGAGGGGTGTTGCCAGACAGTTGCCAATCTGGAAAGTTTGCAAACTGTACACAGAAGAGAAGTCTGTACACTTTGAATTCAATTGTGCACTTACTAAACAAACATTTATCAATATATAAAAGTACAATTGACTAAACCAATAGAGCTCACTTTTTGCACCTTTTAAATTGGGCACAGAAGATCTTCCATGTGCACAGCAAATTTTTCAGTCTGGGGGTGTTGCATATACACTCATTTCTTTTCACAAGAGACAGCTTATAACAAACTGTAGTAGCATCATTTTGAGAAAATTAAGAAACTCTGGTAGAAAGAATTAGAGGCCAATTCGAAGTTGACAAACTTTTTCACATTTTTTTAAAATCAAGATTTCACAAGGCTACTGTACTTTACCCCTTGGCTTTTGATCCACCATTCATCAGGTCACGAGAGAGCTCCTCCTTTAAGTAATGCCCTCCATACAATTTATTCTGTTTCCTTGTATCGTAGGGGTTTTTTATTTGTATATTGTATTAATTTCCCGTATTAATGTATTAATTTTCTATGATATTGTCTTACATTCTTGTAGTTTAGTTATTTGTTTGTATAGTTATTTTAATAAATTGTATGTATATAGTGGAGAAAACTGACATGAACATGCTTGCCATTTTTTATCACTAGCCAATAACATGCCGTGCTGCAGTTGCTTGGGAAGCAAAGAAACCCTTGGTCATTGAAGAAGTGGTTGTTGCACCCCCAAAAGCAGGAGAAGTTAGAATAAAGATTCTCTCAACTGGTGTATGCCACACAGATGCTTATACATTGAGCGGACAAGACCCAGAAGGGAAGTTTCCTGTTATTCTTGGGCACGAGGGAGGTGGAATCGTAGAGAGTGTTGGTGAAGGAGTGACCTCAGTAAAGCCAGGTAAGGTTGAACGAACATTGCATAAATTCTGAACTGTTTCTTTCAAGAAAAGACGATGCAGCACTATTTTTATACTTTTTTTAGAAAGTGAAGGTGACATGATGAACATGATGAAGTATCTGTCTGACTACAGCTGATTTTCTTTGAATTGTACTTATGACTGACTCTGTGATTCAATTTTCAGGTGATCATGTTGTTCCCTTGTACATTCCTCAATGCTACGATTGCAAATTTTGCAAGAGCACCAAAACAAATTTATGCAGCAAAATCAGATCAACGCAAGGAAATGGTGTCATGCCTGATGGAACAAGCCGATTCACTTGTAAGGGACAAACCCTCTTTCATTTCATGGGAACCAGCACATTCTGCGAGTACACCGTTGCAGCTGAAATCTCTGTTTCCAAAGTGAATTGTTTTTGCTTTCTCGATCAGCTGTCATACTTTATAGGTCAATTCCGGGGTTGGTGTAATTGATGATAAAATGAAAGATTATGCTGTTATAAATGGTGTATATATCGTACTTTTATCCACTATTTTTCCTCTTTTCTATGCGAAATTACGTATTAAAAAGCGACCAGTGCTCAGTGACGTCATAATAAAGTGACCAGTGCTCAGTCACATCATCTCAAAGCCCTCTGGGAACGAGGCTACCCTGTTTTCTCTCCTCTGAATTGTGACTACCCTCCTTATTGTGTACTCGTGGAAAAATGGAGACCAATCGTGGCAACGTTTGGCCTAAATTACGAAGATATTTATTGAATTGACAGATTAAAAAGAAGTCTAAATGCGGAAAAAAGTTTGTCATTTGATTCAGGGGATGGTAAGTTTGTTTTCTAACATTAATTTTGCAAACCCCGGAATTGTTCTCTAACGTGTTTAGTTATACTGGGTGTGCAAAATATTTTTATGCTACTGTATTTGAAAAATCGTAAAACAGTAAAAAAATATCCAGCCTCATGATTTGTGTAATTCTGATTCTACATTTTTCCTCAGACTCAGTCTTTAACTTACCTTAATTTTAACCCTATTCAGTCCGGGGGGCCATTATGGCCCCCCCTATCAAACTTTTTTTAATAGAATCTTAGCCATGAAAGATTTGACTTTGAAACTTCTTGACTTTTATCAAAATTTAATAGGCTACATAATTTTCTACTTTTCGTTGTCTATTGTTGTGTCACGTGACCTCTGCATGCCCTATTTTGGAGACCGGTCACAAAGAAAATCGTAAATCCTCTATTATTTTCTCCCCAGTAGCATAAAATACAAAGTTATATATATTATTCAATTCGTATGTGAAGAGTGCTTTCATTTGATATATAGTTTGTTAATATCTGCTTACATCAGCAAGTTTTAATATCTATGACGTCATACAACTTGATGACGTCATATTTTGAATAAAATAGTATATTATTCATAAAATTTGTTCAAAATGGTGTGATCATGATTCATTGATTGGAAGTCAAAAAGTATAATATAACACTGTAACTATCGTCTCCATTCTATTTAGTGTCCGTAAATTGGACGTAATTAGCCATAATTAGCAGATGCAATTTTGAAAATTCAAATTATCAATTAAAATGTCTTTATAGACTCATGGCCATCATTTTTGCAGCATTATTAGCTACATATCTCTAACAAATCAGTAAATATCTGGCTTTTAAGAACAGTCGCTGGTTTTCCTTGATTTTGCTATTGTATTTGGTTGCCTAGCAACGAATCACGTGACAAATTACTAATTATTGCTATTTTTAGATTCTCCTTTGGTCCCTAATGCATTGTAGTAAGTGTCATCTTCATACCATTTCTCGTTTCTGAAATAAACAGGGGGGCCAAAATAGCCCCCCCTTGGACTAAAGTAGTAAACATTTTACCCGGGCTGAATAGGGTTAAGGGGTTTTTGGTGATTTATAGTGGACTTCATTAAGACCCAAATGTTTCAGGTGGAAAAATTTGGACAAAAAGTCCGGAAAAAAAGTTTTTGATACTTTGAAAAATCAGAGACGTTTTCCTTTTTTACAGCTCATTGATCAAATCTTCCGCTTGCTTGAAATGAGTTATATTTGCATATTTGCATAAATCAACCTCGTTATCGTTAACCAAAGATCAGCACTGAATGCTTCAAATCAAAGCATCGTGAGCAAAAAATATAGCCAAAAAATGTGCTGTCGTTTTTAAAGCAATTTGGACACGATACTTTTGGACAAACATTTTTTTGAAACTTTATCAGTGAGAAACTTTTAGATGTTTGAGGTCACAGGCAGAAGTTGCCCTGTATCACTCTAAGTTATATCTTATTGAACACAGGTGAACGAAAAAGCAGATCTTGGCAAAGTGTGTCTTCTTGGATGTGGCATCTCAACTGGTTATGGAGCTGCTTTGAACTCTGCCGGGGTTGAGAAAGGTTCCACTGTTGCTGTCTGGGGTCTTGGAGCAGTTGGCTTAGCTGTTGTCATGGGAGCCAAAGAAGCAGGAGCCTCAAGAATCATTGGAATTGATCTCAATCCGGACAAGTTTAAGATTGGTATGTTTTCATCTCTGTTAGTTCTCTTTGAATTTTCGTATCCAATAGGATGTGCCAAAATTTGTTTCATGTTTGCCACAATGTGTAGAAATAAATTGCACCATCAGTTTCTTTGAACATTTGATAGTGGAAAGGTTAACTTAGATTTGAGAAAGTGAGAAAACGCAGTCATGCATGGATCGCCAGGATCGTTGAGATCAAATTTTTTTTATCTTGCCAATCAAATCACCAGGATCGCTGAAGAAGTAAATTGAGTTGTTTCCGTTTGATCTCTGGGATCATTGAATTCACCATTTCCAATGATCTTGGCAATCCTGGCGATCAAATGAGAATAAATTCTTGTCTATAGTTTTTCATATTTATTTAATTTCAGGAAAGGAATTTGGTGCAACAGATTTTGTCAACCCAAAAGATCATGAGAAACCAATTCAACAGGTTAGCATGATAAAAATAAAAGTTCTTTAGTTTTCATTCTGCCAGTTCTTTGAGATTTTTTTCTAACTGTAGCTTGGTGAGTTGTAATCGTTGAATAATTATTTAGAAGAAATATCACACGCTAAAATGCTCAAAGTAGCTATTTCAGGTTTGTTAAGCATGGTTCATATATTCATTACCGTCCATGATGTGTCCCTGTGCTTGCCTCAGCAATGTGTCGCCAACTGTTGTCATCATATTGAAACCAGGCTTTAATTGTCCAATCTTCATCTTTGCAGGTCCTTGTAGAAATGACAGATGGCGGCCTTGACTATACTTTTGAATGTATTGGTAATATCCATTGTATGGTGAGTGTTTTTATGTATCGCTTTGAATTTGGCTACTATCATGCAATACATTACATTTCTTTGAGAACATAAAGTCTTAATTTTATTTAACTTGTGAAGATAGCAAGTTCTTATGGTGCTCTATGACTCTGAAAAGTGTGTTTGTTATAGAAAAAATTTCTTGTCAATACTATCTTCATGAGACATCACATCAGTTCTTTTGTAAGTTTTGAAAATTTATCAATGTATAGTATGAAAATTTGAACCTTCTACTAGAATGTTCTTTACTCTAGGTAATTTTTGCAATTTTGTGCAATGATGTTAGTTATTGTTTCAGGCATAGCAAGATTGCTAGCAGGTCCATGCGATAAATAGATATTGACATGTTTCTGCCTCCGTGTTTGGCTGTTTTGCTGTGTTGATTCTATTCAGTTTTGTTCATAAATACAATAGAATACAACAATTTGCGGTAAAATTCGGTATTTTACACAACCTAGGAAAAATATGGCTTATCGAGTTTTGGCTGTTAATTTATTTAAGTCAAGTCAAAGGGTTAAAAGCAAAATGAATATATTTAGTATTAGTACCAGGCAGTTATTTAGATTGGGAATATTCGATTGCACCTGAGTTTTCAAAGTTCAAATGTCGATCTCTTTTCTATCTTCTTTTCTCAGTCTGAAAATGAAGTCGTTTCAATTTTTATTCTGTAATTAGCGTGCAGCTTTGGAAGCATGTCACAAAGGATGGGGTGTCTGCACATTGATTGGTGTTGCTGGCGCAGGACAAGAAATCAGTACACGTCCATTCCAATTGGTGACTGGAAGAGTCTGGCAAGGAAGTGCTTTTGGAGGTACGTACATGTAGCGATGGTTTTACGAAGCATTTTGTGCATCAATCCAAATTTGTTCGATCCTCAGTAGCAATTTCTCAAGATTAAGATTTATGTGATCAATATTGTGTGCTATCATCCAAAGCGCATCTGGTTTCTTATTCATACAGACGACATGTCACGTGACTTGACCAATTCGCACTCGAAAATTATACTTGGGGTAAATGAAGCCATTACAAAGTTTGGCGTCGAACTGGGAATTTGAGAGTGTCTCGTTTATTTATCGAAATAAATCAATTCTAAAAGCTTGGAAGCTATTCAAATCACGCCAAAACTTTAGCGGATAGATAGGTGAACATCGGAAAGGATGGTTGAATTCAAAGAAGAGACGAGCAACTTACAGCCGACGGAGTTTGTGGTGCTAATTACGAAATTATCGACGCAAAGGCAAGTTTTTCACAGCTTTCCTGGCCTAAATTTTTGTTTTGCTTTGAAAAAGCATGTTCGTGTAATTATTTCATAGGTTTAGGTCTGACTGACAATTGCTACCTATCCTTTCTCTGCTCACTATCGCGACAGAGAATATAAGAGCAATATTATGCAACTTTTTGCAAATTTTCTATACAAACATATATAGATAGACATTTTCTGAAGATTTACCCCAAAACAAGATGGCGTCGTACTTTAACGCTGTTGTGACGTCAGGCCGTCTGTACGAATATAATATAAGAGAAACGTGTAATGTTCAACAAAGAGAAAAAATGCAAAACGAGAATGACCGGAAACGCTCTCCCTTCCCGCCTTTGCGCAAAATGGCGTCTGCGCCTGCCAGCTACGGCTGCGCAGTTGATGCCCCGATCTCGTGGGCGGCCGCCATTGAACGTCATGATAAAATACGTTGTACGGAAATTGTACGGAAATTGACCGGTTTCAAACGTGGCCTCGTTTTCGTTTTACATTTTTTCTCTTTGTTGTAATGTTCATTATATTTTACAGGATGGAAGAGTCGCGATAGTGTTCCGACGTTAGTCGAAGATTACCTGGCTGGGAAATTAAAAATTGATGAATTCATAACACATCATTACAAATTAGATGAGATCAACGACTCATTCCAGGTCATGCATGAAGGAAAGAGGTAAGATGTGTTTCGGACGGGAAGTCTTGGACAAAAACTTCGCACAAAAAAGTTACAGACATTATTCTATGTTTCCTCAAAATTTTAGAAATTACGATGGTTTACGTTTTTTTCAAAATGATTCTTGAAATTGAAGATTTTTGAAAAGTATAACGGTAGAACTATAGCAAAATTGCTGAAGTTTCAAGCCATTCAATTAAAAAAAATAGGTCATAGAATTTTACACCGACCTTCTTACGCCAATTTAAAAATTTGGAACCTGTGCTGAGAGGGCAAGGGTTTATCGCATTATTACTTCGAACAAAAAAGTTTCGGACAAAGTTTTGTTCCAAGCTTTTACCGTGGAAAATTTTAGATTCCAATGTAGGAAACATACTATTTGAGGTTTTGGGTCTTTTTTGTATGCTGTGGTATGATAAGTGGGATGTGGGGAGGGCAAGGGGTTATGTTATCGCACTATTATTAGCAAACCTTTTCGTGCCATAACTCTTTTTTCAAGTATTTAAGATAGGAAAGAAAGTAGATTTGGTCCCTTCTAGCACCATGATGTTTTCTAACTCTTTCAAAATCAGTTTGCAAAGTATTAATGCTTGTCATACAACTATTTGCTGCATTGTATTCCATTTTAGATGGCATTGATAAATGTCTCAACAGATACACGTTTTTTCTTTCATGAGAAGCTTCGATCAGCCCATAGTATCATCATCATCATCATCATTACTTTATTTTTTACAGTAGGCGAGAATTAATTATAGCTCAAATTTACAGCTAATTTAAGCCTACAAGTACTAAAAGTGTCTTAATTTCACATCAAAAGTTCAGCCTTTATGTACTAAAAGTTTCTTAATTTGTTTCTTATTTTTGGATGCATGGATTAGGATGTAATTTCTACCACTACCACGTATTTGTTTTTTGACACACGGCACAATCTTGAACAAGAAAAAGAGTTTTATTGGGCTCAAAACGTAAAATTGAAAATAATGGTTCAACAACAATTTTCCCATGATTTTCTTGTGTTTTGCTTTTAAAAGTTTCTTAGCGCTTCTCAAACATAGTAATAGAGTTTCTTAATGTTTTTGCCATCCTAGTACTAGTTTCTTATAAACCAGTTTCTTATATAAAAAAAACGTGTAGTGAGTCTAACTGTTTCCTTTCTCTTCCAGCATTCGATCAATCGTCACTCTATGAAGACTTTTTCCTGAATATGAACAAATATGACAGATTTTTAGAAAAGATTCCTTGAGATTTTTGTTGTCCTCTCTGTTTTGCTAATGAGGTGTCCTATCCATATTTTTGCTTTTAGCATCTTGCGATTGATACCTTGCACAAGGCCACAAATCAGCTCTATCGGTCAGTAAGTTCCGAATTTGTTTAATGTTACAATATTATGCTGGTCGGTAACTACTTCTCGCAAGAACAATGCAGACTTTTCGCTTTATTCTTCGAAGCGAACGGGAAAAATCAGCGAATCGGAAGCTCCAATTAAAAAAAAAATCGAGACTTGGGCAAGTCCAGTTTCTTATAAACAAGTTTTTTTTGTATTGAAGACTTAAGTTTAGTTTTCACTAGACTTGCCCCAAGTCTATTTCATGAAGTCCTTCCGACCGATCCCTTTCCCATAGTTCCCGGATCCGCCATTCCGTTACGGAAGGCTTCATGAAATAGACTTGGGGCAAGTCTAAGTTTTCACTATGAGTAATAGGAGACTAATAGTGTATTGGCCTAATGTTGTCCTGCTAAAATCACATCACCCTGCTCATGATCGATATTACAGTTTGCTTTAAATATACTATATCAAACCTACAATATATTGTTCCTTTCTTGTCTGTTGTCTTCGTCCTAATATTTGCGATAAGTTGCACATATTCCAAATGATTCTCTGACCACTAACAACTTCGTTCGGTTTGTTTGCCGCCATGTTGCATTGACTCTACGCAGGAGCGTTGAGTGCTCATTCCGAGGCACAGGGTGAAATGGTGAGAGAGAGACAAGGTAAGATGGCGTGCGACGTTAGGCCCAAGACAAGAAAGAAAGTTGAACAGACAAGAAAGGAACAATATATTTTAAGTTTGAGCATGGCCAATACACTATTAGTCTCCTATTACTCATGTTTTCACTAGACAGACGAGAGTTTTATGAGGCATAATTTAGACGCATCGTAATAAGTCGAGTGGTCCCCTGTTTTGATAGCAACCTCGTTCCGGGTTCAAAGCACGAGGCTATAACATGATGCCTGCCTCTCGAGCATGTTCATGGCGGCAGAAGAAGGAAGCCAAACAAATGCAGAGCAATTTGAATTAATGTGATTTTGATGCTTGAAGAATGGGACCACCATCTTTGAAAACGAAGTAAGTATGATAATTGTCTAAAGATCTACTGGTAAATCACGGGAAAATTCACATTGATTATGAACAACAACGCAAACAAACAGAAAACCAAACCCTCGAAAAAATCGAGCTGCTGCTTCACTTTGTAGCTGCAATGATGGCGAGACAGGGAGAAGATAAGTTTCAGTTAGATCTCAAGAAACGGATAAGATAAGCTAGATCTCAAGAAACGGATGCTCCAGGGCATACTACTTGGTTTGCATACATTAAGCATTAGATGTATGGCCAAAAAGCAAGTTGTCGTTGATTTTAATCCAGGTAAATAAAAAGAATAATGCATCTTCATAAACCTTTCGTTACTGTGTGCCCGTCATTAGTGCAATATATATACTGTATAGGGCAGACTACACACATATCTTCATGGTCATTTCAGACATTGAAATTAGGTTCAGTCAGGTATTTGGTTGGCCTAAATAAATTTCAGATTTTTTATTTTTGGCTTCACTCACAAAAACGTAAAAATTGTCTAAATAGCACGACCCGCTGACTCAGAATCATGAAAAAGAACTGACCCAAGAATTCCTATCTATATTTTTAAAATTTTGAACCGTCAGTCAGGCGACGCAAAACGAAGGATTTTGTGTGATCCATCTATTGTTCCAGTTTGCATTCTTTGTAGTGCGCGGGGAACATCTTCCCCGCGCCACTTTGACTGCTTCCAGTCGCACTTGCGCCGAAATCCGAAAACTTCCCCGCGCCAAAATCAAAGAATGCAAACTGGCTATTGTTCTCCTAACGTTATTGAAAAATCCTTTATTCCTAGTTTCAGTATTAAAAACAAGCTAGAAGCATTCTACACTGGTGGAAAAGTCCAAGTTAGTATTATTAACTATCTTCATTTTTTTGTTTTCACATTTTTAGTCTCTTTGTTGATGTTGCTCAGTATGTTTTGCCAAGCCTTGTTAATGTGTTAGAGTGCGTGAGTTCCGCTCGCAGTCACAGTATCATTGCACATTAGTTGCTGGCACCTGTACTGAACTCAGAGTACTTTAATTGCAGGCAAATTTTTCACAACCATTTACTCACAGGCGCAGAATATTTATAATGAGGCCTGTGTTTTGCCAGTAAATACAATTAGTAATGATAAGTTGAAGCAATCAGATTACCAAAAGAAACATGGATTTGAAATTAAGTTGTTTCATGTTTCTTTCGCAGTAAGAATTGATACACAGGAACTGCCAGGAAACTTTGAAACAGAAAATACTGAAAGTAATAAAACAAAAACGTTTGAATTTTCCTTGTGTAGCCAAAAAACGAGAAAGGTGCATTGAATTGTGTATTCTTGAGAAAATAATTTAAAATCTGGTAAAAATTGACCATCCAATTGCAAAATAACTCACAGCAAGATTTCAAATGTTTGCATTATTTTGTTTATGTCAAGGGTCAATTCAGGCCTTTCGAAATATTGGGATTTTTGTAGCACTTTGTATAATTTATAAGAACATTCAATTCAAAAAGCCCATGTTTTGAGAAGCCCGTGTTTCGAAAAGCCCAAATCGACCCTACTTCCTGTTCTCCTTCAAATCTTAATCCTACCTTTTATAATCTTTCTATATGTTTTATATTACAGTTTTCTGCTGATGGAGAATATTGCTTTTGTGCTTGCGGAAACAAAGTTCAAGTTCTAAACACAAAATCTGGTTGTATTTTCAAGTCATTATCTGAGGTAACAATTTTATCCTCGCTGATTTTATCAATACAGTTGGATTCGTTTTGGTAGCCCCTATTATTTTAGAAATTAATTCCAAAAAAACTTTGCATCAAAGGCTGTCTCAAATTAGATGTCACATAAGATTTGTGATGATCCAAAACTACTCATGCAAAATGCTTCAATTGTTGTTGTTCTTTGAGACAGACTTAAGTTACAAAGCTTGTCCAGAGTTACGTTTTTGTCAAATTACATTGCATCAAACTTCAAAAGTTTTGTCTTAATTTCAGGATGATGATGAAATAACAAGCTTTACACTGAGCCCTAACGATGAGGTAAGTCTTGTCACATATTTCTAGTTTTAGTAGGGTCTTCTTCGATTTGAAAAAATCTCGCGACAAAGTTAGTCATGTATTCAGGCTTTTCTTTTAATTTCTTTTAATAGCAATTGCTGTGTTTGTTCTACTTTTGCATGTTTTCTTTCTAACAATTTCTCCTTCTATTTGTCTCAAGGTATTGGTTACTGCTAGCAGAAGCTTGTTATTACGCCAATGGGATTGGAGAAATGAGAAAGTCACAAGAAAATTCAAAGTACGTTTGTTGCCAACCTTTTATCTACATTGTAAAATGTGCATTTAGAATAAGAGATTGAAAATTTCCCTTAAAACTTTTTATTTCTCATCATAGAGGGTATGGAACAGTATTTGACTTGAGAGGGTCTCGTCTTTGAAGGGAAATTCCGGGGTTGCTATAATTGATGATAAAATGAAAGATTATGCTGTTATGAATGGTTTATCGTACTTTTTTCCACTATTTTTCCTCTTTTCTCTGCGAAATTACCTATTAAAAAGCGACCACTGCGCAGTGACGTCATAAAAAGTGACCAATGCGAACTGACGTCATCTCAAAGCCCTCTGGGAACGAGGCTGCCCTACTGTTTTCTCGCCTCTGAATTGAGACTAGCCTCCTTATCGTGGAAAAAATGGAGACTGATGGAGGGACATTTGGCCTAAATTACGAAGATATTTATTGAATTGACAGATGAAACATAAGTCTAAATGCGGAACAAAGTTTGTCATTTGATTCAGGGGATTGTAAGTTTGTTTTCTAACATTAAGTTTACAATCCCCGGAATTGTCCTTAACAGATAAATTTCCTTTTTTACAGGCAGTTCATAGCTCACCCATTGTTTGTATGGTCTTTGATCCTACATCAACACTTCTAGCTACAGGTAAGATAGTCACTTCCTTACCCAGTTTTTGTTTGTTAGAGATGCAGTAGTTAATACTGGAAATTATTTGAATTGTAAACTTGTACTTGATAAGGAAGATATGAAGGCTTCTTTGTTTCTCGTCAATTTCTGTTCATAAACTTTCATATGGTGCAACCATGAAATTAGGCTGCATGAATATTTGAAGGAATTCCTGGAAACAATTGAATTGAACTTTTTGTCGTCCATATTATGAAAGATCCATGATAGCCCCATTTCCATGTTTTTGACATTTCCTCTGCTAGGGAGCATAGCCTCCAAATCTTTAAAAAACATTGCACGGATGGTTAATGCATCTTTCGTTTTATTTTATGGCTTGAAAGGAACTTCAGGTACGTTTCTATAATCCTACATGCAGCAGTTCTGATATCTTGATTATTTTCAGAATTACAGCGGTTTTCTTTCTATTGAAAGAACTCTTGAAAAGTTTTGAAGAAACTTAAAATAATCGTAGATCCTAAATAAAAATACGAAAAACGGTACAATCTTCAAGAAAATTATAGTTTATGAAGGTCTATAATATGGCTGCAAGCAGAAATCTGTAGCTTTTCTAGTATACGATTTAGCAATTTGATGACGTCACATTCCCAAAACTGGCCCAAGCGAAGAAGACGCTGTAATTCTGAAAATAATCAAGATATCAGACTGCTGCATGTAGGATNCTCTGCTAGGGAGCATAGCCTCCAAATCTTTAAAAAACATTGCACGGATGGTTAATGCATCTTTCGTTTTATTTTATGGCTTGAAAGGAACTTCAGGTACGTTTCTATAATCCTACATGCAGCAGTTCTGATATCTTGATTATTTTCAGAATTACAGCGGTTTTCTTTCTATTGAAAGAACTCTTGAAAAGTTTTGAAGAAACTTAAAATAATCGTAGATCCTAAATAAAAATACGAAAAACGGTACAATCTTCAAGAAAATTATAGTTTATGAAGGTCTATAATATGGCTGCAAGCAGAAATCTGTAGCTTTTCTAGTATACGATTTAGCAATTTGATGACGTCACATTCCCAAAACTGGCCCAAGCGAAGAAGACGCTGTAATTCTGAAAATAATCAAGATATCAGAACTGCTGCATGTAGGATTATAGAAACGTACCTGAAGTTCCTTTCAAACCATTAAATCAAACAGAAGATACATTAACCATCCGTGCAATGTTTTTTTAAAGATGCCAAAGATTTGGAGGCTATGCTCTGCTAGGGGACCTAAGAATCTAGAAGTTCTGGTTTTGTTCAGAATGTGACAACTTTGGTGCAGTCGTGCAAATACATGTATGATGAAATGTCAATTCTTCACTTTCTAGGTTCAACAGACAGCACAATAAAAATATGGGATATTGTCAAACAGTATTGCACACATAACTTCCGTGGTTCACAAGGAGTTGTCCAGTTAGTGATTACTTATTAATTTCTTATCATTTGTTGAAAACCAAAAACAAAGTATTGATTTATTCCTTTTACTTGATATGCTACAAATATAATTTATCAGTGCAAATCAAGGCTAAAAGAACCCCTGATTAATGTGAAAGGAAGAATCTGTCGGCTCCTTTAATACCTGAAACTTCTGCTGGTTTCTCTTTTTAGAAACAACACAGTTTACACTGCAGTTCATCCGCAACTTAACATCCACAAATTCAGGATAGATAGTTCTTGTAAATTCCTAGGAATTTGTTTGAATTCTTATGAATAAGATCTAATGTTAAATTAGAAAACAGTTTATCTTGATTATTTTCTCTGAAAACTTCTGCCAGATTGGCTGTGCCTATCAATGTGTACACTCGATATTATATTTTGTTCAGAAGATGCAACTTGATAACATATGAATTGCAAATATCTTTGACAATATCCATCTTATTTTCAGCTTTGTCCAATTCCATCCTGACCCAGAGAAACTGATGTTATTTTCATCATCTATTGATTGCAAAATTCGGATATGGGATCTGAATACAAGCAGGTGAGTGTCAACTTATTATTATCTTAAGTGAGTGTCAACTTATTATTATCTTAAGTGAGTGTCAACTTATTATTATGAGTATCGAAAACATTGCAGTTATTAGCCGCTTGGCTGAGTTTATTATTGATGCCAACAAATTGAGAGACTCACTGCCGAATGTGACCTAGGCCTAGCCTGGATGTTCCAAGACACCTAAACACATTCGTTCTGTTGTTTTATTTAAAATTTTACTGTAAAGATACTTGGTTCTTTTTAGTTCATTTCATTTTTGGTTCAGTATTTTAGTAAGTGTTATTGTTTTAGTTTAATTTATCTTAGGATATAGCTGCCATGCCTGTATTAGGTAGTGCATTTTGCTAATGATGATGATGATGATTATTATTATTCATTTGAGTTACATTTGCAAAACCTTCAAGAAGTTACTGCAAGGCTGCTATGTGCCTTACTGCCTTACTCTACATTCTGTAAATCATCTTCATTTATTCTCCCAGGTGTGTTTCATCGCTAGAGGGTCATTTTAGTCCAGTTACATCGCTGACTTTTCTTGAAGAAAATCAAAATATGATCAGGTATGCTTGTTTTTTTCTATTATTCTATTCTTTTTTACTCTATGTTCAAGAAGTTCTTTGCTGTGCCATATTAATTTGTAAAACACCTTGAAGATCCATGAAGTTCGTTTTGTGGCATATCTCTCTATTGGTAAGAATTTCTTCAAAACCTAGGGAAACGTTTGGTGATCCCTGGTACAAATTGGAGTATATTGAAACCTGCACAACTTCACCATACCAAGTATTAGTCCTCGGTCTTTGAGAAATGGAAATAGCAGACCGTTTCAGTATAGAATAGACAGACCTTGGTTCTTTTAGTTCAAAATTTTTTAACGTTGAGGGGAAATGTGCTGCTAAATGTAATTTACAATTCCTGGTGGAGGAGAAAGGCTATGTCTAACTTGATACATTCTTTTTTATTTTGTTATAGTTCTGGTCGCGATAAAGTTGTCATCTTCTGGGACCTTACAACACGATCATTAATCAAGACAGTACCGGTTTACGAGGTAAGTAAAGCACGCGCGATAGGAAACGAGTTTGGTGTTTGACTCACCTGTAATTTATGTATTAATTCTCTTGCCTCCTGCTTGTTATTCAGCTTGAAACAGGCCTAAATGAGCCCGCAGCTCCAATGTGGGCAGTTGAGATTAAAACAAAATGGCGACAGAAGCTCACATTGAAGCTGCAGGATCATTTAGGCCTGTTTCAAGCTGAATGACAAGCAGGAGGCAAGAGAATTAATACATACATTACGGGTGAGTCGAACACCAAACTCGTTTCTTATCGCGTGTGGGTAAAGGCTAAATTTTCTAATAAGCTGCATGTAGTTGAGAAGGTATCAAGCAGGTACGAATGAAAATTTCTCTCCCCCAAAGTTGGGCTTTGCTGTATGTTTGAAAAATTCATCGGATATCTGCGAAGACCTTTGGTAACTTTCATATCGGTTTTTGACCACTTTAGCGAATTTCTTGAAATCTGTAGAACAAGACAGCATAAAAGAACACATGCTTTCAACCTTTAGTCATTTAGTGCAAATTTTCGCGATTTAATACTCCATGTGTTTGATAGAACTACACCTTATTGTCCAAGAGATCTAAACGTCCGTGAAGGAGGGAGGGACTGCCGACAAATACGCTTTAGTCGTGACTTGCTGCTCGACTTGTTGATAAGGGATAGGGTCAGAGAATATATGCAATTGAAAAAAGCAGTTTCTCAATTGCAAGTCAACTATTATGATTTACTTCCTGTCTTTCTTCTTCAGTCGATCGAGTCAGTCGTTGCCCTCCCTGAGGCTGCTGAGTACCAATGGCTCAAAAATGAAGAAGATAAGAAAGAGAAGATATTTATTACTGCTGGGGAAAAAGGTAAACAAAGCTCTTCAGTTTGTTAGCAAATTTTATTTGCTACGACAAGACCTTCGTGATTTGGACTTTATATGATTTTACTTATCTTGCTCCGAACTTCTATGAATGAAGAAAGAATAACATTACGGGCCTTGTGTGCATTAGCAAACGGGTTTTCTATGAAGAAGTTTTAGGAATTGTCAGAATATAAAGAATTGATATTGGAAAGTTTAGATGGATCATTATGGAAACAAGGTCCCATCGACCTTTTTAATGCTATCCTTGCCATTTTTAACCTGGGGTGTTTGCAGATTAGATTTTTCGCTTTTGCCTGTAAATTTTTTTTATACTCATAATTAGATCTCCGACTTGTTCTTAAATTATATATTGTAATTTCATTTTTTTGATGGCAAAATTATACATACATACACAATTCTTAGGTTCTCAAGAATTCTTGAATATTCCTAAGAACTTTTTTCGAGAATTCTTGACGTTGATGTACACAGAGCCTCGACTGTATGTGATAAAGTTTCCAATGTCGAAACAAAAATGGGAGAGATTGCAAGTGGATGTTCTACTCATCGCTTATCTTTCGGACTCGATAAAAGGGACAGAGATTGGTTGACTTATTCAAGAGAACTAACCTATCAAAACAAACTTTCACCTCAACAAAAGCTTTTCAAGTAGCTCTAATTAAGATGTTTTCTCTGATAGCGTTGATGCAATAAGAGATTAACCAATCAAATGCCTTGTAGGTACCTTACGCGCTTGGAGCTACCCCGCCGGCAAATGCCTCTATTCAAAACAATCAACTGCAGGGATCGAACAAAGTGAACACGCTGAAGACTTTGCGGCCCCGTCCATTGTTCAGTGTATGCTACATGAAATACTTGGATGCGTTGTCACAATAACATATGATCACAATATCATACTGCATGATTTGAAAACATTGAACATATCAAAACAGGTATGGTTTCTTTTAAGCTTTATCCGTTGAAGGATGTCTCTTCATCCTCTCGTTGCTCTTTTCATCTCGGTCTCTCTTCATGGAGTGCATGCATTGGTTTTATGTAGCTCCTTTCCGGAATTTGACTTAATGGTGCATAGTCAAGACACAGGGAAACGCGTGCAAAACAATATTGAACCGATTAAATTGGTATTCAAGAGGCTTGAACCGTGTGAGAGGTCTACTGAGTTTATTGGATCTCCTTGGCGGTAAAATATTTTGTGCCAGGTCTTTGAAACAGAACAGATATATAATGTCTCCAACCTTGTTACAACGGTCATTACTCCTAAGTCGATACTGATCATAATCCAAATATTGATATTTGATATTTGATTCTTTTAAGGAGGGTTGCCCTTCAGCCGGAGCTGTTTTACAAGGGGCCCTCCACTAAAAACTTTAATTACAATATAAAATTATTTAAGAAGAAATTAAATACAATATAAAAACCATATTGTTAAAAGCCTAATACAAAGTTACAAAGTCTACTATAAAATGAGAAATTAAAGCCTAAATAGATTGTTTAAAACTATTTAGGGAAGATGCCTGCTTCGTACCAGCTGGAAGGCCATTCCACAATTTTGCTCCTCGATAAGAAAAACATTTCNACTCCTAAGTCGATACTGATCATAATCCAAATATTGATATTTGATATTTGATTCTTTTAAGGAGGGTTGCCCTTCAGCCGGAGCTGTTTTACAAGGGGCCCTCCACTAAAAACTTTAATTACAATATAAAATTATTTAAGAAGAAATTAAATACAATATAAAAACCATATTGTTAAAAGCCTAATACAAAGTTACAAAGTCTACTATAAAATGAGAAATTAAAGCCTAAATAGATTGTTTAAAACTATTTAGGGAAGATGCCTGCTTCGTACCAGCTGGAAGGCCATTCCACAATTTTGCTCCTCGATAAGAAAAACATTTCTGCCCATTACTTGACTTTTTCTTGGGCAGTCTTAAATCTGTCTCTGTATTGCGCAGGATATACGAGGAGCACTGTGAGCTTCGCGTCAAGAGGTCGCACAGGTATTGCGGAGCCAGTTCATGCAGGGACTTGAAGACCATTGTTTTAGATCAGTCGACGGTTGAGATTGCGAGAAGACCGTTTGGGGCCTGGGAACGAAGTTGATAATGTCTGAACTGTCTCAGTTCCGAAACGCTAACACACAAATTTCAACGCCATTTTGTTTTGGGTTTTTGGATAGGGTTACAGTAAAATCGTATTGGTCTAATGTAGAGATCCTATTTAAGTGCGTTGCGGATCAGTTTCTGCGTATTTTTCGTTTAAACATGTAGTCGCATCTACCTTTTGACCTTTCCCATTCCCTCTCTTCCAGTTTGTTGGACACTATGATGAAATTCTCGATGTGAAATTTGTTGGTGAAAATGACTCTTTGCTGTCTATCGCTACGAACAGTCCTCAAGTGAAGGTCATTGACAGGGAGACCATGGATTGTAGAATCCTAAATGGTCATACTGGTGAGTACGTTATTTTATTCTACAGTAACATAGATTGGCTTTTTGTACTTTTGGTAGACTCAATACGTGTTGTAGTTTTGCTCTTTGACTGAACTGATAACGCTACAACTGCAGCGACAACAACAACAACAACAATTCAATAAGATGAGCGTAAGTTGAGGGCCTTATGCAGTGAGGCTATACTTTTGGGCTACTGGGCTCATGTTTGCTTTCAGGTTTATATACTCATAGTTCTCTCAGGAAGATAGTATTATAATTGCTGGTAAGGAGGTTGTTTTTTCGAGGTAGGATGGGCTATTGGCAAACCTATAAGTTGAATTTGCACTTGAGGCGATTTTGTGGTGCGATACAGCGGGATAAAGTTTAAATAATCCAACTCTGTCGCATTGGCAATGCGTCACATCCAGAATGCGCATGTGTGAATTCAGCTTTAGCCTACTTGATGCAGCATGATTAAGATAATATGTTCGTAGGTTCAGACAATAATGTAAAATCACTTATTAAAAGAGCGTGTAAGGAACAAATTTGGTTCTTGAAAAGATTTGCTAAAGATCGTAGAATTCGTGCGAATTCTTTAGACATTAGTCTAGTTCTCTGGTATTTTTTATTCAATTGTGCTATTTGAAGTTCCTGAAAAAAAACTGAAAAAGATTATTAGTAATGATAGAGCAAGAATGCCACATAATGTAACCAAGATTTCATGTTATTTTACAGAAACTGTTATGTCGCTTGATGCCAGTTTTGATGGAAAATACATTGCCTCTTGTTCAAAAGTAAGTACCATTGTAAATATATTTATCGCCCGTACTTTGATTTCACAATTATTATTCATGATGCAAGCGATAATATTGGGTTCTATCAAGCAACATTTTTGGCATGAAAACTAGGGATCTAATTCAGCTTGCAACTTGCTGTTAGGTAGTGCATGCATATTATATTGAAGAAAATCACATAGCTTTAAGACTTCCACTTGTTTCTTTCCTGTAGCTCTCTCTATAAGATCCTGTTTTTATCTTGACCCTACAAGCTCAGATCATTTAAAGGAAGGCTTCAGAAAATAAAGTAACAGCATGAGAAGTTTTAAAGTCTTTTTCTATCCAGTATTGAATCCCATACATTGCTGTTTGTACATTTTAGGACAACAGCATCAGAGTTTGGAAGATACAAGATGATAAAACATTTAAATGTGTTGCAACTGGTGTTGGACATACTCGTGCTGTTGGTGCTGTTTCATGGACAAGGTAAAGTAGATCCCTCATATCTTTTTCATCTATCTCTATAAATTCTCGGGGGCTCCATAGAGACGATAAATAGACGAGGCGAATCTTATACCCCATACACACTGGCAAGTTAAACCAGCTTAGAATAAACCAGGTTATTGACTGCTGCGTTCTAATTGGTCGATCCAACAAATAGAATGCATTTGATTCGTTGAAATTTAACCTGGGCTAGACAAAGCTGGTTTAACTGCTTCAGTGTGAATGAGGTATTAGTCAACAAGAACATAACATCGCCTAAAATCGCACACCACGAGGTTCTCTAAGACAACAACAACACCGGCTCCTCCGCATAGCCGTGTACAAAACATAACAAGATTACATATAAAAGTCTTAAATATTACAATCTCGTCACCCATATTCAGCATAGGACTCAAATCTTTAAAAAGGTCGGTGTAAAAATTTTTTTTACATTTTTCTTTGAATTAAATGGCTTGAAAGGAACTTAGGGTACTTTGCTGTAAATCTGCCGTGGAAATTTTTTGATATCTTGATTATTTTCAAAATGGCGGCATTTAATATATTTGAGGCTGTGACGTCATCAAATTTCTAAATCCTAAACCAGAAGAGCGACAGATTTCTGCTTGCCACTATATTGTAGATCTTCATAAACTATGGTTTTCTTGAAGATTGTATCAGTTTCCCACTATTAATTTAGGATTCAGTTGGAAACAGGTATTTGAAAGTTTACATGATCAACCAGAATTGTAAATCAAAACCAAAAATGGAATGCATCACGCTTCCTAAAATTCAAGTCTGAAATGGCCGACTGTTAACTGCACTGGATAGCAGAAGGTTTTATTTTGTAGCCAGTTATTTCGATTACTAGGCAACTGTTTTAGTGGCCAAATGAAGCGATTTCAATAATTTGATTAATTAATTAATTATTTGTCTAAAAATTTTGCAGAAACTCAACGAATTATCTCGTAACTGGCAGTCAGGATTTAACAATGAAATGCTGGAAAATACCACAAATATTTGAGGTAAATAAAAAATTCCTTTACTTGTTTACAGAATTACTTTACGTCAAATGTTCATCTCCCATGTGAGCAATTAACATGGTATATCTTTTATGTTGTTCTTTGTTCATATATTTTATATATTTCATATTTCATATATTTAGCTAAGGGGGAGGGTAGCCCTTCAGCACAAACGCTGGTTTTCAAAGGGGCCCTCCCATAAAATAGAACTAAAACTAAATTACAAAAACTTATTAATATTAAAAACTATTACAAAACCTATTTTACAATCTAAAAACTTATTTACAATGTTCAACATGATCAACCAGAATTTTAAATCAAAACCAAAAATCTAATGCATCACGCTTCCTAAAATTCAAGTCTGAAATGGCCGACTGTTAACTGCACTGGATAGCAGAAGGTTTTATTTTGTAGCCAGTTGTTTCGATTACTAGGCAACTGTTTTAGTGGCCAAATGAAGCGATTTCAATAATTTAATTTAATTGATTAATTATTTGTCTAAAAATTTTGCAGAAACTCAACGAATTATCTCGTAACTGGCAGTCAGGATTTAACAATGAAATGTTGGAAAATACCACAAATATTTGAGGTAAATAAAAAATTTCTTTACTTGTTTACAGAATTACTTTACGTCAAATGTTCATCTCCCATGTGAGCAATTAACATGGTATATCCTTTATGTTGTTCTTTGTTCATATATTTCATATATTTTATATATTTCATATTTCATATATTTAGCTAAAGGGGAGGGTAGCCCTTCAGCACAAGCGCTGGTTTTCAAAGGGCCCTCCCATAAAATAGAACTAAAACTAAATTACAAAAACTTATTAATATTAAAAACTACTACAAAACCTATTTTACAATCTAAAAACTTATTTACAATGTTCAAAGTTTGCATTTAAAAGAAAAGAGTTCAACCCTAAAACAATTGATTAAACATGCTTAGGGAGGATGCTTGCTTTGACTCAGCTGAGAGGCTATTCCACAACTTTGCTCCTCTGAAAGTAAAACATTTTTGCACATTTGCTGTTTTTTTCATAGGTAGCCTCAGGTCCCAGTTCGTGGTACTTTCAGATATAGTTTGTTTCTTTTCACATTAAAATGTTATCTATTGCTATCAAAGTACGGTAAGAAATTTATTCCAACCATTTTACTTATAGCTAGTAAAATTGATTCTCACTCCATTTTTTTACGATGCCTAAAGTTAAATCAGAATTTTCTTGATAGGATGACAATTTGGCACGACTGTCTGCAACTTGGACCTCAATAGCACACGACAAGGTAAAGTTACATTTAATTTATCTTCTTACTCCAGCCATATGGTATCGACTTAAAGTTGTTTTTCTTATACATGCAGATAGCTTTGTTTTTATGAGCCACAGAAATCAGAACCATCAAGAGACAATTTGGCCCATAAGCTTTGGCTCGGTGTTATACTTTGTTTACAAATCTTTAATCATTTGAAATCCGCTTTTTTGATCTAGTTCCTCGAAGTTTCAAAGACCTGTTGAAGGTGGGGACATCTATTGCTTCAATCTTATCTTTTCATAGCAGCATTCACATATGGTATTGTCATATTGCTTAACTTCTCCCATTATTTCCAGGACATCAACTCTGTTGCATTTTCACCAAATGACAAGCTTGTTGCTTCTGGTTCCCAAGATAAA
The DNA here is from genome assembly GCA_004194415.1 of Aurelia aurita. Classification (NCBI taxonomy): domain Eukaryota; kingdom Metazoa; phylum Cnidaria; class Scyphozoa; order Semaeostomeae; family Ulmaridae; genus Aurelia; species Aurelia aurita. Next base: position 3,656,509 of record REGM01000002.1, on the reverse strand, counting down.
ACTGCAAAAGTAAGTATATTAAAGCTGAATTCACACTTTTAGATTCGTTCATGACGCTTTCCAGATAACAATGAAGCGTGGCAATGCGACAAAGTTGGATTGATGCACGTGCCGCATCGCACAAAGAAAGTCACATCAAGTGTGACTTCAGCTTTGAGTCTGTGCAGTGCGTTGAAATTCAACTCCTTATAACGAGATGGCACAGTGACCTGAGTAATTTGAATTCATAAATATGGACATCATATTTAATGGAAACAGAAACGTCTGAATACATTTTCTGAATTGCTCTAAATCATGTTGAATAGCTGAATAGTATTTAAATATTTGGTCCACCGAGTTACAGCAACATCTTCATGTAATACCCAAAGATGAGAAACGAATATGTGAACAATTTCAACAGATTTTCTTTCCTACGACAAACAAATGTAATCTAGGCTGAACTCATTTCAGGTCTTGGTGTGCATCGCCTCCACTTCTTCTAACTAAAATTATGATCTTGTCTTGCATTGTCCGTCCTTCGGGAGGGACGTTAAACTAGGGGTCCCATGCCTGGATGCGGCATGCATAGTAGGTCTAACATAGTAGGCCTAAATTAGCTGTAATATAGCTGGAAATCTTTCCAGCCAGCTTAAAATATGGCAATGAATGAATGAATAAATGAAGGAATGAATTAATAAATGAATGTCGATCATTTCAATGGTATTTAGTGTTAACGATTGTTTTCTTTATGCAGTTGGAGTCATTCTTTTATATACGCCTACTACCATTGTTTGTCTTTCTTTCTTATAGCTTTGGTTAGTCTCAGATGGAAGTCTACATGGTACTCTACGAGGACACAAACGAGGCGTTTGGTGTGTGGTGTTCTCGCCAGTTGACAAATGCTTAGCAACTGCATCAGCAGACTCGACAATCAAAATATGGGCCATTCAAGATTTAACTTGTGTAAAAGTAGGTGAACATTTGTTACTTTGTTGTTTTCGTTTATTAATCTTTTCCACCGGATGATGGGCTCTTTGGTCGAGTTAAAAAATTGCAAATTGTATAATTTCGGGAAGTAAATTCTTCAGAATTTTGTTCAATCATCTATGTATTTTTTAACAAGTGACCTTTTTGGCAACTGGCGAACTGTCGAATGCAAACAATAAAAATCAAAGCCTATTCATCAATTGTTTGAAGGTTATTCTTTACAGTCTGGTTCACACTATTTTTTATCATTTTCAAGTTAATTTTTTAGAGAAACACGACGGTTTATAATGACGTTCTGAAATTCTACGGCCTTTAATAAAGGGAATCGACACTGATATGACACACTAGTCAAAACAAAACTGACAATACGCCATCTGATTGGGCCTTCACTTTCAAAACGCCGTCTCATTGGACCGAAAAATATAGATATGGCTTAAGGCCTATTTGACGGTGTCGATTTCAAATATTAATAACAATGTTTAGATAGGGTAAGCCTCTTCAACACTCTAAATGCTGTTATCAACGAGGGCCCTGAGTTTATTCCCATTAAACTCTAAGAATCATATGTGTAAGAAGCATAGAGTTGTCATGAACTTTTTCGCCTCATTTTAGACTTTGGAAGGTCACACCAACTCAGTGTTGAAGTTGCAGTTCATGACGAGAGGCATGCAGATCGTATCAAGGTTTGAAAATAATGTGAAAATATTTAAACATGATATTTGAAGTTGGTCAGAATGTTTCCTTACAAGTTACATTTGCATTCATGTTCTTTGTAGCCCAGTAAGGGCAGAATGCGGAAAAAGCAACCCAGAAATGCATCCACTCTTTTTGAAAAAGTTAGGCCGGCCGCGTGAAGCCTTCTTGCTCATCTTTTTTGTACAATAACTGTATTAAATCACAGCGACAGTCTCGATTTCAAATCGAGGTTAGCATGATAGATGTCTCAATTGCACACACAATCAGTATGAACAAAAGACATCTTTTGATTGATTGATCGATTGATACCAATTTCGTTGCCTCGGACCTTTCTTTGCGACAATTACATAAATATTCGAAGATGTAAAGGTGTTCTATTTTCATGGACTATGACAATGGCTGCCGTTGATTAAAACATGCGCAAGGCATAATGGCTGAAATAGAGAAATAGAGTTCAGCTACAGTTTTTATAAAGAAATGGTTCCAGCAATGTCATCTTTTATTCGAAATTTTTAGAACTTATCTGACTCTAAGTTTGGTTATTAATCATAATTAATTATAAGTTGTTTGTTTTTGTTTGTTTCATTGCAGCGGATCTGATGGACTTATCAAAGTCTGGAACGTCAAATCAAATGAATGTGTCAAAACTCTAGATGAGCACACAGACAAGGTACGCTTAAATACGTTTGCACCTTATTGCTAGCTGTTGTTAGCTGCACTTAATCGAATTTCTTGTTGTAGATCGAGAGCTCAGTTTATTTACACTTAGGCTATGTGTGCACCCCACCCCTGAGAAAAATTTGAACAAAGAGCCACGAAGAAAAATTCGAAAACATTGCTGGAACCCTTTCTTTATAAAAATGAGACAATCGAAGGTACAGCTCTTCCACAGCAGCCAGACAGACGGGGCACAATTTTTGGGACTTGGGCATTCATTTTTTTTAAAGCAGCACTCAAGCATTCAATTTAATTCAATTTAATTCGGTTTCCTTTCAGGTATGGTCATTAGCATTGAATAAAACTGAAGATACGCTGGTAACTGGGGGAGGCGACTCTGTCCTGAATCTCTGGAAGGTAGTATTTTTGTATATTGTCAATTGCATGCTTTGCTTACATGACTGAATAATCATTTTGGAGGATTTTATATCATAGAAATTTTGGAGTTTGAGATCTATGAAAAATCGATCCGAGTTTTAACAGTATAAGAGTTATAGGCATAGATGAGGTGGAAAAGTTGATTTTTTCCACAGCACAAGAAAGGCTACAGATTTACAGTAAGAAACTGTAGGCTAATGTTTTCGTGAAACTCAGTGTGTTTGCATCCTCGAAGAACAATTCCTAAAGATGAATTAGAACCTCAAGAATTGTCTTTGAGCAATGATTCGCTTATTGATTTTTCAAACTAATCGAAAAAGCCAAAGAAAGAATATGAAATTTAGGTCCAATCAGAGTTTCAGGACGCCTGGAAAGTTGCTAACAGCTTAAGGTATGAACAACTGGTGTGAGGACAAAAGATGAGTTTCTTGTAAGGCTGAAACACAGAATTTTGACGATTAAAAATCTGCCTAATTATACTCTAAAATTTATTGTCGTTCTTTTCTAGGATGTAACTGAGGAGGAGAGGTTAATGGAGGAAGCAAAGCACGACGAATTGATTTTGAAGTAGGTTTTCGTTTTCAGTTATACAAAATTTATTTATTTTTTAGAGGTGATAAGATTTTTTCTGGATTTTGTTAAAGCTTCCAAGTTACCGATCAGCCTTTTGCTGCGATGATATAGGGCCTGAAAATAGAAGCCAAGAGACTGTTGTGCCAGCAAAGGGGCTTGCAACAAGTTGTTCATCTTCTAATCCACATCTATTCCAGTGTAAATTTTTCCCTATCGTTTACAAGGTTTAATAACACCCACACCAGAGTAAGGAAAACGGTCACGCGATTACTGACCATGAGAGTCTCTCTTCAAACAAAGGAACATTTTATGCCACGCCCAAAACACACCTAGTTCTATTCAAGAATGAGGAAGGTTCTAGCAAAAGCAAATTTTATCCGGAGGAGGTTTTACCGCTTTTCTTGACTCTGCCCATGTCAAATCATTTGGTTTCCAATTGGTGCAAAATTTTGAAACGATGGCCTAAACGACAATAGGCCTATGTTTCCAGCTTCAAACTAACAAAAAGTGCCGTCGTTAAAGACCCATTGGTAACCAAGATCCTTTGTGCGCCGAATGAAAAGCTAGACAAAGAGGATTTAGGCCAAAAACGACTTTCAGATAATACGAAAGTCGACTTTGGCGCCACGAAGGATCCTGGTTAGCAATAGGTCTTCAACCTCAGGAGCAGCAAAATGAGTTGATGTTTAAGGATGCTGTTTTTGTTTACCTTATAAAATGAACTTTTACATCACAGCATAAAAAGCTGGTTCAAATTCAGGATTGATGACCAAACAGGTTGGCTACACGGTTCCCAGTATTGTTCTCAATGAATTACAATGAGTTGATCTTCAAAATTTGTTATAACTAACGTCAAATTTTGGTAGGAATGATAAAATCAAGGATGTGATAATGAAGATAAACTAAATCAGTTATTTGTGTTGTCATAGATAAAATCAAATTCAATTCTTGAATACGAACCTACTTTTATAATTTGCAATACGCAGCTAAGTTATATCCTCTGCTAAATTTTGCTACAAAAAATATAATGTTGACGTTCTGCTCCAGGCAGATCTGTTGGATTCACATTTACAGTTAAAGGGTCTGTTTCAACCAGCATGCCTTGCACGTCCTATCTCTTTGTTGTCGGCCATTTTAATGGACCATTAAAATTTCGACAACAAAGAGACCACAAAAGGATGTAGTCACAAAGCATGCCGGTTGCAAAGGCCCCTTTAAAGGGTCTGTTTCAACCAGCATGCCTTGCACGTGCCATGGCCCATGAAAATTTTGACAGCAAAGGCCAACCAAAAGATGGCACTTGCAAGGCATGCTGGTTGAAACAGACCCTTTAAAGCAAAGAAAATGATCGAATTTGCAATAAAAGTCATAAAATACATTATCAAAACAGTAGTTAATAGGTGATCTCCGATCTGTAAACGGTACAAAATATGAAAATAATATACTCATATGAAATAATCTAGGGCCTTGGTAAAGCATATCGTTAAAATAGAAATTTATGGTTGTCTTTTGGCCCCATCTGCCCCATGCTACAATAAAAACCCACATATAAAAACCACAACGTTTAAGAACATTCAGGCTAAAATTTTTGGGGAAACGTCTCTGGACTTTGTAAAAATCGCATTAAAGTAAATGGACGGAGATATAGCGATCTGGTCTAAACATAGCACAAAAGAATGACACGCGCCACTTATGTCCCTATTGTTTTCATCGACCGAGATCATCAAATACAATCGATTATATTTAGATTGACCCTGTCTCCCTTGCTAAGCTAGTTTTAACTCCGTTGATTTACTTGAACATTGGAGAGAAACCTTTACAAAGTGCTAGATAGACAAAGTGTGTTTACAATGTTTTTAGATAGTACATGCCCGCCTTTTTTAACTATTTTTAATTTTGCACCCCAGAAATAAGAACCTCTGCTAGGCTCAGCTCAATTGGTGGTGGTTCTTATATATGGGTTTTACTTTATCGTGCAGCACTCATTTAAGTGTTTTATTAAATTGAAAATTTACCATTGACCCGTCAGAATTATGCGCAGTCTTAAACTTCAGACTATTTTCTCTAAATGCAGACCGGTCAAACAAATTGCAATTGATCGCTCCAAGTAGATCAGAGGTATAGGCAATGCATTTGGTATCTTCTTGGCAGTTTGTTTCGCAGAGTTTTTGATTTGAGGTTTGCATCTCTGCTCTTGGTTTTGCTGCTACGTAAACATTGTTGATTTGAAACTTTGCATCTCTTGCGTTCATTCTCTCAATGAAAAGAATCAACACATTTCCCTTAGCTGCATTGGCAGTGTGCGAATACTCATCAGTGCTATATAGCACACATTTATCACCATAACGGTGTGTTTTTCCCCGCCAACGACGCTGTCGCTCCTTCCAGTGGTTCGCTGCTACGCATTTCACGTCATCGTTGCAAGCTTTGATACAATTTGTTTCATCAGTGTCAAGTATGGCGTACCAAGTCTTATCCATTGCGATGCCACGAAATTTCGTGTAACTGTCGAGTGGTTTGCATGACTCAGCGATTCCTTTCTTCTTTAAGCGCGTACAGTAGGCCCACTTTGATTTCTTTACAAGTTTCTTCAGTCCAGCATAGTTCCCCACTTTTCCTGCCATGAATTTTGCTGCGAAGAGCTCCTCAATGCCAGCCAGCCTATATCTAATCGGAGCCGGACTCTTTTTAACTGCTAATGCCCAGTCTTGAGCGTTGCCATTTAAAGGGGGTGGTGCTCCGATGCTTTTCGTTGACGTTTCTGAATTCTTTCGAAACAATGCTGCTTTCTTTTGCTCCTCCGTGGTCAAGCCTTTCTTTCCTACCGCTCTAGCAATACTGGCATATGTATCAACAATAGCAACATTTTCTGATTTGCCTTTCATTGAATTGAATTGTTTCTTTGTTATTTTACTCTCATGTGTCAGACGAGCTCCGAAGGTGACTTCCTTTAAGTAATGTGTGCCGTAATATTCAAAGAACTTGAAGACATCTTGTTTTGTTTTCAGTAATCTCGCCATCATGACAAATGAATTATCCAATGTAGGGGGTTGCATTTCATCAAGCTTCGAAGAGTAATAGTCGCATTTTGCCTTCGAATTCACGTAGACTTTTCTCTTCGATTCCAACTCCACAGACTTGTGCTTGTATTCTTCGTTTGCTGAGAATTTTGCACCCCATTCTCTACCCGAATTTTCAGCGTAGGCCTCTAGAGATTTAGAGAGCTGGTATGGAGTTTGGATGATGTCAGCATCGAATGATAATGAACACGAGACATCTTGAACGACAATGAGGCCTTTCGGGATTGCGTATTGACAATCTGCAGTGTGCTGTTTCCGGGTGTAGTCGCTGTTGAAAATGGGCATAGTCAAGCCTGGATCTTGACCAGCAGTCGCAGGATTCCCACGAATAATGTTATAACCAAATAAGGCGTAGCCAATGTCAGGGAATGTCTGCATTTTGGTGTGTTCCAGACATCCGCGTACGTTTTGAACGGCCTTTTGCTGCCTGTGTGCTGCTTCTGTTACCTTGTACGTTATAGCACATGCCGCGATAATTGTTATTATCGCAACAATTGCGGCGATAACCCATCGGAGTGCTCGGCGTGATCGTAATTTTTTCATCTCTGATCTCCAGCTAACCCAGCCTCTTGAGTTACGCTCTTTGATGTCATCCATCGTTACGAGGGAATCGGTATCTGCCGTTGTTTTTACGCCGCCGTTCGCGTTTGCATCCATGCGTATGTTTTCTTGAAATATTTCAGGAGATTCAATGTAGTTCATTATCGAAGGACCTGAAGAAAAGAGATTGGTTAAGTTAGCGATTTCAAGAAATATTTAAATTTCAGCATTTATTACGGGCTTTAGGATTAACGGAAATGAGCATATCGACTTCGCGAGCTATTTGTGAGCCAAGAGTCGTTACCTGGAGCCAAAATTAAGCCACTTTTGAGCTAGTTATCCAACGGCTCATACATCTTCAAGGACATGTTGTTGCTAGTTATCTCATGGCTCACACCTCGCGAAATTAATGTTCTCTGGAAAAATAAATAGTCTGTTTGTCGAAATTTCATGATCTTCTGCTCATAGTAAAAAGTTGGATTCCTGTCAGATCTAATGTTTCAGAATTCAGGGAATATATGAGAAATTGTGTTGCGTCTCTTTAATCGACTAAGAATACATTCTCATGTTGCCTGTTTCAAAAAGAGAACATGCTCAAAGTCTCTGGAGCTTAAAATCTTTTGAATTTCATCTCGCTTTCTGATTTCACATCTTCTTTCAAAGATAGCCTTTTCTTTGCGCTTATGCTTCAGTATCTAATTTGTGCATGATCAGTTTGTATATAACTACAACAGAAATTTGGTTGATAACCCATTCATTATTGCTGACAAATTGACAAATTAGAAATATAGTCACCGAGACATCTACCGTTTTTGGTCAATGAAAGAGATGACAACTTAATTTATATGTGTTAAAAGAAATGTACAACGCAGTTAATTAGTCAAATTACGAACACTAAGTAGATTCCATCTCTAATTTCTGATGGGGTCTGGAGTAAAGCGATAAGGTAGCATTGTAAGGTTTACATCAAAGGGATTCGCTGTAAAGCTCACGGAAGGTGTTAGAAAACAGAGAAACATAGCTTTTTATTCGACTTCCTTGACATAGTAACTGCCCAACGTTAGAAATCTTTTGCTAGTTGTGTTTCCCTTAAGTTCATAAGATAAGGTAAGGCTTGATAGCCCATGAGCTTCTTTGAGTCGCAATTCAACCACAAAATGTCAAATTTGTAAGTGCAATTCCATATCTTTCTCTGTAGGATGGCAGGATCATTGAAGGTTTTTTGTGCCCTTTTTCTGCCAATATAAGCCTTACTTATGAACGTTTTCTGTTAATAGTAAGAAGCGACGGGCAAATCTTTCCCTTGAAATCTCATACACTTGCGAAAAAAAAATCTTCTTTTTTTCCCGAGAAATCATTGAAATCCTTTAGGAATCCTGATGTTGTCATAGAAATCTCGTACCCTTTTTTTGAGTGAGAGATGCACACCTCGGCAAGGGGTTCAGGTTCTTAGCTACATCGTTTTGTGGGTTTGTGAAGTTCCAAATACAATGTACGAAATAATGTCCAGTTGGATTCCAAAATAGCGCACCCCTGATATAAAGAATTTTCCAGCATAACAAACCAAATTTCTGGTCTCTTGAATAGCAAATGCTTTATATATTCTCTCGGTTTGCAAACTCCCTGACGAGTATTTTTATGGTTCCTATCACAGAGTTCAATTGCATAACTAAACTAAAAGCGATGCACCAGGACTCTAAGTTGGTCACATTCTATTGCATATATCTCTTATTGAGACGGACTATGCTGTTATCTGGACTTAGATTCAAAGACTTAGCAACCAGTTTTTTCTTGTTGGATTACAGCTCCCAAAACTGAAACGTCACTTGTGAACACTTTCTGTACAGAATCAAAGGGCTCTTTAAGGTTAAACTTTGACATTTCTGAAAATCGGAGGGGCACACTGCTCCCCATACCCCCAGCTCTTACATCTCTATATAGTTAGCTAGAAAAGAATGAAAAAGGGACATACCTGAACATGGATATGCAAACTCACGGAACAGTGGTATCCGAGATCTAACCTTGATACAGTGTCTCGTTAGCACCTCTCTTGAAAGAACGGTTTACATCTCTTGATTTCGTATTTAAAGTGGTTGCTTTCATCACTGGTATTGCATCATCAAAAGTATTCAGTCGTTGACGTGATTGCTCAATTATAGTCAGGGGAGAGATGTTGGAAAATCTTCGTGTGGTATCACTCTCCTCCACAGAAGCTCGTGAGCTTCTGCGGAGGAGAGTGGTGTGGTATAGAAATTGAAAATCGCGTTGAACGAAACCATTTGCTATATATTTTCGTCTAACACTGGTGACATCAGATCATCAGCTTTAAACTTTATTGGGCTCTCTCAATGGCTAATTTCAAATTAGTGCACTGTACTTATTTTCGTTGCTTCTCTTTCCGCTCTTACTTGACGATTTGCTGTGACCAGTGTCAGATGAAAACTTTTCCAAGTGATTCCGTCACTAAAGATGCTGCTCAAATCCATTCATTATTCTGATTATGGGAATAGAATAGGGATTTTTCTGTTTTTTTTTACGGTTTTGTAAAGAACACTTCATAAAGATTTTCTAAGTTTAATGAACTCCCAAAATAACATTTTTTTGTTCTCTCAGGGTTCGTTATACCGGGATTCAGCTATATTCATTTCCCGTTCAAGCTTTGAACGTGAAGCTGTTCCCTATTTCGATTTTGTTCAGGAAAAGGCGCGAAAGAGGTCATCATTCTTGTTTCGCCTGCAGCCTCCTCCGTACATGTTGAGGCTGCACGCAGGCTGACTTATGAGATATTTCGTGACGATATCACGTGACTTTACTTTAGCTTTACTTGATGATGCTAATTCGTACTACCCCCTTTCGATCGTTTCCGCATTACGTCACTTGTCACCTCTGCTTTCCATTTCTAATTGTAAAAGATTAACACTCGCGTTCTAATTTAGTGGACTCTGCACCGTCCCTGTTTAACATTGAAACTGACAGTGCTGATACCAAATATGGCATGATCACTTCCAAATAAGGTTATTTTCCTGTGTTGTATAATGGCTGTTATATGTTAATCACGAGACGTTCTTTGGCGAATATGAAAGCGAGATGAAATAGGGATGATTATGTGGTATTGGTCTTCAGAAAACGTCGCCAAGTTACTGGGTTACTCTTGACACGAGTTTGTAAGTGTAACAGAGAAATATCACATTTCTGTTTACAACGACATATCAATCACGTTCGAACGTTTTTCATTGGCTTACTTCAAGTGATTCATACAGATAATGAAAGGCTCTAAGGCAAGCCCTCTTCTATGATCGTCAAAGCAAAGCCTTGAATAATCGCACACTATAGTATATACACGTATTGTTTTATAAGAAACTAAGAATTTGGGCCAGCACTGAAATTTCTTAAAATTATCAGATTTTGAGTACTCAGAATTTCTTACGAGTTTCTTACAAGTTTCTTACGAGTTCCATAACCATCCATAACAATGTTCATGTTTACGTCCTGTTCCCTCGTGAAGATTTCAAAACAAAGCTTTTTGAAGCATTTCCGATGTTTAGGCGTTACTCAAGTACCTTCCGAGTATTATGATACAGGAAACAAGTGAAAATAAAGTAAACATATGCTAAGATTGTATTTCCTCGACTAAAATAAGTAATAGCTTGAAGCGATCTCAGAATTGAGTTTGTTGTGAGCAGTTTCTTATAAAAAATACGTGTAGCACTTCAAATGTAAAGCATTGTTATTTATGCACTCCTCGCTGACGGCAGCTTGCGGATGCGATTCAATGGGGGTATTTGCATACAGCGTACTGAACCATTTGTACGTATTCATGAGTATACTACTTTAAAGACCATTTGCCATTATGAACATTTTTTAAAATTTTTTTATCGTTTGTCAATAATTCCCTGTATCGGAGTGACAAAAGAAAGTTTGCGTTTCTGAGCTCTGTATCGGAGTGACAAAAGAAAGTTTTCGTTTCTGAGCTTTCATGGTTCGGGCAGTTCATGCCCCATCGTTCAGGAATGGAACGTGCAGTTCATAGTTCCATTAGTTTTCTTAGACCCAGCCAACCAGCCTGTTTTTTCTGCAACCGCCCTCTCCTCACTCTCTGCTGGTGGCACTCAAGGGTACACATCATTATTGTCAAACCCAAGAATATCACATTTTATTTTACATTCTTCAGTTACTTAGGGCCATTCTCTCGATATAAGACAGCATATTTTTAATTTAGTAAATAGAACTTATCATTGTAACTTTTTATCATAATTTACTTTATTATAAAACTGAATGGATGTCGTAGATAAACAACATTAAATGAAAAATGAAATGAATATTTCTCGTGATTACTACCGTTAAGATGCTCGATTTTGCCACCAACTCTTTGTAGTAGGAGATTTTTAATGTTGTTTTCTTTTTCATTTCAGAGACCAAGAACTTTCAAATTTGTTAGGAGAAAAGAAATACATTAAAGCCATCGGCCTAGCCATTACACTGGACAGGCCTTTTAGAGTTCTTTCAATAATCAAAGGTAATGACAGTTTAACGCTATGTTTTGCAGATCAATTCCGTTCAGTTCTGCTCATCAGCCTATCAGTTCTCAAAATGAAAGCGATTAAAACCGTTGTATGGTTACCAGGTACTAACCTCGTCCACACGTAACTAATTTCAGCCTCTCTTCTAATCTAGACATACCCTGGTCTACTGGTCTTGTAGCTTCCAGCTTCCTGTAGATGTATTATCGAACTACTGTAGGTTGAAACGATCACGTAGATGGCCTAATTTATTGGTTGGAAATTTGGGTTTCCCGTACTCAAACCCCCCAAAAAACTAGCTAGTAGTACTGTGTGAGAAATTTTTCTTTAATTCAAGGAGTTTGAATGCTGGAACTATTGTGCAAAAACCTTCTGTTTGGTGGCAAATTAGCTCTACAACACTTCGACGAACTGCTGGCCACCATTATAGGACTTCTTCCCAATTTCATCGTACGAAATTTTCGACTCCAGATTCGGATTCAGCAATCAAGCTTTAGTCTAGCTGCAAGGCTTCATGGTCCCAATCCTTGTCATATTGATTTTACGGTGGTGTAAAGCTCTAGATTTTGTAAGGGATTTGACCACAAAAAAAGCTCGGGTTTAAAAGTTTACCCCAAAACGATTTTTTGCTGCCAAATTTCTTATAAGATGAAAAAACTTTATATCATTGTAAAATCTATATAACAAGGACTAAGAACACGAAACCTAGCAGCTATACTAAATGTTGAGTGCTAAATCCGAATTTGGAGTAAAAAATTTTGTCCGATGAAATTTGGAAAAATTTCCATAATGGCGGCCGTTCATCGAAGTGGTATATTTACTGGAAGCTTCGAGTGTCAACCTCCGTCAAGTTAGGCCATGTTGTGAATTTCTAATGTTTCCATTCTGATTATTGCTTGAAATTAAAATTTTCACAGAATTATTGGAGAAACCAGAAGGAGAGCGTGAAATGGAACGAGTTGTTGGTGGACTCAGAGAGGATCAAATTGGTGAGAACAATTCTTTTTATAACCGTTCATTGAAATCAAAGCTTCTACAACACTTGCAGTGCCTGCTCCTTTGTTGGTGTTGTGGCGTCGTGTTGTAATCTACTGACTTTGCAGCCAGAACAGTCAGGCGGACGGGGTTCAAATCCCACCAGCACCTCTTGCGTCATGACAAGGGGTCGCGGACTCGATTAGCGCTTAGCTACTTCTGCGATCCCAGCGCTTGGCGCTAAAAACCGCAACTTCACCTTCACCTTCCTTTCTTTACTTTCGAAACCAGCCGTTTAGCAGAACGGCGTTTATTGAAATTTAAGGACCGTGTCCATTGACTGTGTGAGCACAGTCTAAAAACAGGGTCTAAATTTGGCCCACAACTTCCATTTAGACCACTGACAGGTCCAAGTTTTAGCAGGGCTTATTTTTTACTATCTGCAACTGCCGTGACTATGGTCTAAATCAAGTAGCTGCTGTTAATTTTTCAGACCCATGACGCAGTCTGATTTGAAGCAGGTTTTAAGCAGTTGCACGAATTGGATGTGGTCTAAATGCTTCTCAGTACATTCGTCAAAGTTAGATAATTGGTTGCTATTAAATAAAACGGTCTTCTTTCAGATTCTCTTCTCAAACTGATGCGTAATTGGAACACAAATGCCAAACATTGCCGTGCAACACATACAGGTAAACTGCAAATAATTTGTTTGGTTTCCCTTTTTTTGTGCTTTTTCTCGTGTAGCAATTTTGGAAATTTGTTCCCTTGTCCGACATTCCATCCCATATAGTTTTGAAATCATGTTCCATTTCAAAACTTCGTCTTTTGAACGCAATTTAAAACATTAAAGCACTCAAACACTTTTCCTTTCTTCTTTCAATTTCTTTCTTTCTTACAGTTCTGTCTATTATCCTGAAAACCAAATCTCCAGATGACCTTGCCAATCTATCAAACATGAAGGAAAGTGTAGAAGCTTTGCTGCCATACACAGGTACTGAATTTTCATTGTATTGTCTATCATAGCACAGGCACTGAATTTGGATTGGCTAACAAATCAGACACGTTTTAGCGAATTGGGACAATCACAATGCGTAAAAACTAAAGCAAACCAATAATTGTAGGCTTTCCAGATCTTGAGATTAATTGTTTCCCAAAGTATGCTTATAGTCTAGACCACGTAGGTAGAACATGTTTGTTGAAGAACATTCTTATTTTGATATGGTTTAATTTTCAATGTGAATGGGGTATTACATCCTCCCCCCAAAGTTGATAACACATTCTGTTGTCATTGCTTCATGGTAGAACAACGCAGAAATTTGATCAAGATTTCGCAGTCGTTCTATTTTTTGTTTCTTGTTTTTCTAACCGAAGTGTTTTGAAGTGGCCTATTCTTGAAAATCACTCGCAATTTCGGCGCGAAAAATCTGAATTAAATGGGGAGAGCTTTCGACTGCATTACGAGGTTTTGCTATTTAAGAGAGCATATACAAAATCAATTGAATGATAATGAATAACTCCATAGTTATAGCTTTTCAAACGGAGAGGGTTTTGTTCCTTACCCAGTAGAGACCAAAGCTGTGACTCACTTATTACATTCTTCTCGACGGACGTTTTCGTCAATGTTAATAATTATTGATTTTAAACTTTTATTTTTACAGAACGTCATTTTAACAGACTGAACCGTTTGTTACAGGTATGCTAATTTTCCACATTTCTAAGTTAAATTGTGTCTCTGCAAATGTTAGGCTTTTAATAAATATTCTGGCTGTAATTTGGAATTGCCGAACGAAGGTTCATGGCTATATTGATACAGACGGCATGACGTCACAGTAGCTTTGAAAACACGACGCCATCTTGTTTTGGGGTAAATGTTTAGAAAATTTATATAGGAATCTATAGGAAATTTGCAAAAAGTTGCATAAAATTGCTCCTCTAATCTACCTTGCGATAGTGAGTAGGAAAAGGATAGGTAGCAATTGTCAGTCAGACCTAAACCTATGAAATAAATACACGAACATGCTGTTTTTAAAAGCAAAACAAACATTTAGGCCAAGATAGCTGTGAAAAACTTGCCTTCGCGTCGATAATTTCGTAGTTAGCAGCACAAACTCTTTCGGCTGTGAGTTGCTCGTCGCTTCCTCAAAGTCAACCTTCCTTTTAGACATTCGCTTATCTATCTGCTAAAGTTTTTGAATAATTTGAGCAGCCTCCAAGCTTTTTGAATTGATTTATTGTGATAAATAAACGAGACACTCTCAAAATCCCAGTGCGACGCTATACTTTGTAATGGCTTCATTTACCCCAAGTCTGATTTTCGAGCGCGAATTGATCAAGTCACGTGACATGTCGTCTGTTTGAATAACAACTTAAATGACACGATGCCATTTCATAACATGATGTCTTTACCGTAAGTGACCCTAGCCTTATAGTTTACCGCAAATCCTCGAATAAGCCGCTGGGGTATGTTGCAGTCACTGAGAATAATGCTTCTTGTATCCAATTAAACTTGATAACTGGAGCTGTTGCGCAGTAATTTGTCTGTATGGAAGCGAAGTAGCTTCGGTAAATCGCGNTAGATGCAAGACGGTGATGTCAGAGCTTACGAGATTTGCCGGGAGAATTTTCTGATAGCCTCGTTTGCGTTCAATATGACGTCAGTTCGCAATGACCTTCTGGTCAATGACGTAGGTTCGCAATGACCTTCAGATTATAATACGCAATTTCGAAGAGAAAAGACGCAAAAAAGTTACAAAAAAATACGATACACCATTCATAACAGTATAATCTTTCATTTTATGATGAATCATACCAACCCCGGAATTGTCCTTTAAAGGGTATACAATAACAGGTTAAAAAACCTTATTCTGAGCTATACTTTTTAAACAACATCGTACATCTTGCCTAAGAGCAATTATTTTGAGATTTTTCGTTATCCTCCAAGTCTACAACGATAGTTTGCGTTTCCTTCTGATATTTATGACCAAAGTAGAAGCTTAATATACAAAAAGAAATTAAACTGGTAATCATCGATACTTTTTGCAGTATGCTTCAAAACCAGGCAGCGATAAAAAGAGCTAAATTTGCTAATTTTATAACCAATCACAAGATCAGCTATATCTGGGAAAATAATTTGTCTTTGATCTACTTGCCAAAACAAGAAATTTAATGATTGGCCATGTAGTTAAATTTTGGTGATATTTCAAACAGGAGTACTTTTTTTATGACACCCAGTATGTTTGTCCAAATTTGAGTTATGTTTTTAAAGTTGCTATTTTTTATTTCTTTCACTAGCAATCAACATTCGTTGATTACACTTGGCAATCCATGAAACTTGCGACTCAAGAGATGGAAATGGAAGGGTATGTTAAATATTCATATGGAACAAAGTCAAATTTTATGACAATAGTATCAATAGACGATTACGGAAAAGATGGCGTCGGGGGGCATTTGACCAAGATGCATTGCGTTCTATAATGGAATCAACAGTGATTCTATAGAAATTCGATCACTAAACGCAATGCATCTTGGTCAAATGCCCCCTGACGCCATCTTTTCCGCAATCGTCTATTGCTTTTGATTGACAGGCCATTGCATGCTTGGCCCCTCCCTATATTTGGCAAAGTGTCCGCCACTGACTGCAAACAATTTTTTAACGTTACAACATGATACATAATTTGTTGCAACTTAATTCGAAATTTTGGCTGTTGAAGCAATATTTCCTGTGTTGCCATGCTTTTTAAATGCGTGTTTTAGTTCATCGTCTGCTTGAAGCATCCAAAAGGGGCCCATTGCCGAAGCCGATCAGATCACCCCTATTGCCATCTCATCCCACGGACTCGCAAGCTTCTGTCCGAGGATAGAAGCGTGCAGATCTTTTTAGAATGAATGGTGGTACTTCCCCAGGCGACAGCGAACGCGATTCGAACCAACGACCTTTCACACAGAAGGCGAGCGAGATAACTATGAGACAAGTTGCAGAAAGCATTTAACCTTAGCAGTAAGGGGAGGCTTTTAGCTTTTGCTGTAAATTTAGATTCCGTTGCAATAAGCTGTTACCTAAGGCTTTAATTTATTATGTTTTTGAGCACTTTCAAATAATCACTGTATTTTATGCTGTTCTACTGTTTATTGGCAGATCGGGTACCGAGGATGGAAAAAACGTTGGAAGCGAGAATTCAGTTGAAAAAATTGACCAAACCCAAACAGATACGCATCCAAAAACCGGTCAAGAAACAGGGACTTCTTTATCAAATGACAGCCAGGGCACATCGGAGGTGATGATTTTAAAAGACCAAGATTTGGTTGATTGTGAGGAATCAAAAACAGCAGTGAAGGCAGAAAAAGATCAGAACACGACCACGAAAAGTGAAGAACATTTAGAAGAAAATAAAGAGGTATTAAAGGACCGTTAATCACTCATGCTTGGGGTTGGCAGCCCCTAGGGTACTCACTAATATTCATTGACAGGGATGTACCCCACCTCCTCCATAGTATATAATTTTTAGTAACCACATTTAGTATCAAGTTTTTTTAATAAGGGTAAAGGGTCTGAAAAGTGATATTCCTTGAATTCTNTCAAATGACAGCCAGGGCACATCGGGGGTGATGATTTTAAAAGACCAAGATTTGGTTGATTGTGAGGAATCAAAAACAGCAGTGAAGGCAGAAAAAGATCAGAACACGACCACGAAAAGTGAAGAACATTTAGAAGAAAATAAAGAGGTATTAAAGGACCGTTAATCACTCATGCTTGGGGTTGGCAGCCCCTAGGGTACTCACTAATATTCATTGACAGGGATGTACCCCACCTCCTCCATAGTATATAATTTTTAGTAACCACATTTAGTATCAAGTTTTTTTAATAAGGGTAAAGGGTCTGAAAAGTGATATTCCTTGAAATTCTATTGTTTAACATTCTATTGTATGACGGCATCATAAAGTTAGATATTTTAATAAAAATTCGGGGCACCCCTGTACAAAAGTGTGTTAACTGGGTTAAGTACCCCCTACCTCAGGTTGACACCGAAGAGAAGGTTGGGTAATTCATATAGTTGCTTCATGTTCCAGGTTGTTAAAAGGTTTCGTACAAATATTAGATCGTTTATTTTTATCAAAATAATTTTTGGTATTTTTGGTGATTAGTTATTTTCTCTCATTTTTGACAGAATGAGACATCGACGAAAATGTTCCAGGGAGAAGAAACACCGAGGAAACAAAAGAAAAGGACATCAAAAACTCCACAAAATTCTCACTCAAAGAAAAAACTGAAAGTTGGTAAAACTAAAGATAAATGAGGAAATTGTCATTTTATAGGCAGGTAACCAAATTATTGCATTTTTTATCATACATTGTCTCTTCTTTAAAACTACGTTAAATTGTTAGCAAATTTGATCAAGGATTTTAGGCCTGTTTTGAAGGATTTTGAGTTGAACTAATTGCATAAAATCGCCTGTAACCGGAGACCAATGCGGGACAAACTATCTTCAGTTTCTAGGAATCTGATCGATAGTTTGAAAACTATAGGCTCTTACACGTTTAAAGTCTATCTCAAATTAGATGTTACGTGTGATTTGCGATAACGCAAAATTACACATGCAAAATACTGCAATTGTTTTTATTCACGCACATTTTCACGTGGAATCTAATTTGAGACAGACTTTGATTATTTTTCTGACTCACCCAATACCATCCGTTGTTTTTGATTGGCGTGCTAGACCAATGCGATTAGCGATTTCAAACATAGGGATTTTTACGGACGATTAGTTAGGTTTCAAATGTAAATAAATTACGTTGCGCATGATTCCTTGAAACCCGAAATGTACAAGTTGTTTTGACTGCAAAGAATATTAAAACAAACTTTTAACAACGATAAAATACAGTTCGAATCATTTTTAAGAAACCAAGATTTCGCCTGTTTCGCCGCGGAAAGGATTTATGGGCCTCACAGGTTGGAATGAAATATTGATCCCTTGCAATACTAAAGTTACTTGGTACGCCGAAAGCACACTCATCTAGGGGGAACGGGGCATGCTCCCCCTGAAAAAAATTTAAAACTGAGGTTGCTAGGATCGCTCTGGTGGCCAATTTTCACCTGAAATGCATTTTTCATATCATAGAAATTGCCGGTCATTATGCAGAAGAATCTCAATGTCATACTCTCAAAGAACGTATTTCTTTAAGGACATTTTTAAAAACACTGAGTGATTATTCATGGGCCCCTATTGCCATGGGCCCGGGAGTTTGAGACCCCCTGACCCCCCTCTCCTCAGCACTGTTTGGAGTAAAAATATCCTGGGTGGTTTTTTGCTTTAAAAATGATAAGCAGTGGAGATATATTTCGAATTCGAGGGTAAAAAAGATGCAGATAATCTAAGCAGGAAATGCTGTAACAAACAAAAACCACATGCCTCATTTGATAATATTTATTTTCGAAATTCTTTTTCGTACTTTATAACATTAAAATATAAGACGAATACATACCCAGGGGGTCTACCTCGGAGGAAAACAACGGGAAGGTACCTGCTAAAGGAAAACATTTAGGACATTTCCTTGAAAAAATGTTTGACACACAATATCGGTTCTGAAATACGAAAAGTTCTCTTAGTTTCTTCAGAACATTTTTTACCTGTCCCGGAAGAAGTTAACGCCAGTTACATACCTATCCTGAAACACAGTTGCAAAAAGTATAATTCTGTCCGGGATTTTGAACTGGAATTTGGATCCTATCGGCAGGCACATCTCAGGGTGCTCAATCTATTAAGTAGACCCCCGGGAATATATATCAACAAAAAGATGACTACGTAAATATCAGTACTCAAAGATGGATAAATAATTGTAGATTGAAGACACTTTATTGCATTTTTATTAAATTAAATTTGTATTAAATTCATGTCCCAAGAAAAAGTAAACCCCTTTTTTTTAAATCACCTAAATTCTCTGAGGTTACGTTATAATTAATATTTATTTCTTTTTCTCTCGTCTTGTTAATGATCAAATTACTTTCAGAGGTCAATAAATTTGTGTCCTTATCCGTTAAGGTTTTTAAAATGCTGTCTTGAAAAACCTAAACTTGCGCCATACTTATTAAGAGACAATGCAAATCTTGACTAACTGCCTCAATTTTGCAATTTTTCAACTCTGAAGTGTTGCATGAAAGTGTACATTCATTTTTGACATTTAAGACCAAATACTTAATTTGGACACTGAAATCTATCTGACAATCATCGTTGCATTTTCGCAGCATGCTTCAAAACCAGACAATACTCAAAACAGCCGTAAGGTGCTTATTTGTAAACACCCGTAAGTGCTTATTAAAAAGATCAGCTGTCGATGGAAACATAATGTTGTCTTTTATCAATTAGTCCAAAAGCAAATTTTGAAGATTAGTCTTGTGGTCGAATATTGGGGAATTTTCAAACGTGTGTAATTGTTTTCTGGAATGCGTGAAGAACGACGCTTCAATGTGACTCAGCTTTATTATCAATGTAAAGACCGTCTTCGTTTCATAAATTTCTTGTTCGTAAAATGTCTAGCATCAAATCAGCCTGATATGGTCTTGTTTGCGACACTTTTTTCCAAGTTAGGACGATAACCTGGAAACTCCAAGAATGCGCCTTTTTCGTACTTAATACTTTTATCCGTTATAGCAGACTGTTGATACAACTTGCAATTAATCGTCTTAGCCTTCGTATCCTTTGATGACTTAGTTATGGTGAAAGCCACGCATTTGTGATCGTTTAAGCAGTGACCTTTGCATTTCTTCGCATTCATGGCGAGATTCATGTCCACAAGTTCGATTTTTGCTCTTTCGCTCCCGTCTATGTACATATCTCTGATTGCTGTTGCTTTGTCATTCAGAGCAATAGCATCGATGAAAAGGACCATATCAGCGTTTTTCCATGTCTCTCCGTCATAGTGTCTTGCTGGGTATAAATAGCAATTTCCACTGGGCCCTTGTTTTTTCCAAACCTTAGAAAGAAAGAGCAATCAAGTGAATGAGTGAACCTAGTAGGATACTAGACTGATTGCCATAGGCCCTTGTTTCCCTGTGCCCTTTTACTTTATGATGTCGCTTAGGTCAACAGAAAGTATTACCGCAGGAATACAAGGGACTCAAATAATCAGTCTAAGCTAATCTTGCAACAACAGCAACTGTTTGGTTCTTATTAATGTGAACTGTTCTCGGGAAATGTTTGAACCAGATTGATTACCTGGATCCCTTGTATCCCTGTGGTAAACCTTGCTCAACACGGACTTAAGGTGGCCCTGCGTTGTGCATTCATCAATCGAATCGGCGCTCCCTGGTTTATACGAACCTGATACCAAGGCTAGTTCCCACTGCGCGATAAACTGTCGTCGCTTTCCTGATAGGCAATTTTCAAATGTGAGCAAGGTTCATTCGCGCAATGGAAACAGCGTGGCGCTTTAATTTTAGAGCGATGAGCATAAGACTTTCATCATAATGTTGTTCCCACTGCGCGATGAACTTTCGTCGCATTTAAAAAGTTGGCGATGAGGAAAGCAATAAAAGTTCATTGCGCAGTGGGAAGCAGCCTTTAAAAGCAAAAATGACAATATAACTTTAAAAAATATGGTTTGTAAATAGCAATAATAATTCCAAGTAAAAGAAATTGGACCGCAAGTGTTGTTGATCAGGTGTCCATCCGACACGGAATACTTTGTCTTAACTAAGGCCAAAATATCAACTGGGAAGTACATCTTTGTTGAACAGTTCGGTCTCACCAGATGAGATTCTGCTGCTTGGCTATTTGCAATAACAGGTTAATCAAAACAATGTATAGATGTTTGAAAGCTTGCAGCTCTCAAACCATTTATCAGATTCTTATAAACTGATGTTTCCTGTGTAGCTAACATATCAACTTAGATAAGAAAATTTAGTTCATCCAAATCGGTCCTATCGTTCTCGTAATAGAAGGGATTTTACAAAATGCTTCATCTCAAA
This sequence comes from Aurelia aurita, assembly GCA_004194415.1. Taxonomy (NCBI): domain Eukaryota; kingdom Metazoa; phylum Cnidaria; class Scyphozoa; order Semaeostomeae; family Ulmaridae; genus Aurelia; species Aurelia aurita. The sequence continues at coordinate 3,635,102 of REGM01000002.1, read as the reverse complement.
ATCGTTCAAAACAGGCTTAAAATCGGTGATCAAAATTTGCTACCAATTAAGCCCCACAGCTATTATAATCAAATTCTATCCCTCTATGTTGCTCAAACATTTACGAGGTATATAAAGAGGCTCCTACACAATCGTATGTTCTTGACACTGTCATTCAGCATTTTCGGTCTGTTTTCTATTATCATGAGGCTGGATTGCAGCAGATTTGATCAAGGATATTCGGCCTGTTTTGAAGGACTTTGAGACAAAGCATTTTTATAAAATCGCTTGTCATTTGAAAACGATACGATCGATTATAGCAAACTAAATTTTCTGATCTAAGTTGCCCTGTTGGCTACTGTACATAGGTATTATCAGTTTATAGGAATCTGAAAAAATCGTTTGAGAGCTGCAGGCTTAAAATGTCTGTACATTTCTTTGACTCGCCGGGGTATGTATAGGATGTAGCTGTTTCCAAGGACCGAGATACAACTGTTTGGTTGGGGGGCCATGGACAAAACCAGCAGGCGAGCGAAGCGAGCCGAAATTTTTAAGGGTGGTCCGGGGGTATTAACCCGGAAAAATTTTGTGACCACGCCCTTCAGATTGGTTTAAAAGGGCGCTAATTTTTGTTTCTGATAACAGATTGACTTTCCAGGTAGGTCTACGTTGGGGTGGAAATTGGAAATATTTGCCAAAAAACAAAAGGAATCTTATTTCGGTGGCTCTCATAGTCATAGGACTGCTTGAATTCTGGACGAGTAAAGATGAACCACCTGTTAAGTTGTAACAAAGCAAAATTGAACAAGTAGAACGAATTTTTGTCTTTCTTGTTCCATATTTTGGGCCAATCTGTCTTATCGATTCGCATATTTTCTCTAGCTACAACTGTCCGAACTACCTCCCTTGAGGTTGTGAGTGTTGATTGAACGGTTTAGGATCTACCGTTTTCCTGCAATCAACACTGCCCATTTTACCTCCAACCTCCCATTTTACCCCTGCAGACCTTAAGATTTGTATAAAATAAAATACATACCGTAGATACGCATCTTTTATCGTTCAGGCAACCTTTGACGCAAGCGCTGATGTCAGCCCCTTTGAATGTTGTGATCCACAGAGTGTGTTTAAATCCTACGTCCTTGAAATTAATGTAACTTTGAATTTTCTTGCAAGAATCTAAGGTGCCTTTCTCCTTAAGATATTTGCAGTAACCTTTTCTGCCCGCTTTAACTAACTCATACAGCTTTGTGAGCGTTGTGAGGTTGGCCACTGAGTCACCCATGAATTTCTTTGTGAAGAGCTCTTCGATACTTGCCATTTTGTACTTGGTGGGCACTGGTGTTTCTTTGACCTCTGACGCCTCAGTCTCAGTTTTTCCATCTGCTNATGAATTTCTTTGTGAAGAGCTCTACGATACTTGCCATTTTGTACTTGGTGGGCACTGGTGTTTCTTTGACCTCTGACGCCCAAGTCTCAGTTTTTCCATCTGCTGGTGGGGGGGCACCGACGCTAATGGTTTTCGTTTCAGTCTTCTGTCGAAAGTTATTTGCTTTGCTCTGCTCATCCGTGGTCAAACTGGCTTTTCCTGAAACTCTTACGATGCCACTGTAACTGCCAGACAATGCCACGTTAACATTCTTCGATTTCTCAGAATTGTAATCACTCTTCTTCATTTTGCTCTCGAAGATCAAACGAGCTCCGAACGTAACTGTCTTCAAATAATGTGTTCCATAGTATTCAAAAAACTTAAAAACATCCTCAGTTGTTTTCAATGTCTTTGCTTTGATGATGAATGATTTGTCGAAGGGAGGCGGTTGTACATCATCCATTATCGATAGGTAATAGTCGCATTTCGCAACTGAATTGATAAAGACAGACTCTTTCGAGGAAACTGATGATGATTTTTCTTTATATTGAACACTTGCTGAGAATTCGGCTCCCCAGCCTCCCCCTGAAACCTCAGCTGAGGCGTCCAATGATTTTGTCAGCTGGTATGTATCTCGGATGACATCAGAAGTGAATGACGTCACACAAGAGACATCAGGAACGACCGTTAGGCCTTCAGGAATGGCATATTTGCAGTCAGCTGTGTGTTTCTTTCTATTATAGTCACCTGTGAAAATGGGCCTAGTCAACCCGGGGTCATGTCCTATTGCCATGGGGTACCCCTTAAGGATGTTGTAGCCAAACAAAGCGTAGTCAATGTTCGGGAAGGTTTTCTTATTGCCAGATGCGCATCCTTGTGGACCGTTTTTTGATACAGTCTCAGTAGCCTCTTTGTTCGCTTCTTCAGTTGCTTCCTTCGCTGCAACTTGTGCCTTTGCCACGGCTTGTGCCTTTGCCACGGCAGTTTTTGATGCTTGCAGACCTGCCTTGGACGTTTTGTAATTTACGACCATCAGGTACATAGCGACCCCTGCGATGAGAAGTGCTATTATCATCAATATAAAGGCCGGTCGCGTCATGAATCTCTTGACTCTATAACAGCGGCCTCGTTTACGAATTTCCAAGTCGTTAATATCGTCCATCGTCTCGACAGAAACTGCGTCTAGTGATCTTTTTATGTTAGTTACGCTTTGTTTCAGTCGTATGTTCTCTTCGAATAGTTCACCATTTTCTTTTGAACCCATTTTTAGATCCTGGAATATGATGATGATAATAAAAATGATAATTGATAATAATATTGGTAATAATAATAATGTTAATAATTGCCTGGATCTGACCAAGGGCAGTGTGAAGATACAAATGTTCATGGCCTAAAGCCCATTAATCAACATACCTTCAGTCCTTTGTTGTCTTTAGAGTATTCTTTATATCAATCTAATCTTAAAACCGTGGTTGTCATTCGTTTGCGTTGACCAGCAGCTCTCGAATCCTAATCGAAATTGCCAGCTTCGCTGCAGCCAGCTCTTCTAACCGCCATTTTCTTAGGCCCAAATAAAAATGCGCCTCAAATGGCGGTTAGAAGAGCTTTTTTGTAGCAAGGCTGGCAATTTCGATTAGGGCTCGAGAGCTGCTGGTCAATGCAAAAGAATGACAACCATGGTTTTAACATTAGATTGATATAAAGAATACTTTAAAGCCAACAGTATTATGAAGCTTTGTGGATTAATGGGCTTTAGGCCGATAACATTTGTATCTTCACACTGCCCTTGTTCTGACCAAGGTTCTGAGGGTTTGAGCATGAGCGATTGAACACTGAGTGTGTATCCGTGTTAAATTTTTATCAGTGGTGAGCCACCTTGTATATATGTGTGAAATTTATTTTTATTGGTAGTGAACCAAGCCACCTTAGTAGTGTGCCACCTTAAGTGCTGATCTACCTTAAGTGTAAATCTCGAAGAGAAAAAAGTTTTCAGAAATGAGATTTTAAGATCGGTCCTTCCTTTCTTGCAGATTCGATTGCAAAGCTATAAAGCTCCTCAGCATAAGCGTACGGGAAGATAAAATCTGGGGGGCTGCCCGATAAAATGTCAATTGTTTACCGAATTTTTTGCCCGACTTAGGATGGATGTTTGCCCGAAAAAGGCTGATTTTGGTAAATTTTTCCAACGTTGGGGGAGCTGCCGCCCTCTCAGCCCCCTGGCTCCTACGCCTATGCTCCTCAGCATTCGCTACGTAGCCAAGAAGCAATATATTTCTGATAAATGGCGGACACAAATCTGGTAAATGGCTGCACGTATTTTGTTATAAGAAACTAAGAATTTGAGCCAGTACTGAAAGTTTCTTACAATTATCAGATTTCCAGTACTAAGAGTTTCTTACGAGTTTCTTAGCAGTTTCATAGCATTCTTTATGTTTACTTTGTGTGCGCTCGTGAACTTTTCAAAACAAAGTTTTTTGAAGCCTTTCTAATGTTTAGACGTTACTCAAGTACCTTCCGAGTAACATTATACAGGAAACAATTGAAAATAAAGTGAACATATCCTAAGATTGTATTTCCTTGCCTAAATTAAATAGTTGCTTAAATAATGTTTCCCAGTATGCAGTATGGACACCGATTGCAGTATGCATGTTTCCAGCATAGGTTCCAAATCTTTAAAAATGTCGGTGTACAATTCNTGGCTGCACGTATTTTGTTATAAGAAACTAAGAATTTGAGCCAGTACTGAAAGTTTCTTACAATTATCAGATTTCCAGTACTAAGAGTTTCTTACGAGTTTCTTAGCAGTTTCATAGCATTCTTTATGTTTACTTTGTGTGCGCTCGTGAACTTTTCAAAACAAAGTTTTTTGAAGCCTTTCTAATGTTTAGACGTTACTCAAGTACCTTCCGAGTAACATTATACAGGAAACAATTGAAAATAAAGTGAACATATCCTAAGATTGTATTTCCTTGCCTAAATTAAATAGTTGCTTAAATAATGTTTCCCAGTATGCAGTATGGACACCGATTGCAGTATGCATGTTTCCAGCATAGGTTCCAAATCTTTAAAAATGTCGGTGTACAATTCTATGACCTATTTCTTTGAATGGAATAGCTTGAAAGAAACTTCAGCTACTTTGCTATAATTCTACCGTTGGACTTTTCAGAAATATTGAACAATTGTAGAATTATTCTTTTTTTCTCTGTTAAGAATTCATGAAAAATTTTGAAAAAAGCTTTAAACTATCGTAATTTCTAAACTTTTTGAAGAAACATGGAATAATTTTCAAGAGAAACATAGTTTATGAATGTCTACAATATGGCATTTAGCAAAAGTCTTTCACTCTTATGGCTTAAGATTTAGAAATTTGATGACGTCACATCCTCTAATGATTTGAAATATGAAATATGCTGTAATTTCGAAAAATGTTGCATATTTCTGGAAAGTCTAACGGTGGAGCTATTGCAAAGTAGCTAAAGTTTCTTTCAAGCCATTCAATTCAAAGAGACAGGTCATAGAATTTTACACCGACCGCCTATGCTCAGGTTTCCTTATATAATAAGAGGCTTTTAGCCTGTTTTTGCAAATCGCCAGGGATGGGGTGGTGTTGATTTGGGGCTCAAGTGATTCCAAACAGTCACTCCGTGATATGAATAGCTACGTTGCCCATTAGATGTTTTACATAGTGGGATCGTAAGATCTGTTTCAGTATTCCGCAGGACTCGATTCCTAGAATCAGACAATTTGTGAAACATGTCCTGCATATAACGAGGTGCTAGTCCATGAAGGGATCTATAAACAATGGTAGCTGTTTCAAAATCAACCATTTATTTTATTTTTAGCCACCCAAGTTGAGCTATCAGCGGCAGCGATGCTTTAACAAAAGGACTGTTTGTAACGATACGAGGAGCTCAATTTTGTAGCTTTTGAAGTTTTTATTGATGTTGCAAAAACTGAAGGCATGATTATCGGACGCCCAGGTAAANTACCTTCCGAGTAACATTATACAGGAAACGATTGAAAATAAAGTGAACATATCCTAAGATTGTATTTCCTTGCCTAAATTAAATAGTTGCTTAAATAATGTTTCCCAGTATGCAGTATGGACACCGATTGCAGTATGCATGTTTCCAGCATAGGTTCCAAATCTTTAAAAATGTCGGTGTACAATTCTATGACCTATTTCTTTGAATGGAATAGCTTGAAAGAAACTTCAGCTACTTTGCTATAATTCTACCGTTGGACTTTTCAGAAATATTGAACAATTGTAGAATTATTCTTTTTTTCTCTGTTAAGAATTCATGAACAATTTTGAAAAAAGCTTAAAACTATCGTAATTTCTAAACTTTTTGAAGAAACATGGAATAATTTTCAAGAGAAACATTGTTTATGAATGTCTACAATATGGCATTTAGCAAAAGTCTTTCACTCTTATGGTTTAAGATTTAGAAATTTGATGACGTCACATCCTCTAATGATTTGAAATATGAAATATGCTGTAATTTCGAAAAATGTTGCATATTTCTGGAAAGTCCAACGGTGGAGCTATTGCAAAGTAGCTTAAGTTTCTTTCAAGCCATTCAATTCAAAGAGACAGGTCATAGAATTTTACACCGACCGCCTATGCTCAGGTTTCCTACAAATGAAAATAAAATAAAAATATGCTAAGGATTTTAGTAACGATACTGAAATAAATAGATACTTAAAGACTCTGTTTCAACCAGCATGCTTTTCACGTGTCATTTCTTTGTTGTCGCCATTTTCATGGGCCATGAAAATGGTGACAACAATGGCCAACAAAGACATGGCACGCACCAAGCATGCTGGTTGAAACAGACCCTTTATATAATAAGAGGCTTTTAGCCTGTTTTGCAAATCGCCAGGGATGGGGTGGTGTTGATTTGGGGCTCAAGTGATTCCAAACAGTCACTCCGCGATATGAAAAGATACGTTGCCCATTAGATGTTTTACATAGTGGGATCGTAAGATCTGTTTCAGTATTCCGCAGGACTCGATTCCTAGAATCGGACAATTTGTGAAACATGTCCTGCATATAACGAGGTGCTAGTCCATGAAGGGATCTATAAACAATGGTAGCTGTTTCAAAATCAACCATTTTTTTTATTTTTAGCCACCCAAGTTGAGCTATCAGCGGCAGCGATGCTTTAACAAAAGGACTGTTTGTAACGATACGAGGAGCTCAATTTTGTAGCTTTTGACGTTTTTAGATGATGGTATCAACAGCGCAACCCCAGACCGAGCAACAGTATCTAAAATAGTTCTGCGGCGGAGGTAGCGAAAGAGATAGAAGGAGGGAAGAAGTTTCTTTCCTATCTTTCTTTCGCTACCTCCTCCGCACAAGTATAAACAATTTTCCTCCGAGGTAGCATACAAGCTGCGGCGCTCCTTCGTAGAAGCACACCTGCGGTGTCTAACTACATACCCATGGAAATATGCGAAAAAATCAATGAAAAGGATAATTTTTTCGGGGGACATTTATTGAAAAACGGAAAGACAGTAAACAAATTTTAGAGCTGAAGAAACAAAATATTGATGGAATCGAATGCTAGCAATGTTGTAAAGAGAAAGAAGGATAGTGTAAAAGGAAAGAAGGATAGTGTCCGCAAAGCCATTACATTATGACCCGGAAACGGGGCGTGACTTTGAAATCCTTCAATTCGACGCTTGGAGCAGAAGTGTAGTCGTGTTTTTTTCGCTGGCAAATCGTCTTGTCGAAAACATATTAATACTAATCGAGGCTGGATGGATTTAAACCCAAAAAGTTACCGTTTCTTGTTGATTTCAAATTTTTTTTAAAGGAGGCTCTTTATAGAAAATCAAACTCATAGCTAAATACTGCATAGCTATTTCCTCATAAACCAAAAACAATTATGTAACAATATTTATTAGCGATTACAAACTTGGGGATTTCTACAGCCGATTATTCAAGCAGTGAATTTAAATATAAACTGAAAGATGCCCTTAAACCTGAGTGGCTATCTCACTCATCATGCATGCGAAAAAGGGATTTTTGTTCTATATTTCTACCTAGCATCTGAAGGTATTTTTAGGACACTGAGAAGCTGAAATTATTGAAGCAGCGTCCTAGTCCTTCCTCTCGATGAGACCACGCCTCGTGATTCGTTTAGCCTGAAACTACAGAGAGTTAGCAACTCTCCCTCACTCTACGTAGCAGGTTCGGCAGGGCGGGACTCGAACTATCAAGGGGCTTTACTTTTTACCCTTGAATTTATCCTTTTATTTTGTTGAATGAATGATGAATGAATAAATCCAGTTAAAAGTAAACTCATATTTGATAAGAAACTTGGCTCTGGGCTTTGTAGTAAAGATTCTTAATTTTCGGCCCAGTTCTTATAGTGAAAGTTTCTTTATTTTTCATACAACTGAATTTTACATGTTACAATTTTGAACCAATAATTATAAGAAAGAACCAAAAGATAAACAAAAGATGTACTTTTTAGAGTTATTTAGGTTTATGTTTAAAAACACTTTGCAACTCATTACCAAAATCGAAAAAGCTTCTTATTTTCGAATTGACCGCTGATCGCTTCTAGTATAGAGTTTCTTAATTTTCTGCATAAAGGCTACTACAGTTTCTTGTAAGCGGTTTCTTAAAAAAGCCTTTCCGCCCTCACCCTACATACAATATTCACGTACCTGTAGTTATGACTGCAGCTAACTTTTTCCAGTGTTCCAATGACTTTGTTGTAACTTCTAATATCTTGCTTTGTGGAGCTGTGTCTTGAATACGATGTATCTTCTCTAATAGGGAGCATTTATATGCCTCCTTTGACAGCTGCAAAATTGACATAGTACCGATGTCACGTTCTGTTTTGATATTGAGCATTTTTGAGGAAAGAGTTTTGAAATGCAAATTTTGCGAAATAGGGGTCTTTTGATCGCTATGACGTGAATATTATGCCCGGGGGTACTTAGTATATTTTGCTGACGGATTACGTGCACTCCTTTCCGGGTCTAATTTTCGCCTCTTTTTTCTAGCGCCGGGTATCAAAGGAAGGCGATTTTTCTAGTTGTCAAGAGGGGTATTTTATTAGAGAGATTCGTTATTCAGTGTTGCTTGGTTTAATTTTTATGTTTTGGAGTATCCTTTTCACCGATTTTTTCTAGAGCTGGCAATCGTTTGGAGAGAAAAATTCTAGAGCCGGGTGAAACATTATTTCTTGGTGCGCACACCCCCGTACAAATGAAAGTCAGGTACCTCCCCCGGGACATTGTAGCGAATAATGACGACATCTTAAGTTGTATTTTGATGTCGGACGGAAAATACGGGTGAAAAATCCACACAAAGTTGAGGCATCAAATCAAACTATTTGCTAACTTTGCGATACTACATACCCGTTGATGTTTATAGATGTGTAGGTACATCAATCCTTAAAGCTGTCTAAGCATCATTTTAAAGAATTAAACATATTTTTCGCATAGGCATAGGAGCCAGGGGGCTGGGAGGGCAGCAGCCCCCCCCCAACGTTGGAAAAATCTGCCTTGCAAAAAACCCAAGCATCTTGGACAGAAATCGATCAATCCATTGCACAATATTCTTCTTTTTCTTATTACTTTTTCGGATCTTATCTTACGATTTGCTGTGACCAGTTTCGGTCGAAAATATTTAGCAAATGATTCTACTACACCGTAAAAACCCACATATGAGAACCACAACTTTTAAGAACCTTTAGGCTAACACTTTGGAGAGACACAGACGCGCAACAAGGAAATTTTAAGGGCAGGGGTTACGTATATCCGGGGTTGTATGGCAGAAATGGGGCATCTGGACACTCATCAGCACGATGAACTTACTTCAACATGCTTGTTTTCTTTTGTTTTCTGCCGAAAAGGGCAGAGGCTGCAACCCCCACAACCCCTCCCCCTCTCTTAGATGCGCCCCTGGGACATTTTCTGAACTTTGCGAAAATTGCATTGAAACTGAAAAAAAAGGTTTCAGAGTGCTAGATGTACGATGCTTGTAACTTACATGCTTCTTCGTATAGTAATGTGCCCTCTCGTATGCATTATTGCTGAATTTTAAACCCCAAAATTAAATACCTTAGCTAGGCTAAGATAAAAAAGAGATGGTTTTTATATACTGGTTAATATTGTGCCCAATGCCATTTTCAAAAACATGCTATCTGTATATTTAACGGAAAGTGTTGGTTTGGAATTTGTCCTATGGCAGAATTTCGCCTGAAGTTCTTTGCCACTCGAAGACTGTTCGATTATGTTTTTGTTTCAAAAAGTCAATTGCCGCAAGTTAGGGTATCTGCCTACTAGTCGCATTTGGCGGCACTACCCTACTACATTTCCATTGGGAGTAAACGCCAGGCCTTCGAAAGGGGCTTCAGATTCGTTGGAAGGTTCTGGAAACATTATCTTTATAACATCAATTACTAATGTCCATATTTAATTGAATGACATATTTTTACGTTACGTGGCTATTTCCTTGAAATGCATAGAAGGAGAAATTTCAAACCTTATCTGGTAGGAGCTGGTTTTCTTTTGAGGTCAAAGACCTGTGTTTTGCAGAGTTTTTAATTAATTTTGTATTTCTGTTTCCTTGAACAATTAACTATAAACAAGAAACAGTTTCTCGTAAAATAAAATGAATGAAGCACGATTTAAATTAAAAAACATGTCATCTATGATTTTCGTCATTCTTGTCATGTTTTTTAATTGAATTTTTCTACGTAGAAGTTGAAAAGTCTTTTTATTATCCAGGCGATCAGGAGATATCAAATCGTAATTTGGCTTCGTTTTCTACTACTGTAAGTCCTGGATCAAGCTCCCACCTCCGAATAAGCCCCCCCAATAAGCCCCCAACTTGGAAATAATTTAACAAATAAGCCCCCCTTCAAATAAGCCCCCATGGGGGTATTTGAATTCAATAAAAAGTGAATTCCACATAAATTTATACATCCTTAGGCAGCATAGGTTCCAAATCTTTAAATTGGTGTAAAAAGGTCGGTGTAAAATTCAGCGACATATTTCTTTGAATCGAATGGCTTGAAAGAAACTTTAGCTACTTTGCTATAACTCTACCGTTGGACTTTCCAAAAATCTTCCATAATTTCGAAATTACAGCGTATTTCATATTTCAACTCATTTGAGGATGTGACGTCATCAAATTTCTAAATCGCAAACCAGAAGAGTGAAAGACTTTTGCTTGATAACATATTGTAGACGTTCATAAACTATGTTTTTCTGGAAAATTATTTGATGTTTTCTCAAAAAGTTTAGAAATTACGATGGTTTTAAGTTTTTTTCAAAATTTTTCTTTAATTCTTAAAAAAGAAAAAAAGCACTCTAATTCTGAAAATATGGAAGATTTCTGAAAAATCCAACGGTAGAATCATTACAAAGTAGCTAAAGTTTCTTTCAAGCCATTCCATTCAAAGAAATAGGCCACAGAATTTTACACCGACCTTTTTAAAGATTTGGAACCTATGCTTCCTTAGGCAGGGTATCATGTTTAGTGTCGTTATGTTTCAATGTTACATTTGTTAGCATAGGCATCAAATCTTTAAAAAGGATTGTACGGATGGTTATTGAATCTTTCTTTTGATTTTATGGCTTGAAAGGAACTTCAGGTACTTTGCTATTATTGTTAATTGGAACGTTTTAATATCTTGATTATTTTCTGAATTACAGCCTTTTTCTTTTTATTTGAAAAATTCATGATAAGTTTTGAAAAAATTAAAATCATCGTAAATCCTAATCTAATAGAGGAAAAATGGTACAATCTTCAAGAAATCCATAATTTATGACGGTCTATAATATGGCAGTAAACAGAAATCTGTTGCTTTTCTGGTTTACGATTTAGCAATTTGATGACGTCACAACCTCAAAACTGGCTAATCCTAATCTAATAGAGGAAAAATGGTACAATCTTCAAGAAAACCATAATTTATGACGGTCTATAATATGGCAGTAAGCAGAAATCTGTTGCTTTTCTGGTTTACGATTTAGCAATTTGATGACGTCACAACCTCAAAACTGGTTGAAACCATGACTATGTTGAAACACAGAAAGTGCTGTAATTTTGAGAATTATCAAGATATCAAAAAGTTTCAATGAACAATAATACCAAAGTACTTGAAGTTTCTTTGAAGTCATTAAATCAAAAGGAAGATTGAATAACCATCCGTGCAATCTTTTAGATTTGATGCCTATGCTACATTTGTTATATATCACATCCATGAATTCTAGTTCAATTTTCTGTTACTTTTCTCCATATCTTCATCAGCTAGAAAAGTAGTTTGTCAACACATCTACCGTACTAGTAATTCCCCCTCGAATAATCCCCCATCCAAACTTCAATTTTGCAAATAAGGCCCCTATTCGAGGATTTATTGTAGACCATTTTGACAATTAAAAAAGAGCTTGGGAAGAGCGGTTTATTCTGGTAAATGGCGGAAACAAATCTGGTATTGGCTGCCACGGAGTTTACCAGTGATCAGTGATCAATTTCCCTCTGCAGGACTGTTGGTTTTAAAGGGGCCTTTGCAACCGGCATGCCTTGCACGTGCCATCTCTTTGTTTTCGGCCATTAAAATGGCAACAACAAAGAGACCACAAAAGCATGTATTTACAAAGCATGCCGGTCGCAAACGCCCTTTAAATTCATGGTTGACATTAAGAAATAAGGTAAAAGGTAGCCGAAAAAATATGTGCCATGATTCATATGCCCTCATAACGAGTTCTTTATAACCTATGATATATACTATATATCTTTGTCTTTTAAATAACTAGTTTTGTTTGGTCAGGAATCCAAGGGATATTTTCGCTTGTTCCTTGTAATGTTGATTGACGTCTAGAAGGTGGCATGGCGTCCTAAATTGTCGCCATTTACGCCAGCTTTTTAAAGGCTTTTTTTGTAGACCAATTCAATCACATTACAAACATTGTACCCTGCTCTACGCTAGAAGAAATTGCTCTCCAGTGAACACGATAGACGACTGCACTAAAGATGACGCAGCTGGAAACTCTTACCATGCGCCCAAATGCATCTTGCAATGAAAGAGAAAGCTCACCCAACCCACGAATGAATCAGGGATTCAGGGATCAGGGATCGATCTCGTTTCTCCTTCGCAGCGTCCTCGTCACGATTTACGCCCCCGCAGAAGTTATTATGTTTTATTGATCGCTGATAGACCACGGAATAGACTTAGAGCAAGTCTAGCGGTATCGGGATTTTGGGTTGAGAGAACGCAAGGAATCTTGCAACATTCTCCCTGCCTCATCTCTAGTTTTAAAGATTTGACGCCTGGGCTGCGTTAGAAAGGACACAAGGATGGACTGTATCCTATAAGGAAATGCAGTAGACAGAACTTATAAATTGTAACTATTGGAATTTGTAGATCGCTAAACACTCCCTTAATTTTTCTCAGAATTGTCCACGTTGGTTATTATTTGGGTGTAATGATGTAGTGTCTACTATACGATCACTACAAGGCGTACAAATACGCTTCTTGATATATTAAACAACAGTTGGTACAAAAAGCAGTTCTGCTTTGCCAAAGACAGTTTGTAGTGAATATGATGAGCTTTGAATTCGCGATTTTAGCATTTCGTAGCCGTCATATAAAAACGCAAAATAGACGTAAAAACGCAGGGACGGTAACATTTAGAAAGTATGAAAATTATATTACGGTTTGATCGTGTATAGTAGAATAGCTGAATTAGAAGCGCCAAAATATCCAAAATATGCGTTGTGCCCCCCCCCCTCCCCTGGGCCCTGAATATGTAATATCGTGTTAAAAACAAGCAAAAAAACAGCTGCGTCATCTCCTTGCTTTCAAATTTCAACGATCTCTAGCTACCATATGTAAGAGTGCTTTTAAATACGACGAGATCACGTTTAGATTTTTCCGTGAAATATAATTTGGATATTTTCCTTCTTGTATTTCCTTCCCAAAACCAACGTAACGGGATATACTGTATGCAAGTTTAGAAAAAAACTTATATTCTGGGGCCCGAACTCGGGCAATTCTCGACGTGAAGTAAAGATCAACGTTTCGATGGACTTTTGTAGCAAGTCCACGTTTCAATGTTTAAGTTAAACTGGTGGAATGGCAAAATATTTTAAAATTATATCATTCTTCGTTATTTCACAACGTTGATAAAAAACGGGGACATATTTTTGAGTATAGGAAATAGTAGAGCTTTTAGAAGCTCGATTTTGTGAATTGTAACTTGACTGGCTTCATTGTTAGTGTTAAACATATAGTTCACTCCTGTTTCTTGTTGAAATAGTTTTATCCAATAACTGCCAGAGAAATCTGTCCTGTCATTTTGATAGATTTATTATTTTTCAATTTATCAACAAATTTGTTCATTGATTCACCAAATATGGGATCGTAACATCTTTTTGAAGTAAAATTCTCTGACATGAAAATGCTAATTGCCCATGATGACTTTACTTTGTCAGTTGGCAATTAATTTGGGTGACAGGAGCGAACGTTTAAATACCACCAATTCGCGAAGAAATTTCCACTTTTCCAAGACAAAGCAACCTGTAGCAACACCTGAACATTGCAAGAGCTTCACGAAGACTACTTCAACATACAGACCACATCATAACGAAGACTACCTCACCCTGCTCACCGACAGCAGCTGATATATTCATAGTGGGTATGTAATGTATAATATTTCTTTGTAAAAGCCGTCAAGGGTTTGTTCATATGAAGTGACCCGAGAAGTGACCCAGCTCATTTTAGTTGGCTAGCTCACTTAGGTGGAATGATTGTCAGCTCGCGTTCAGCATAGGCTGGACTTGCCCAAGTCGACGACTTGGGCAAGTCCAAGCATAGGCAGATTTTGTAACAGTTGATTTTTAGGAAGTGGTTAGCGATCGAACACAAAGGGAATTCTCTCAAGAAACGAATCAAAACAAACGAAGCAGCAAAAGCTGCCCCGAAACCATTATGGCTAACTGTCGCGCTGTGCACGTGAAAAGGCGTTATTAAGGGTGTGTTTGATTTGTCCCAAATCTGAAAACGGTAGATTTGGTAGACTCAGAATTTGTATTGGATTGACTCTAAACTTCTCAAAACGGTAGGTTTGGTAGGTTTGGAAGGCCTTCTGAGCCTTCTGCTACAAACAGGCAGAAGGTTTGGCAGACTTTGATGAGATTCTCGTTTTCATTAGCGGTGTTTTTGATTGGCAATTCCAAACCTACCAAATTCTGAAAACAGTAGACTGCGCAGAGACAAAAATATATTTTCCAATCAAACGCAACAATCTTTAAAAAAGCAGCAAGTTTCGTATTCACCATGGCGAAAATGAAAAATCGCCAATGAAAACGATAATCTCTCCGAAGTCTGCCAAACCTTCAATCTTTTGGAGCAGACTTCGTTTTGAGAATTTCGGAGTCAATCAAACACAAATTGCGAGACTACCAATTCTACCGTTTTCAGAATTGGTACCAATCAAACACACCCTAGGAAACCCTGGTGGTGAATCCAAAACCTACCGTGTCGAGATTTTTGTGTTTGATTGGGAAATATGTTTCCGTCTCTGCGAAGACTTCCGATCTCGAATTACACAGGTGTTGTTTTCATAATCCGGATCACAGGGAAGCAAAGAAACGAAAACTAGGGTACTCGCTAGGGGATACACCTGGACCCCTGTGTTCACACTCATTCTTTTGTGATTTCTACGGCCGATTAATCAAGCCACAAATGTAAAAAAAACGAAACTGTCAAGGGTTAAAAGGCTTTTTCGTATCGCGGGGCTAAACTGTGGAACAGCTTAGACAGAGAAGCTAAATTGGCACCCTCCCTAAACATCTTCAAATGAAAACTATCGACGGATGTGTGACTTTGATTTATTTTGTCTCTCTTATTTTCGTTTTGGTTTTTGAGAGTTGTATAAATATTGTAAACTAGACTTCGTAATTTATTATGTTCTTAATTAAATGATTATCTTTGCTTTGTGTTAACTGATCAGTTTGAAAAAGATCTACATGAAACTATATCAACCAGAGACGTAGGAACCGGGGGGACACTGGGGGCACGTGCCCCCCCAAGATTTTGCAATAAACAAAAGAATGCCCTTTTTGTTTCTGGAAGTTTTCTGGAAGTGCCCCCTTTAGCTTATTGAAAAAAGGGCCCTTGAAGTGTTGTGCCCCCCCAAGTTTAAGATGCTTCCTACGGCCCTGATATCAACCTGTATAAATATTTTACAATGAAGTGAAATGAAATGAAACGAAGACCGCCTGAGGGTTAAGCCCCGGTCAAACGGTTCCAACAGTTCTGCAAAATAAATATCCCAAAAGTTGGGTTTCTAACAGGATAGACATTTAACCAGGATAGTAGAATTTCGTTTTCATCCAATCAGCATTTATTGTGGTCCATTTCCGCCACTTAGATTGTTAGGAATGACAATAGAATATGCGGGCGTAAGCGTTTTACAAAAGTAAGTTCAGTTCTGCCACTTTCCTTTGGTTTTCTTTTGATTGAAACCTTCTTGCTTCTTTACATCTCCTTCAAAAGTGAACAAAAACACATCTTTATTAGAAGTGTCAACAAGTGAGAGACGAAGAAGCCATCACTAATTAGATAAAGAAGCCTCTCGTTTCCCACATCCGTGTTGTGGTAACTTTCAATAAAGAGAACTACCTGAGACGTATGACAGAACCAAGTTTATACAAATACCATTCACCTTTGACATATTTAATAGAATGATTAACAGATTGTCATGGTTCAAACGAATCAACCACATGGAAATCAGGCGAAACTGACAGCTGGGTAAAAGGCTGTACCAAAACTTTGCAAATTTTGCAAAATTTGCGAGGACCCAACTCTATACCGAACTATGAGCGATAGGACACTATTTGTTTGTCAGTGTCAAATTTTAATCAGTAGTGAGGCACCTTACCTATTGTTAATTTGTTTTGAATTTATTCTGAGTTAGTTGTGAGCCGCCTTATTGCTCGTCTACGAATGGAATTTTTTTTAGTAGTAAGAAACTTTAAGTGCAGATCCAAGTTAAGCGTATCTGCACTTAAGGTGGCTCACTACAAAAAGTTTTAATTCGTGGGCCAGTGATAAGGTGGCTCACTACCAACATGGGCGTTAAGAAACGCGGTAGTTTTTCCTACAACAATTTTTCCTCCCTGAGTCCCTATGCCCGTGCCCTGTGCCCAGTTTTCCTTGTATCCCTGTGTGCCCGATTTTTCTTGTATCCATGTGTCCTGGAAATTTGAACAACAACATCCTTCACAGGCATAGGGACACATGGAGGAAAAACTATTGTAGGAATAACTACCGCGTTTCTTAGCGTCCATACTACCAACTGACAATAATTTCAAAACGTATATGTAAACGATAGGTTAAGGTGGCTCACTACTGATAACAATGTTTACACTTACACGCACTTGTCTTCCAATCGCTCATACCCAAATTGCACGTAAGTCCCCTCCCACTCCCTCCTGGAGAAAACTAGACTTGCTCGAAGTCTATTCTGTGGTCTATCAGCGCTCAATGAAACATAATAACCTCTGCGGGGGCGTAAGTCATGAAGAGGATCCTATGAAGGAGGAACAAAAGGAAGCTGAATATTCCGGTTCCTTTCGTTTCTCCTTCGCAGCGTCCTCTTCATGATTTACGCCCCCGCATAGGATATCATGTTTTATTTAGCGCTGATAGACCACGGAATAGTCTAGGAGAAAACCTACACATGTTCGAATACTTGTAATTCCTCTTTACTGCAATTTTAGATGATGTCATCAAAATACACTTTCAATTTGTTTTAGGCCCTTTTGAATGGCTTCGAAAGGCAAGTCTGAGCTTTTCGAAGAAAACGTTCGTCTGAAACAAAGCGTGAGCAACATACAGCATTCACTGGATACAATATCAGTAATGACGATGGATGATCTTCAAACCCTTGACAGAGGCAAGACAAGATGGGCGCATATTAAGAACAGATGTCGAATATCACCCATTTGCACCCTGGTTGTTATAGCTGTGCTAACTGCAGCAGTTGCGGTGTATCTGCTGGTTGGGAATTACAGATTAACCAAGAATCAGAAGAATGCATCCGCTGCAACGGCGGCTGCAAAAGCTGCAAAGGCAACCCAATGGTCCGGTCCACAAGGGTGTCTATCCAGGGCCAATAAAACCTTCCCGGACATCGACTACGCTTTATTTGGCTACAACATCATTCGTGGGTACCCCATGTCAGTTGGACATGATCCCGGACTGACTAGGCCCATTTTCAAATCGGAATATAATGGAAGGAGACACACAGCTGACTGCAAATATGCCATTCCTAAAGGCCTAACGATCGTGCCTGATATCTCTTGCGTGACGTCATTTACCTCTGAAACCATTAGGGATTCATACCAGCTTGCTAAATCTTTAGAGGCCTCTGCGGAGGTGTCCGGTGGAGGCTGGAATGCTGAATTTTCAGCGAGTGCAGAGTATAAACAGAAGTCAAATGAAGTTAGCTCTAAAGAGTCAGTTTACATCAACTCAATTGCAAAATGCGACTATTACTTATCGATAATGGATGAAGTGAAGCCCCCTACCCTCGACGGCTCATTCATCGAAAAGGCAAAGACCCTGACAACAAAACAGGACATTTTCAAATTTTTTGAGTATTATGGAACACATTACCTGAAAGAAGTTACCTTTGGTGCTCGCTTGATTTACGAGAGCAAAATGACGAAAAGTGATTTCAGTTCTTTGTCGGAGAAGTCCTTCAGTGTCTCAATAAGCGCAAGTTATGATGGTGTTGCTAGAATTGCGGGCAAGGCAAGTTTGAGTGGAGAAGAGAAGAAACAGGCACAGGAGTTTCGAAGCAAGACCCAAACAAAGACAATCAGTGTTGGTGCGCCACCCCCCGCTGGTGGAAGTACCGACGTTTGGGCGTCAACAGTCAAAGACTCGCCGGTTCCCACTAAATACAAAATGGGGGGAATTGAAGAGCTCTTTTCCAAGAAATTTATGGGAGGCTTGGTGAAGGATTACGATAGATTATTTAAACTAGTTGAAACAGCGAGAGCTGAGTACTGCAAGTATCTACATGGTAAAGGAGTCGTGTTTAATTGCAAGAAACGTGAAAGCTACATCTATTTCAGGGACTTTGCCTTCGGGTTGGCCAATGCGTATGCAGTTTTCACTGGTACTGGTCATGATGTGAGAAAATGCATCCAGGTATGCATCGGAGAAGATGAATGCGTGGCAGCGGTACGTCACTTTCATTTACAATTTGTTTACTCAGATGATCGACAGTACGCGGGGGAGGGGGTACTTGGCTAAATTTCGGGAAGGGTGTGCTGCCCATATTTTAATCAAAGGACCCTTGGGGGGACTCACGTGATTTTATTATTGAGAAGGTCGTAGGAGATATATCATTTTTAGAAAATCTCATTACATAGCAATGTTTTTCAGCGTTCAAAAACTACAATTGCTTCTAAAAACAAGAACAATTTTTATAAAAAAAGAAACCTTCAAGAAAAAGTTCATAGACTTGACAAGCCTTGAAAATGTTCTTTGAGGACGTTATTTAAATCTTCAAAAGCTGTAAAAAATGTCAATGAAAAAGTATGGGGAAGTTAGTTTCTAGCTAAAATCAAAGTGCATATCTGAAAAGGCAGCATTCAAACTCTGTTCCATTGTTCCTGAGCTACGACGGAAAATTTATAGGGCTACTTCTTAGGTGTACAAGGTGTCCTATTGCCCTCAACTCTGTATGTTCTTGCAATCAGATTCCGAGAAAGCCCGTCAATGTTAACATTGACGTCATTACTGATTTCAGCAACAATGAGTCAATTAGAGGTGGTATTGATATTCCATATCCTTACTTGAATNAAAATATTTGCTAGTTCTACCGCTGGAATTCTTGATATCTTGATAATGTTCAAATTGGCAAATGTGGGTTTTGCAAGGGAAAACTCTTAAAGAGAATCAACGGGTATAAAAGCCCCGCGCGGAAGGGGTCTGGGTATTCTTTTATTTGATGATTTCAACACGTACGTGGATATTGTTTAGCCAGAGGAACAATAGCGTGCGTAGGAGTTTTCTTTGTCCTATTTATAGATTACCTTCACTTACCTCCGTTGATTCACTTTAAAGTGAATGACCTGAGATATATAGCGCTTGTCTATAAATAGGACAAAGGAGCACCTAATCCCTCTATTGTTTTCTTTGGCTTTGCTTTCTTTCGCCACGAGCTGGATTATCAAATACAATAGGCTATTTATAAACCTATGAGATCGCAACTTTTAACTCAGGCTATTTGCTTTAAAAGCTCCTTAAAAATGGGGTTAACGCCAAGTTTCATGAATTTCTATTTAAATCTAACAAAATATTTTGCGTTACGTTTCTTACTGTATGAATGCCAAGCACTCCATGAGTCGCATTTATTGCTAGTAATAATGGGAATCATAACTTTATTCTTTTATTATTCTTAGGTTTGGAAAAAAGACGCAAACCCTAAAAAACAAGGCTGCCTCTTATATAAAGCAGGGACCTTAACTTTGCAAAAGTCAAAAGGGAGTAAGATAGTGCTTTTCACCGATAGTATTAATAAGAGTGGCAAAACAACGAAAATTAAATCTGCAGACTTTGCAGGAACACCAAGAGCAAAATTTGAGAATGTGGATTACCGGAGCTGCTGGAACCTTTGCGTAAAAGATAAGCTGTGTGTGGCCTTCAGATGGTACTCTCTTGGAGCCCAGAAGTGTACCCTATATCAACAGTCAGCGATAACCGAAGATAGCATAAAGTTTTCCATATTTGGAGATTCAGTTGTGGCATTCCCAGGTCGAAGTAAAAATCCAGGAAAGGGAAAGAGAAAAAGGAGACGTTGAGGCAAGACATTTTATGAACAAGAATTGTTATGAAACGAAGGTATTCTTTAGTTTTCACGATATTTACTCGAATCTCATTAATTTTGTGGTATCGTATTAAAAGGTTCAGTTTGCTAGAATTCACGAGGGACTAAATCCATGTTATTGTCCTCAAAATTTTGAACCTGGTACAGATCTACTCCCTGAGAAGATCACAAAATGCCTTTCTTGTGGCCCTGGGTGGCCCTGCGTTCTTTGACTTGTGATATCATTTACTAGGTACGAAAAGAGGGCTCCTTATATTCACCGTCATTTTCGTCGAAAGCATAGACTTAGACTACGTTCACACGATGCAGGCACATTTTGAAAACGGTGAAAAATGTGACGGTAGCAAAATTTTAGCTAGCGTTCACACGATACCGGCACAATTTGAAAACGATTGGAAATTTGATGGCGACCAACTCCCCAAGAATTTGATGCCAAAGAAATGTACTCGCACCTTAAGAATCGATCAGCCTCGTTTTGAATGTCCCGTTTTAATCGTTTTCGAGTGTTCACACGATGCCGTTATCAAAATGTGCCGGTTAGAGTTCTGTTTTAAAAAATCTGCCGTTTTCAACTTGTGCCGGCAAAAAACGTGCCGTTTTCGTGTGAACGGGAGGCCTATCCGTCACATTTTTCACCGTTTTCAAATTGTGCCGGCATCGTGTGGACGCAGTCTTAATCTCTAAATCTTGCGAATTTTGTACAAAAGCCACGACGTAGGATAGGAATAAAATCTTCTGCTCGTTTCTAAGGTAAGGTACAAACCAAGATCCAGCCTCATCTTGATGGACCAATCAGATTGCGTAAATCTCGGTCGTAAGCTCAGCAGATCATGGCGATAGAACAATTTTGCTCAATTTGACGAGGCCCCCCCCCATATTTGGACATGAAGCGTTATTTGGCTAATTTACCCATGTGATTTCGTGATTTTGGTATTATTGGCTCGTGAATTCGTGATCAGAGACTCCTTCGTGCTGCGTGATTTGTTAAAAATTTGGTCGTTATTTCGTGAAAAGAACTTTTAAAGCACGTGATTGATTGATGCATCTTGTACGGTAGCCTAATATAAACTTTTCTTACTTTCTTGCGTATTTTCAAGTTAATCACAAACCGAAAATCACAAGTTCTTGGCAATGATTTGATTCTAAAGCTAAGAAGTGTATTTGCCAGTTATTCAAATAAAAACACAAAAGAGACTACAGTATTCTTAAATGTTTGCAACGTGATCGTGAAAATGCCGTTTTAGAGCCCGTGATGGCGTGAAAAACGAAAAATTGGCTCGTGAATCCGTTATCCAGGGGTACTATGGGGGGGGG
>REGM01000002.1:3594946-3609667 GCA_004194415.1 Aurelia aurita | reverse complement strand
TTTGCCCAACAACCCCCCCCCCCCCCCCCGTGACTCTTTTCTAGCCTGTGCGCAACCTCACTTTCGCGAAGGTGTTTTGGGGCTGCGCGCAGGCTAACCATTTTTATGATGTGCGACTCCGGATTTATCTTTACTCTCGAGTCCAGAATAGGTTTGGAATAAATGCGGTGGGTGGAAAATTTCCGGAATCCTAATAAACAGGGGGTCTAGAATAGACGAGGTAGGTGGAAACTTTGATCTGCAATTCTGCAATGGTTGTTTTGACTGTAAAAGCAAGTCAAAATCATAGAAACAATGAAAAATGAAAAATACAGTTCGAGTCTTCGAGTCACATCTCAGGAAAGACGATTTCACGTGTTTCACATTTAAAAAAGCTCGATAAACGGGGGTCTGGAATAAGGATGTCCTGGGAGGATATTTTTCAAAAAATTAATTAGCGGGGGCAGACGTTTATTCCGGACTCGAAAGTATTGGTTTTTGATAGTTTTTCAACTATGATGAGTGTGATTTTCTGTACCTGCACATTTATAGGTACACTTTCCTTTATTTTGAGATTTCAGGTTATTATTTACACCTTCCCTAAATAGTCCATAGCACTGAAAGTTTCTTGATTTGCTTCTTATTTATTCGACGCAAAAATATGTTGTAGTTTCTACCATTGCTAAGACATCTTTCTAGACATGTAAGGCAAAATTTGGGAATCAAAAAAGTTACATTAGGCTCGAAACATGAAATTGCAGTGACTAGTACTCAAGAATAAATGTTCAACGACATCTTTCCCATAATATCCTTGAACTTAGTTTTTAAAGTTTCTTACTGCTTTTCTCAGACACGATAGTAGAGTTTAGTGTTGGCCATCCTAGTACTAGCTTCTTATTGAACAAGCTTCTTATAAAAATCATGTATTGTAAATTTACGCAATATGATTGGCCCAATTCACGGAAGTGTGTCTAATTCGTCAGCAATCTTGATTTGGCGCGGTTGTGCGCGGTACTCACTACATGTCGAACTAAAAGAAGTATACTTTCCCGGAGGAGTGTTGAGGCTGCGCGCAGGCTACCTTAACCTTTGCTATTTTGCTGTTGTTTTTACGCAATGTGATTGGCTCATTTCGTGGAGATGTCGTAGTTCGCCAACCAATCAAGATTTGATAGACAACGAGTGTGTCATAAGGACTCAAGAATGATGACATTCGAGATCTCCTTTATTCAAATTACAGCCCGCAAACGAGGCTATGATTCCATGACCATGTTGTACATTCGGACTGTCAGTTCTTTACTGTGGCTTTCAATTGTGAGGAAGAAATCTCCCAATTTTAAGTCTTTCTGCTCAAAAACAGCTGCTCGTCTTTCCACCATGGCCTACTCTGTTCAAGAAAGTGGTTCACTTCATACACAAGACTACAAAATATACATAAGTAAGTATGCTCGCCCCTGATGCCAAGGCCGCAATAGATTTCTGATTTAGGCCCACACCCCAGACTGGAAAGTTTGTACAGCGCGCGCAAGATATTGCGCGCGCAGGAACTTACGCGGTTTTCGATCTGAGCCGCGAAGTTGCCGATAAACAAAAGATCTATTGTTTTAACCTATTGTTCTCAACCGCGGAAACTACGAAATTTCCGCGCAAATAGTGCTTAGGCCATCTCAACTTGCAAGCGCAAAATACAAACTTTCCAGTCTGGCCCACACCATCATCAAGGATGATGACAGGACAAATAAAACTGGAGGCAGTACATTTTTGGATTTTTTTTTGTTCAGTTAATAAAAATAGTACCTCAAAAATATCTAAGGGAAATTAAAGTTCCAAATCTTCCAGGAAGCTGCGAAGAAGTTGGATAAATAACTAAGATATCCATACAAACAACAGTAGATAGTACCACGCAGCCTGCCAGTTGGAAAGTATGGCAAAGCCAAAGGCACAAACCTGAGATTTCAGCATGAAATTGTAACAGCACACCTGACATTTCAAAAGAAAATTATAAAAAATAATAGGGAAAAGATAGACTTTCAGAGTAGTTATTGTTCTCTGAGGGTTTACCTGCACTCACACCTATTATTGTTCTCTTTTGGGCCTAAAGCTTCGTCGCACCCAAGATCTTCATGTGATTAACACAAGTAAAAGTCTTTGCACATACAGTTATTATGTGCCCACAGCAAACATTGCGGTCTGGTATCCATGCCTTTGCTGAAAAAAGAGCTTGATATCATGTTGCTAAATTTTTCTTCAAAAGATAGAAAAGCTGATAAAAGATTTCAATTCTCTACTGCTGGTTTCGCAAGGTTACAAATTTTTAGGTCAAAAATTTTGGCAGAGGCGAAAATATCATGATCTGAGTAAATATGAACATTTCAAACTCTCGCTCAGGATGTTTTTATGCAAATATCTATTTGAAACAAAATTTAGATAATGATACATGCAAGTACCGGGTGTCCCAAAAAAGTACTCCCATTTGGAAAATCAACAAAACTCGATTATCAAACCTTTCATAAAATTGCCTTAAAGGCATTTTTATGATAGGTTTCATAATCGAGTTTTTGATCTCTTTTGTCAATAATACGAGTGTATTTTAAAAATGATAAAATGTTTGTTTTCACCCCTTAACGGGTATAAAATGATAGGTTGAAACCGTACTATGAGCTATACTCTTTAACCAATATCGTAAATATTGCCAAAGAGCCATTATTTTGAGATTTTTCATGATCCTTTAAGTCTACAATAATAGTTTGCGTTTCTTTCTGACATTTATGCTAAACTAGAAGCTTAATATACAAAAAGAAATTTATCTGGTGATTGTCAGTGCTTTCTGCAATATGCTTCAAAAACACGCAGCCCTAAAGAGAGCTAAATTTGCTAATTTTAAAACCACTAACAAAATCAGCTATACCTGGGAAAATAATTTGGTCTTTGGTCTACTTGCAAAAAAAAGAAATTTAAAGATCGGTCATGTAGTCAAATTTTGGTGGTTTTTCAAACAGGAGTACTTTTTTTGGGACACCCGGTATTTTTTTCCAGTTTCTAGTTATGTATAAGTTGATATTTTTTGTGAACATTTCCATGCAAACTACTGTATGGTTTCTTTGTTTTGGAAGTAGGTAAAAAAATAACGCATCTAGAATTTTGGTGTCCATGTTAAAATTTCTAAACAGATAGCAAATAAATGTGACAGAAACAAATGCATTCTCTACAGTATGTTAAACTGTCAAAGAACTTTTGTCATGTATATTATCAAGATATCTTCCTTTCCTATTGTAGGGGGTGAAAATGGACCAGTGTCGTCATTTCATGATATTCCACTATTTGCCAATAAAGAAGTAAGCACATGAATCAAATTAGTTACTAGTATACTCTTCTTTGGTTCATTTATATCACTTTATACAGTGTGTCCCCAAACTAATTTGCACCAACTTTGACACAATTCACATGATGATTTAGCAGTGAATCTGTTTTTGCTTCAAGAAAGGAGATTCTTTTGTCAATGGCTTTAACGCTCTTCATAAATAACTCGCAAAAAGCTCGTAGAAATTTCTAGGCGTGGGCGGACGCGCTCGATCGAGCTTGAGCGCCTCTCCTCACAAGGCCTAGGCCTGCAAGAAAATCAGACACTGTTTTTCTACCTTCACTGAAATGGTACCCATGTTTTTAGGACATCTTGTATATAGATTTTTTATCATCTTATAGGGGATATATANAATCAAATTAGTTACTAGTATACTCTTCTTTGGTTCATTTATATCACTTTATACAGTGTGTCCCCAAACTAATTTGCACCAACTTTGACACAATTCACATGATGATTTAGCAGTGAATCTGTTTTTGCTTCAAGAAAGGAGATTCTTTTGTCAATGGCTTTAACGCTCTTCATAAATAACTCGCAAAAAGCTCGTAGAAATTTCTAGGCGTGGGCGGACGCGCTCGATCGAGCTTGAGCGCCTCTCCTCACAAGGCCTAGGCCTGCAAGAAAATCAGACACTGTTTTTCTACCTTCACTGAAATGGTACCCATGTTTTTAGGACATCTTGTATTTTGGACCCTGTTTAGGATACCCTGGAGATTTTAATGTTGCACAACAAAGACTTATTATATATTTAATGGGAAATATTTTCTCTATGTTCTTGTGTGCTATTTCTAACAGATGAACCAATAAAGCACTGGAATCAGTCAAAGATACAGCAAACGATTGACAAACACTTTTTTGGATTGGAAGATATTTGTTGGTTTGAAATCTGTTGGGAATGTCCCCATTTTTGACAAGGTAACACATGGTTCTTATCTTCCACAGAAAAACATATTCAATATGATAGTAGAGATACCAAGGTGGACTAATGCAAAGTTAGAGGTAAACATTTTCATACTTATCCATATCTTGCAGTTGTGACTGGAAATAGAAAAGTTGTGTTTTGAGAGAATTAGCTTGACAGATGATCCATTGCAAGATTGTGAGCATTCTATTTCACAAAATATACTCTGTTTGAATCTTCAAGTCCAGAGTCGTGAATTTTTTTTATCCAACACAAGAGCACATTACGGGTCCACATTATATGTGTCTATACTTGTGATGGCAGTCAGAAAAAAGTTTGATGTTTGGAAAATCCGCGAAATTTGGTTTACTACTATTCTTTAAAATTTCATCTTGTTCAGTTGATATATCAAGAACAAATTACTTCTAAGAAATAATGATAATTATGACAAATTATGCAAAAGAGTTTGAAATAATGGCTTGAAAGCTTGTACTTTGTACCATTTTTAGAAGCTGCCGAGGATTCTTAATTTTATGATTTCACATTAAGTTTTGATTGGTATATGATCACAAGATTAATTGATGGCATATTCTTATGTGCAGTCGAATGCATCATCTCGAAACATGTGAATCTTGACTATGACTTACATTGTTCCATTCTGATGCAAGAGCAAATCATGTTAAGGATGAAATATCTTTGTGAATATTAAATTATTTGCACTTTTCGTCTTTAATACATAAAGAAAAATTCAGCATTATATACAGGGTGACCCAATAAAAAGTGAGCATTTTTCAAAAATCACGAAAAATTGATTATGTTACCGATCATTAAAATGTCATTTTGGGCTCATGTATCAAAGATCGAATTGATTTCTGGAATTATCTTTATTTTATTTACACAAAAAAGACCATGAAATCGTTGCTTGAAAAACCGTCTTTTGGGCTATAGTATTGTACAAAGCGTGAAATTTCACAAAAAGCCAACGTTTGAGTATAAAAGAACTCAATCACAGATGTAAGTCAACAAACTGAGTGGTTGCATGGATAACAAATGCAATTTTATGACCAATTTCTGCAGTTAACGTTTGCAATATCTGCTAAATTAATTTGAACTTTGACACAACTGCACCAAAATATCGTTTTAGGATTGGCAGCAAAATCAAATTTTGGTGATTTGTCAAAAAGTCTCACTTTTTTGGGTCACCTGGTATTTATATACCGGGTGAGTCAGAAAAAACGTGGGGTGTTTGCCAATTTTTATTGATGCAGATTAATTTGCAAATTCGTTTCGTTAAAGTTCATTGCATAGAAGAAAAGCAAACTTAGATATGAAAATTTGTTTGGTTGAAATTGGTCTTTTCCTTCCAGAATTACGAGCGATTTTAGTAAAATAGTGTTTCGCAAAATTGCAAAAATAAGCCTTCAATATTCATGCACGCGTGACCTTCTAAACCATGACAAACATATTGTTTCTCTGCCAAAAAATCGAAACAACGCATGCATTGTGTTGGAGCACAAAAGGAAAAACTAATGTTACTTATGTTGTATCCCTCGGGGACTAATCATTTAATTTGTCATTGTTACCAAGCTGAAAGTTCTTTTACTAGCAATTCTTTTCACCAAAATGGCTATATCACAAAATCGCAAATAAATAAGGGAAGAAATGACCAATTCTAACAAACTAAATTTCTATAACTAATTCAACCTTTCTTCTGCAATATAAAACTTCAACACTCCCGATTTGCCTTGATTTTCACCAGAATATGGCTTGCTAAACGCCCCACGTTTTTTCTGACTCATCCAGTATATAGTTGAATTTTCGCAATTTAGTGATTTTTTAAATGCTGAAGCTTTTCCGGTATAAAATATTAGTGCTTCCTGACTAAGAAGCAATAAGGTACAGTTCATAGAGACAGAAAAATATTGAAGGTTTTCATTTAGATTTAATTAAGTTTCTGCAAAAGAGCATTAAAGCAGCAAGTTATGAATATTGTCTACCTCGTTATACTTGTTGTTTTTTATGACAGATAAGCAAGAAGGAAAGGCTGAATCCAATTATGCAGGACATAAAGAAGGGGAAAGTGAGATTTGTCAACAATGTGTTTCCATACACTGGATATATTTGGAATTATGGTGCACTTCCACAAGTAAGTTGTAGTTATTTTCAGCCTTTTGCAAAGGAGCAGAGTGGGAGACACAATTGTCCTTTTGGGGTTGACAAAAAGTTATTATAAAAGCTTGTCTTTTTACTGAGTTTGTTTAATGATATACAGCAAAGCTAACTATCCAACTAAACTCTTCGGTTGATATAATCTACATTACCGTTATTCAGTACAGGCCTTGGGTATATTAACACTGTTTTCTTGCTTAAGAATTCATAGGAAATTCTCAAGTATTCTTGTTTAAAAATTCTTGCAGTCTGTCATACCTCTCAATAATTTGTATATGCATTTGAAGAAAGCTTAAGAATTCATCGAGAATTTTTTATATTAAATTACACAACACCTGTATGGTAGGTTGTGTCACCACTTTTATTCACGGGGCTAATGTTGTCACTCTTCTGCAGCTCTTTAGGCCCCACCAGTGCACTTAACTCTATCTATTCAGAAGTTCATGCAGGTATCTCACGTGGCTGAAAGTGGTGCTGTATGTGAGAGAATAAAAAAGAAATTTAGTAGCTATCAAAATAGAACAATGATTTGTCTTGGGTGGAAAGGACTTTGGAAAGGACTTTAGATATCTTTTATAAACTAGTGTTCTAATTCTGAAATAAGATGATGCATTGGTGTAATCATCCGACTTTACAATCAGAACAGTTACAAGGTTCGTGGTTCAAGTCTCTGCCACACCACATCAGACTCAATGACCTCTAGGCTACTTCTGCAATCTAAGTGCTTGGTGCTAAAACCAAAATTTCACCTTCACTTGCAGTGGCCGCACTCTACCACTCATTTCAATCACTCTGATGTTTAAAGGGGCTCCGTCTGCAAATTTTGGACGAAACAATGATTTTGCAGTTTGTTGATAGGCAAATCACAAAGACTTTGCATCTTTTTTTCAAAAATGAAAGCGTTATTATGAAGATTAATCTTTATACTTCACAGAGGAAGAAGCCAAACATTCATTTCTTTTACGATTGCTCGGATATGAGTGGATGTTTAATGGTCACTTTTTGATGGCTTGGGTGAAGCCACCAAACAAACTGCAAAACGCAATGGACATGTGCCTAAAACAACGGTGTTTACAGATTTGTTTACACTTTGACGACGGAGCCTCTTTAAACAGACCAACTTTGTAAAGATTTTTGTTCACAGCAGATTATATTGGTTAGTAAAGGGTAACATCACTCTACACCTACTTGCGACAGCAATAGGTGGTTTCAGAAAGCTTTGTGGATTGCTTTGCTGCACCTTTATAAAAACAACTCCCATGTTGTACTATTGATTGCATGTTTTAAAAGCATTTATATATAATTTGATAACAAAAAATTCATTTATTATTTGTTAGTTAATTGATATGTGTTTCTTAGACTTGGGAAGATCCAAATGACACTGATGATAGCACAAAATGCAAAGGAGATAATGACCCAATTGATGTTTGTGAAATTGGACACAAGGTATGTCTCACTATCTTCTTAAAAAGTTGTAACAGACATTCTTCCTGATTTTTTCGAACCAATGACAAGATAATTTTTGATTCAGCATCTTGATATCAGATGAAAGTTTCAATACCACTGCCTGCATTCTACAGTACAGATAATTTGTAAATTAAAATGGCAAGAATTCTACAATTTCTTACCCACAAATACAATTTCTTAGAGCTGTGAAAGGATTTTTAACTTTTCTATAAGAATGCTCTCAAATGATAAAAGAATTCTAATAAGAAAGCATTCTTTGAAAGAGTTTTTCTCATTTAAAAGACAGCCTTTTCAACGAATTTTTGAATGAATTCTTCCTCTGCAATCAAGAAGATTTCTGTTTTGACGAGACTCCTACCAGTGTAAGCAAGAAGAAATGTTCTAAATATTTAACACTTAAAATCTCTCAAGAATTCTCAGTCAAGTCAACAGGGTCAATGTGGGCATTGCCTGTGCTGTATATTCAATACTGTATATTTTTTCAGAGTTTCAATCGTGTTAACTTATTTTGCAACTTTATGGAAAATTTGTTCAGTCTCATCACTCAACTCATGGACAACTTACAGTTCACAGTCTGATTAACCGTCATTTAGCGGGCAGACAATATGCTACTGTGTGCCTTTTTTCGTTAGAGCTTAGACAAAAGAAGTTTTTAGGAAAGTTCTGTGTTACACAATGCTCTTTTATGATATAAGAGACAGCGGAAAAGAGACTACAAGAGTATTCACTGTGGACCCCTCCAACATGAAACACAAGGAAATGATTAGCGCTGTGGTTATTGAACTGAGTTTCTAAATTTGCCCATGAATCGAGTTTAAGACATAAATTTGAACAGACTGTACCTTCAAACAGACAAGAAACTTATAAAGTGCACATGCCAACTTTCACTGTTATCAAAGTTGTAATACATCTTACCATTTGTTTAGGTTGCCCAACGAGGTGAAATTAAACAAGTGAAAATTCTGGGTACATTTGCAATGATTGATGAAGGTGAAACTGATTGGAAAATTTTAGCGATTGATGTTAAAGATCCACTTGCTGATAAAATTAATGGTAAGTTAAGCTATCACTTTATCAATTTATTCAAGACTGCCAAGGTTTGTTTTGTATCTTAAAGCCAAAACGAACTGTTTACATTCCCTTCCAATTATTGTAAAATGTCTCTGTCTCTCTAGCAGATGCAAGTCTTAATTTGCAAGTAGTCTGGTGGATATTTTGGGGTGGGGGGATTTAAGGGGTTTTAGTAACCTCTGATATAAAAAATTACTGAGCACTGAGACCTTTTGTTCTGGGAAAGACAGTGACTTGAGATTGAAACTATATATTTGGTGTAGCAAATTGTCCACCATTGGAAACAGTATGTTGCCACTTTTTAGCCACTTGATAACAAACATCAATAATTGTCTACTTGTCTTCCAAAGGTTTATTTGATATAGGAAGGTAAAGTCAATATTTATCTTAAGTGATAACAGCGTTTCCTTCTCCTTAGATGTTTCTGGAATAAGACAACACATGCCTGGACTTCTGGAGGTTAGTAAGAGAACAAATAATAACATCATCAGGGACTCCGTATAAAATACGTTAATTTTTTTAAGAAACTATGGTCCGGGGTTGGTAGGCAGTTTCTTAAATTTTAGGGCCATTTTGCTACCAAAAGTTTCTCATGTGCTTCTCAGATTGTTAATGCCCGAAGTATAGAGCCAATATAGTTTTGTTAGAAGGGCTTCCAAATTACTTAATGAGATCTCAAAACATGTTATAACATAATTCGCACTCAAAACAATGCCAAAACATCACTATTATTGTACAGTGTCGTAACATTTTCAAATGACCTGGGAAAATTAAAGCCACCAATTAAAAAAGTTTCTTAGCTTTCATTCAGGTAGGGTAGTTTCTTGAGTGTTATAAAATTGGCCTACCGTTTCTTATACAAGCTGTTTCTTATAAAAAAGTGAGTGTATGTTTCTTGTCAATGGGTTTCGCTAAGTCTACGTCATGCCAAAGGTTGTTTTGTCCAATACTTTTACAACAGTCTATACCTCAGAATCTGCCATGAGGTTCAGACTCCCAACGTTTGTAGTGTTGAGGTTTTGTTCTTCAGAAGAAGAATGTCAAAGATATCAAAGACACTGGTTTTAGGTTTGATTTAATATTTTACTGTTTCCAGTCAACTCATGAAGTGATTAGAGTACAAGAAATCCCAGCGGGTGAACCTGAGAACCAATTTGCTCTTATTGGCCAAGATTGCCAAGAAACAGGCCCTGTGATTTGATAAATATTCTCCAATGTGGCGAAGTAATGCTTATTTCTCTTTTTCTTGTATTTAGGCAACTCATGAATGGCTTAAATTGTACAAAATTCCAGCAGGCAAACCTGAGAACGAATTTGCATTTAATGGGGAACCAAAAGACAAAGAATTTGCAACCAAAACGGTTATGAGCACTCATGAACATTGGAAAAGATTAATCAAAACAAAACCTACAGTAGCTGATGACATCTCCTGGTGAGTTTAAATCGTTTGGTGAGATGTTTAAAACTCTCTGAGATGCCTTGTGAATTTATAAATCGATTAGTTATAATCTGCTGCATGAGCCTTGTTCGATGCTTACACAAATCGTTGTTGGTTTTGTCAATGCAAAGCTCTATCGTTAGAAAATTTGATCCATGTTTTTCGATCGATTTATGGTGCCTCCGGACCAAAGAACGTAAGAAGAAGCCGGCTGAAAAATCGAACAAAAATCATCAAGTATAGTTTAGGGTTTTCAAAAAGGTTATATCTTTAATCCTCAAAATCGTAGGGTAAATATCGCCAGCACTGAAATTATGCTGTTTTACGTAATTGATCTTGTTTTGAATTTTAGTGATAATGTTTCAGTAGAAGATTCACCATTCAAAATATCTCTAGATGCAGCTAACCAAATATTGGCAGAGGTAAGATAACTCCTGGCTAAACTTTTGTAAATTTGGTATATAGAGTGTTCATATACGTAAGGTTGAAGGTGTTGTGGCGCAATGGTGTAATCCTCTGACTTTGCAGCCAGAACAGTCAGGCGGACAGGGTTCGATCCCAGGTAGAGCCCCACCATTTGAGCGTCATGACAAGGGGTCGCGGACTCGATTAGGTGTTCTCTACTTCTGCGATCCCAGCGCTTGGCGCTAAAAACCGCAACTTCACCTTCAGGTACAATATAATTTGGGACTATGTTTTGAGATATTTCAAACCAAATTAACAAAAATTTCGTAATTATCCATCCAGAAGCCACGCAAAGGTTCTTCTGGGAGTCTAGCGTCCTTTGACACCTGAGTTGNAACAGGCCCTGTGATTTGATAAATATTCTCCAATGTGGCGAAGTAATGCTTATTTCTCTTTTTCTTGTATTTAGGCAACTCATGAATGGCTTAAATTGTACAAAATTCCAGCAGGCAAACCTGAGAACGAATTTGCATTTAATGGGGAACCAAAAGACAAAGAATTTGCAACCAAAACGGTTATGAGCACTCATGAACATTGGAAAAGATTAATCAAAACAAAACCTACAGTAGCTGATGACATCTCCTGGTGAGTTTAAATCGTTTGGTGAGATGTTTAAAACTCTCTGAGATGCCTTGTGAATTTATAAATCGATTAGTTATAATCTGCTGCATGAGCCTTGTTCGATGCTTACACAAATCGTTGTTGGTTTTGTCAATGCAAAGCTCTATCGTTAGAAAATTTGATCCATGTTTTTCGATCGATTTATGGTGCCTCCGGACCAAAGAACGTAAGAAGAAGCCGGCTGAAAAATCGAACAAAAATCATCAAGTATAGTTTAGGGTTTTCAAAAAGGTTATATCTTTAATCCTCAAAATCGTAGGGTAAATATCGCCAGCACTGAAATTATGCTGTTTTACGTAATTGATCTTGTTTTGAATTTTAGTGATAATGTTTCAGTAGAAGATTCACCATTCAAAATATCTCTAGATGCAGCTAACCAAATATTGGCAGAGGTAAGATAACTCCTGGCTAAACTTTTGTAAATTTGGTATATAGAGTGTTCATATACGTAAGGTTGAAGGTGTTGTGGCGCAATGGTGTAATCCTCTGACTTTGCAGCCAGAACAGTCAGGCGGACAGGGTTCGATCCCAGGTAGAGCCCCACCATTTGAGCGTCATGACAAGGGATTAGGTGTTCTCTACTTCTGCGATCCCAGCGCTTGGCGCTAAAAACCGCAACTTCACCTTCAGGTACAATATAATTTGGGACTATGTTTTGAGATATTTCAAACCAAATTAACAAAAATTTCGTAATTATCCATCCAGAAGCCACGCAAAGGTTCTTCTGGGAGTCTAGCGTCCTTTGACACCTGAGTTGAATTCCAGAAGTTTAGTCGCTGTGAAAGTGGAATTAGTTAGTGACATTTTTACTTCAAAGAAAAAGCGGTCTCGATGTACTTACTCATACCGATACTACGTAACTTTGTTTGTTTTGATGTTCTAATATTGTTTGCCTCTACAGACTGCAGCACGAGGGGAACCAGCTGAAATACCACCAGCAGGTATTTTCGCTATCTTCTTCTATCATTCTCTTGTGCTACGTTTTAATGTCCTGGTAGAAATCATTTTGGTATTGCATCAATTTTGAGTCAGGCCAAGGAAACTCTCCCCTTTTGAGACAAATGAAGAAAAATTTAACTGTAGTGCCCCCATTGCAAGCTGTCGCTTCATCTACTACGATTTCACGCAACGATTAAAGCATAATAACAAAACGAAGGCAATCTTTTTTACCTTACTTTATTCAAAATTGGTGTAATGTAGCTGAAAACATCTCTCATTCAAATTTCCTACGAGAATTGCTTGCGATATTTCCGCTGTTATGACAAGCATTTGAGGTGCCGGAGGAGGCCTGGGGTGAACTGCAAAGATAACTGGGATTATAGTGCATACCCCACAAAGAACATTTGACACATCCGCCACCCACGGGGCCTATCAAAAAACTTTCGAGCCACTTTCTATCCCCCCTTGTGCTACGATGCTACTCCCCCTGCCCAATCTCTCGGTGATATGCAAAGGTAAACATGGTTTTATTCGCAAGTGTATGGCGCATTGTTTTTAAGCAATAATCGTTATTTATACATTTGTTTCATGACAATTACCTAATTAGCGATGTACCGAATAACTTATATTTGTGCGTCTTTTAATTGTTTTTTTTTTTTCTATATTGGTACCTAGCATCCGAAGGTAGTTTTTAGGACACTGAGAAGCTAAGCTTATCGAGCAATGTCCTGGTCCTTCCTCTCGATGTGACCACACCTCGCGATTCCTTTAGCTTGGAATTACAGAGAGTTGGCGACTCTCCTCACTCTACGTAGCAGGTTCGACAGGGCGGGGACTCGAACCACCAACCCTCAGGTTGGCAGTCAAGCGCGCTACCGTTGAGCCATCCCCGCCTTTTAATTGTTTTTTCTTTCCTCACAGTTGATACATGGCATTTTGTACCTCAAAGTTCTGCAGTTACAAATGCTGGAAAGAATTAAACGGGAAAAACTTTTCAAGATTCAGCAATGCCTGGGAAATAGATTGTATGAACAATTTTTTCATTTTATTTAATTGCAAGGAGACTTTTATCATTTCATCGTGCTATGTGCTATGCAGCGGATTGATTGCAATTTTTAATATATGGAAAGAAATCAATGAAAGTAGATTAATTTGAGAAACAATGAAACAAAACCGTAGAAAACAATGCTTAAAAAAAGAATGCAATGACATTGACCATACGTTCTTTTCTCTCTGATTCAATTCCTTCAACATAGTCTATTTTCACGGTACACATCTTTCTCCAATATGTAAGACCATATATTTCCTGATTTTTAAAAGAGCTCCTTCTTCAGCCGGAAGTAAAAATCGTCTCATTTTGAAAACGAAAATTTTTCGCGAAAAGCAATGCTTTTTGGCTTACCTTTTTTGCAATACTTCACTATCTTTGAAAATACCTCACCACTGAAAATGTCTCCCCAAAACAATAGATTTTTCTCGCTAAAATCGATTGTTTTGAAAATCCTTAGTTTTCACCAAAGAGCTTACATTTTTCTGTAGGCTTACATTTTTCGGGAAAAATTGGCCATTATTGAAAATCCCCTTTTTTCGCCAAAACGTAAGGCTTACCTTTTTTCGCTTGAATAGACCGATTTTCAAAATATTTATTTTTTGCCAAAAAGTAAGGGTATATATAGGCTTTGATTTTCGCGAAAATAGGCCGATTTTGAAAATCCTTATTTTTCGCTAAAAAGTAAGGCTATAGGCTTTTCTTTTTCGCTTAGATAGGCCGATTTTGAAAATTCTTATTTTTGACCAAAGAGTAAAGCTATAGGCTTGGCGTTTTCGCTAAAATAGGCCGATTTTGAGAATCCTTATTTTTCGCTAAAAATTAAGGCTATAGGCTTTGCTTTTTCACTTAAATATGCCGATTCTTAAAATCCTTATTTTTCGCCAAAAAGTAAGGCTATGAGCTTTGCCTTTTCGCTTAAATAGGCTGATTTCGAAATTCCCTATTTTGGGGCAAAAAGTAAGGCCATACCCTTTGCTTTTTTTCCAAAAAATAGGTATTTTCAAAATTCCCAATTTTTGGGCAAAACGTAAGGCTATACCCTTTGCTTTTTTACAAAAAATAGGTATTTTCAAAATTCCCTATTTTTGGGCAAAAAGTAAGGCTATACCCTTTACTTTTTTCCAAAAAATATTTATTTTCAAAATTCCCTATTTTTGGGGGAAAAGTAAGGCTATACCCTTTGCTTTTTTCCAAAAAATAGGTATTTTCAAAATTCCCTATTTTTGGGGAAAAAGTAAGGCTATACCCTTTGCTTTTTT
>REGM01000002.1:3570927-3593222 GCA_004194415.1 Aurelia aurita | reverse complement strand
AAAAATTAATCCAATACCCTTTGCTTTTTTCCAAAAAATAGGTATTTTCAAAATTCCCTATTTTTGGGCAAAATGTAAGGCTATACCCTTTGCTTTTTGGAAAAATTCTGTATTTTCGAAATTCCCTATTTTTGGCAAAAAGTAAGGCTATACCCTTTGCTTTTTTCTGAAAATTCTGTATTTTCGAAATTCCCTTTTTTTGGGCAAAAAGTAAGGCTATACCCTTTGCTTTTTGCAAAAATCGGATCTTTTTGAAATTCCCTATTTTTTGGCAAAAAATAAGGCATAGGCTTTCCTTTTCGCTAAAATAGTCCGATTTTGAAAATCCTCATTTTTCGTTAAAAAGTAAGGCTAAAAGGCTTTCCTTCTTCGCTAAAATAGTCCAATTTCGAAAATCCTCATTTCTCGCTAAAAAGCAAGGCTATAGGCTTTGCTTTTTTACTTAAATAGGCCGATTTTGAAAATCCTTATTTTTGGGCAAAAATTAAGGCAATTGGCTTTGCTTTTGCGCTTAAAATAGGCCGATATTGAAAATCCTTATTTTTCTCCAAAAAGTAAGGCTATAGGCTTTGCTTTTTCGCAAAAATCGGCTAATTTTTAAATCCTCTTTGTTCGGCAAAAATTTTGGTTTTGGTTTAGGTACAGGCTTACCTTTTTCGCTGAAATCGGGCTTTTGATGCTAAAATCTGCTGTTTGTAATATTGCCCATTTTTCACCCATAAGTTTTAAAGACAGTGAAAAAATGCACCCCTAAAAAGATGAAATCATCAAGGAATATTGTGTGAAGCCTTGGAAAACGTATTTACAATATACAAGGAATATATCTACATTATTTCGATTCAATCCCGAGTAGAGATTGCAGGTAAAGGTCTATTTGAATTAAGTGTTCTTACAACCGTTTTTGCGTCATTCGGAATTTCTCTTGGTTTCATTTGTGGACTTGTTGAGATGCTTCCAAGAGGCTTCAACTGCGCAGCGTCTTTTGAGTAGTATTGGTTGAGTGGCTATTGAGACAAAAATAGAATTTTTCTCCGCTGTACTGTAATATTGCTAAAAATTTGTTTAAAGTGGCCTTTGCAAATGGCATGCTTTATGAATACATCCTTTTGTGGTCTCTTTGTTGTCGCCATTTTCATGGTCCATCAAAATGGCCACCAACAAAGAGATGGCACAGGCAATGAATGCTGGTTGCAAAGGCCCCTTTAAAGTGAATCAACGGAGCTAAGTGGAGGTCATCTATAAATAGGACAAAGAAATTCCTACGCACGCTATTGTTCCTCTGGCTAAACAGTATCCAGGTACGTGTCGAAATCATCAAATACAATAGGCTAATAATAGAATACCCAGACCACTTCCGCGCAGGGCATTTATATCCGCTGATTCTCTTTAATCTTGGCTGATAAAATTTAAAGGCTCTTGTCCTACCAGCAACCTTTGCGGGTAGATTTCTATTCAGGCAGCCATTTTCGCAGACCACAAAATGCTCGTTTTCATAAAACAGAGCACGCAAAGGACCATGGTTGGATAAGAGCCTTTAATCCTCTTGCAGTTCATATCGTGGGATGTTTTCTTGCCTTAAATGTCACTGAAAGGCTGATTTTAGTCTTAGACCTATGTTATTTTTCCAACTGCTTTCACCGCTTCTCGTTCTTTCTTCATAATTACTCCTACTCCTTCCATCCTTCCTCAATATGTTCACTTTCAAAAGAACTATGAAGGGGCCTGGTCTTATCTCTCTATCTATCAAAAGTAATCTTTTTTACTCTGGTTCAAGTCATTTTAAAGCAAGCCTCGCTGGCCTCTCCATTTTCTCTCT
Source organism: Aurelia aurita (assembly GCA_004194415.1). Lineage (NCBI taxonomy): Eukaryota > Metazoa > Cnidaria > Scyphozoa > Semaeostomeae > Ulmaridae > Aurelia > Aurelia aurita. The sequence goes on along the minus strand of REGM01000002.1, from coordinate 3,591,406 downwards.
ACATAAAACAACCACTCAAAACCAGTCAGCTTAGAAAACTACAACATTTCACTGATTCAAAGTCAGGTTTAGGATATTCAATATTTGAATATTTCGAAAATCAATTTGATCGTTTTTGCACCCCTTCAAACAAGAAATTCTAACACCAGTTGTATGCTCGAACTTCAGTGAATTCTCAAACTGTGAGCCTTTTTCTACTCATCCAGTACTTTTTGACAGTACACCGCATGAGTAGAAAATAGTACCGAGAATCAAATTTGAAGTAAGGAATAGAAAGAAAGCAGGGATACCTACCTGTCTAAGACCTCTCTTTATGACACCTTTTTCTTTTATGACAACGCCAGGAGAAACATCTATCGTGTCCACCTGCAATAAAGGGGGGGGGGAGATTAAAAACAAATTGCAATTCATCGAAATGTTCTTTTCTCCGTTAAAAGATATTTACCTAGCAAACTCCAATGTTACACCCTCAGTTTGATAAAACTTGCACGGGTAGTGCTAAAAACACACAAAGATTTAATTTCTTTACTATTAATCTATAAATTTATGAATAGATTAGGTGGAATCGAACATAATCCACAAATCTAAAACTTGAACGATAAACGGTAGACGTTATACAAAAGATCGGACTTTCACATTGACAAATGGACGAAGGAAAAGAAACTGTGCATACAAGGAAACAAATAATTCTTTGCTTAATAAGATGAATAACAAAGCGAAATTAACTTAAAATAAGCAACCATAAAAAGAATCTTGACAGGCAAAGTAACAACCATGCAAGCTTTGCGACTGTTTTCCTAACCGCAACGAAAATTAAACTGCCAAGTATTTTGAAAGCTAGTCTGTGTTATAGACGTTTTCTAATGAGGAATAATGTCTTGTACCGGAAGCAACATCTTTATCAATCTCATTCCAGAAGTACTTACCAAAGGTGGTGGCAACGGCGATACGAGTTTCGCTTCCTTCTCTTTCGTCGTGACACTCTCAACAATCAAATTAGCGGCTTCCTTTTGAGTATTCTTTCCACCATGTCGTAAAAAGTTATATCGCTGCCTGTTATTTGCAAGTTTCGCTTTGAACTCTTCTTCTAGTGGGTCGACAACTGCGAACTTTGTTTTCACGCTAACGATAGAAATATAAGCAGGAATAAGTCTACTGTATCAACATGGTCGCTAAGAAACGTGGTAGTTGTCGCTCCTACTGCAGTTTTGTTCCTCCCTGTTTCCCTGTGCCCGGTTTTCCTTGTATCCCTGTGTCCTGCAAATTTGAATGACAGGTTGCAACAACAACAACCCTCACGGGCATAGGGACACAGGGAGGAAAAAACTGCTATTGGAACAACTACCGCGTTCCTTAAAGCCCATGGTATCAACGGAGGATTATGCTAAATATGGCAGTGAGGAACTTTTAACANAACTTTGTTTTCACGCTAACGATAGAAATATAAGCAGGAATAAGTCTACTGTATCAACATGGTCGCTAAGAAACGTGGTAGTTGTCGCTCCTACTGCAGTTTTGTTCCTCCCTGTTTCCCTGTGCCCGGTTTTCCTTGTATCCCTGTGTCCTGCAAATTTGAATGACAGGTTGCAACAACAACAACCCTCACGGGCATAGGGACACAGGGAGGAAAAAACTGCTATTGGAACAACTACCGCGTTCCTTAAAGCCCATGGTATCAACGGAGGATTATGCTAAATATGGCAGTGAGGAACTTTTAACAAGATGCAATGCAGTCTGGTTCCCTGACGTCATTTTCGACTAAGGGGACTGGACTCGAGGGAAGGTTTTCACTAGGCGTCAAATCTTTAAAAAGATTGCTCGAATGGTTATGACATCTTCCTTTTGATTGCATGGCTTAAAAGGAACTTCAGGTACTTTGCTATAATTGCATTTTGGAACTTTTTGATGTCTTGATTATTTTCAAAATTACAGCGTTCTTCTTTTCATTGAAAAAGTTTAAGAAAAGCTTTGCAAAAAATTAAATCATCGTAAATCCAAAATTGATAGAAGGAAAACGGTACAATCGTCAAGAAAACATAGTTTGTTGAGGCCTACAATATGGCAGAAAGCAGAAATATGTCGAATTGCATTTAGGCAGTTTCATACCTATATTTAAGTTTTAATTACCATAATTTTAAACACACTTACACTGTGATAATCTTGTAATAACTATTTTCAAGAAATATATCGCTTTTCTTGTTTACGATTTAGTAATTTTATGACATCACAACCTTAAAACTGATTGAACATAAAAAGCGTTGTATTTCCGAAAATAATCAAGATATCAGAACTTTCTATATTACAATTACATTAAAGTACCTGAAGTTCCTTTTAAGCCATGAAATCAAAAGGAAGATGCATTAGCCATTTGTAGAATATTTTAAAGATTTGATGCCTATGCTGGTTTTCATTGGCTTACTATTATTACATTTACATTGAAAGATTTAAGCATTCTTGGACCAAACTTGAACTAAACCAGGTCAAGTGAAATTTAATGAGCAAACTGGACCAAGGCAATTTCTATTAAAACTGGTTCAATTTCAAGTGTGATGGGGAGAGAGGTATATGAGTCACAGTTAGTTAAAATGTCTTCAGCTCCTCTGTTTCAAAGTTTGCAAAATTTGCGACGACAAAAATGTAAAGGAAACGACAATAACAATTCCCGAAGAGTTGTGCTTGAGAATGATTGGAGTAAAACTTCGTCAAATGCATGAAGATAAATATCTTGTAAATTCTGCAAAGTAAAGAGAGTAAAAATTCGAACAATTTACAAAATTTGCAAGTATAAATTTTCTTCTTATACAGGGTGTCCCAACAAAATTGTGCCCTGTTTGTGTGGCTGCTGGGAAAAACTGTGTCCTGTTTAAATTGTCCCGTTTTTACTATTTTTTTTTATATTCCATAAAATTTTACAAAACAAATTACCTCTACTATAAACTACAAGCTACTTTACAAACACTACGACAACGATACCCTGGGGAGCAAAAGACTATGACTACCCCGGGGCCATTACATAGAAAGTTAAGAAATACACGTAACTACTATTACTAAAAAGAAAATGATAATATACAAACGGAAAACGAAGCTACAAGTTAAGGTAACTTTCAACCAAACAATTGCGCCTGAAGTTTTAGAGTTTAGAACCAAACATGGCAATTTACAAATTGACTATTTGGTTGCAAGCTGCCTTATGACATCACATAATTACAAACAAGGAGGACTACTAAAACAGACATTACTAAAACAGACATATACAGAAGGGATTTGGGTGTTCTGTGTAGGGATATGAGTAGTATTCAATCAAAGCGTTCTGTTTCGAAAATATACTTCATTGTTAAGTTTAAGATTAATTTGTTGGCTTCCAAGGACAAATGTTCATTTCCGTATAGAAGAAGTTGCAAAATATCGTTGTCTGGAGCCTCGGAATATCCGTAAGCTTCAAGTACACCATTGACACCAGCGAGAAGATTGCATCTATGCTCTCTGAAAGAATTGCAAAGCAGCAAGAAGTGTTCCGTATCCTCTATGCCGTCATTTATTGGACACATTGGGTTGATTGTATCTTAAAAATTATGTTTGAATGTTTGAATTTTACACAGTTGCATAGGAAATACTTCAACTTAGAGTTTGAGACCTTCTTTGAGTCAATCTGACAAGTGGTTGATGATTATCGCAAAGGCAAGGCAAAATTAGTGGTTGCTTCATGTTCCTTTGCTCTCCAGCAAAGTCAAAATTAAGTAAAGTTTGAAAGAATGGGTTCTAGCGTTGTATTTGAATTTTTTCTATATTTTTAAAACGGTTAACAGTGTTGTTTATTTATGAGACAACACTATTAACCCTTTTAAAAATATAGAAAAAAATTGAATACAACGCTAGGACCCTTTCTTTCAAATTTACTTCATTTTGAAATTGCTGGGAAAAAAGGAAATCCTGTTTTTGAAGCATCCACTAATTTTGCTTTTCCTGTGGCATAAATCAGCAACCACTTGTGAGATTGACTTAAACAAGGTCTCAAACTCTACGTTGAAGTGTTTCCTACGCAACTGTGTAAAAACAACCTCAACCCAACTTTTATGAAAGATATTCTTGCACAAAAACGCAGCTATTATAGTTTGCGTAATGAAAGTCATTTGCAGCTGCCGAAAGTAAGAACAACAACATATGGTACAGAAAATATTCAGTATAGAGGCTGCCTTTTATGGTCCTCGCTCCCAAGTTTTTTGAAAGAATGCAAAACACTCCAGGAATTTAAAAGGAGAATAAAGCAGTGGAATGGTGATTCATGCACCTGCAGATTGTGTTAAGTTTTTATCAAAGATTTAGGTTTTCTAGATTAATTTGCTTTTTATTGTAATTTAGGGTTTTTCATTGTAAATTAGAGTTTCTTTTCAGTTTAGTTTGCCTTAATTAGCTTTTAGCTATTCCATTAGAAAAGCCAACTTTAAATAAATTAATAATAATAATAATAATAATTATAATAAACAGGACAATTGAAGTTACATCTCCTCCACAGCAGCCATACAAACAGGGCACAACTTTTTTGGGACACCCTGTAATTCGCACAGATCGGTATTATCATAGTAGTTACCTGTGAGATGGTAGTCGGTCCATGTTCAGCTTCTGCACTTGAATCACATTGCCTTTGAAATCATAAATAACATCTTTTTTGGATGCAAGTCTTTCATTCTGGGCCTGTGGAAAGTTACAGCAAATGTGTTAAAGCCGTCAAACTGAATCAAAGCGATCTGATTTTGAAAGAACACATTTGTCTAGGCCTTAAAGACCCTCTGCTAACCATGTGGCTTTGCACGTCGTTGCTATCCCAGAATGCACTGCAAATGAACTTTCAGATAATCTGAAAGCCTTTGATGCTAGGCCGGTGTTGTGCTGTTTTCCCATGCGCAGCACGCACAGTCTCGTGGTAGCAGAGGGTCTTTAAAACGAGTCCTTGATCCTTTGTCGAGTTATTACATCGCATTTGTGAATATTTAAAGAATTTATAGGAGGTCATGCCTGTAAATAGCCTTCACGCAGCTTTTCTCGCCCTTCTTATTTGCTCTTAATATTCATGCTGATAAATTTTCTCATTTGTTTGCTCCAAAGTCCTTCAAAACATGGTATTTGAAAGTCAATATGCCTTTTGAATCCGCGAAAAACTTGTCACCACTCCTATTTCTGCCCAACTTTAGAATTTTACATCTTTGCTAACAACAATTTGTTACGCTGATGACCGAATGCTTTTTTCAAAGATTACAACAAGTTAAATAAAAATATGCTTGGTGCAGAATTGCAAAAAGGCCTTGACTTTCCTCCAAACATGAATTTCAGGGTTTCAACCTTCCTCATTTTAACTTAATGTAAAAATAGCGAAGAAACAGCTGCACCTTCTTAAGAAACGATATTGACGAATTTTCCCATGATATGTTTCTGTTTTTAAAGCAAGGTTCGGGACCCTTAGGTTTATTGAAAACTATGGCCCAAATTTAAAAGAATCATTCATCAATTGATTTGCAGTCCTAGTTGAGGGGTATGTAGGTAAAGCAAGGTTCGGGACCCTTAGGTTTATTGAAAACTATGGCCCAAATTTAAAAAGAATCATTCATCAATTGATTTGCACTCCTAGTTGAAGGGTATGTAGGTAAGTTCAATGGAAGCTACCTTATTAAAATGAAAAATTTCAATGATATCAATGAATCATCTATTAAGTAAATATTACGTGGACTCTTCCAAATAAGCTACGATTCTGCCACAAGAATTACATTTTTTTTAAATATTATAACCTTCCTCGCATTTTCGCTAAAACCTTCCTCCAAACCAGGTTTGTAGGCTTGTGAGGTTTTGCGTCTCTGGCTTGGTGCATGTGGTACCATCAAAATTAAGCGACAATGTAACAAGTCTATGATCAAACTACCATAAAATAGTGCCATATAAAAAATACTACGTTTGGCGCATATACTTGTTATCAAGCAGGGAGCGCCGAAGCCTTCGGCGCTCCCTGTTATCAAGTGACTCGAAAGCAATCGAGCCAAGTAAAGAGAAGCTGAGATTCGACAGATAGGAAAGAACGTGAGATGCGACGTGACGTAACCTATGTAGAGAATAGGAGGAAGGTAAGAGTAGAGTAGGAAAGAACCTGTTTTAGATAAATAAACTGTTCATTTATTCCACTAGGATAAAGACTTTTTAAGCTAATAAGTAAACATTTCTCCAAAGTCTTGCATTTGTTGCTGTCTTGAGGCGGATTACTCTGGGTACCAGACTCTAAAAATTTAATTTCATCATTGTAAAAATTTCATCACCTCATTTTTTGTAGAGTCTGGTACCCAGGGTAGAGGCGGATATAATAAACCCAGAATGGACATGTTGAATCTTTAGTTGAGTTGAAATGTCTTGAGATGTTTTATCATTATAATATTATATTACGACATGTTACTTACCCTCAGGATAGAGTCACTCGATATCAGCACTGCCCCATTTGCTTGAGTTTTATCTATACCATTATGCTGTTGTTGATCATCAACGATCGATGTCATTGAGATCGGATTAAACGCAGGTACCTTTCCTCTATGTGGCTTGAAAGTAGGTTTTGTTTGTTTCTAAACACAAGGAAAAGATAGTCAACCTCTAAAAACCTGCTATCAAATTATCTACCGTACCGAGCGGGTGAGACGAAAAAATGTATCACCTGTTTGAAAAATCATACTGCAAAAACTTTCTCTCTTTAATGGCTCTTGTTCAACCAGCAGCCTTTGCGCGTAGATTTCTATTGAGGCAGCCATTTTCGTAGACCCTAAAAATGTTCATCTTGAGAAAACAGAGCACGCAAAGGACCATGGTTGGATAAGAGCCTTTAAAAAGTTTTTGGCAGGAATGAAAATGCTTGACCCCCAAGTTTTGCCAGTCTAACGCCACTCCTTCTAAATAATAGACTACATTTTGTAGAATTTTCAAATCAGAACAACAGAGATAGAAGCTCTTACGCCACTCAATCGAACCTTTAATATAAAAATGTATAAAAATATCGCTCTATCCAGACTCTTTTGTAGGATAGCCAAAAGGTCTATTGCTGAATTTTCAAGCATGGATCATTTGGGCAGCAAAATCAAACAGAGTGTGACCCATTCCTGGTTTTTTCCAGTGCTGAAAATTTTTGTCACAGACATGCTGGATCATGTGGCCACCCTTTTTATCGTGTTCATCCAACTCAAGCAGTTCTAAGTTTCAGAGCAAAAAATTAATTTGGTAAATATCAGATAAAATGTTTCATCCATTGGCCTAGACTCACCATTTGATGATGGATTAAACAATAAAATATTGATGTTTTTACAGGGGAAAAATAATTACCTTGGGTTTTATTGGAGGTTTTGGCTCTAGCTGCCTTTCTGCAGTATTCTTTGCTGTCGCTGGCAAAGTTTCCTCGTCTCTTGCCTGTGATGTTACTGTGTTCGATTTATCATTAATTTGTATACTAGTTGAGGCTGTCTGTGATCTGAAAACAAATAACATTCCTTGAAAACCAAATTAATTTCTTTGTAAGGGACAAAATAGCGATGATTGTGATGGGTAAATTTTAGGCCATAGTCAGTGTTAAAGGGTTAAAAAACATTCTGCAATTGACAAATAAATCTCACTTGGCGTATACATCTTGACCCCAACATAATAATGAAGAACTTTACCCCCAACATAATAACAAAGGTATTCAAGAGTCAGTAAATTGGCATCCAATACAGTTCTTCTGCAAGGTATTCTAAAAAGATTATGCCCTGCTTGTGCGGCTGTTGTGGAGGAGTTGCAAAATAAATTGTCTCGGTTTTTATACAGTTGCATAGGATAGGCTTCAACTTAGAGTTCAAGACCTTGTTTTAGTCAATCTGACAAGTGGTTGCTGATTTATGGCACAAGAAAGGCGAAAGAGTGGTTGCTTAAAAAATAGTAGGTCTTTTGTTTAGCACCAATACCAAAATCAAGTACTGTAGATATTGCAAGAGAATCAAATTGTTTTCAAATTTGTTCTAAAATATTTTTTATCCTACTGTATAAGCTACATTAAACCTGTCTTATTCTAAACAAGAAAACTTTATTTGCACTGTTTTTTACTGTTACCTTTGATCATCTTGTTGTTGTTTTTGTTGGTCATCATTTTCAGTTTCATTTTCATTCCTATTCTCTTCTTCTTCTTCCAAAGTTGTTTCAAGATGCTGAATTTTCATCACAACTGGTACGATTCCTTGTGCCCAACTATCAGTTACTGCTGGTACCGGCTCTAAAATAAATTGCAAAAGTCAGTTCCCATACTGTTAGTCAGAGTGTCCCAAGAAAAACGCAATGCAAGCTCAAATGTAACCTTTCAGAAAATGTGAGAATATTTGAATTAAATTTTTAAAAAATGTACATTTTTTCCTAAAGGGTGCTTCTAGGCCCGAAATGTTTGAATCACTCTTGTAGGTTTATTACACAATCTTTTAACAGATTTCCTCACTTCATTTTTCTATGCCACCCAGTACATTTGAGAACAGTGATAAATTTGGTTTGATATTCAAAAAGGAAAAACGATCATATACCCTCATCTTCCAGCCAAGTTGCATCTTCGGTGACTCCAGTTTCACCAGGATCCTTAACAAGAAACTGCCACTGCAAAAGAAACGCTTATTGTTTAAAAACCATTAACTAAGGATTGTTTTGCACTGCAGCTTAAATATGAGACTATAATGATTATTATCGCATCAAAAGTTAACCTACCTCTATAGCTTCTAATAAGAGTTCTCTTGCAGCATTTACAGTATAGGGAATAACTCTGCCTTGAACGATTTTAACGTAGATTGAATCAAGTGCATTTGAAACTACTTCTTGTAAAATGTCAGTTATAAAGTCTTCTTCAGTCTCCTCATCAAGCAGATGACTCCTGCAAAAACAGATTACATAATATCATTCTCAATTTTCATAAAATTCTGGTTCTGAGTCTGGTTCTTTTTTACAGAGATTAAAGGGAGTACAAAGACCAGCATGCTTTGCGCACAGTCAGGGACTTGCTCTGCACAGCTTCCAGAATAACTGACTGTACGAAATTCACAAAAACAACAACAAACGATGGCAAAGGCTGCTGGTCTTTGTACTCCCTTTAAAGGGAATGTAAGCATATATAAGTGGCTCAAGCTATTTGCGTTCAAATTCCAGCCTATCAGATATTAGTATTTCCTGTTGACGTGAATCAGTTGCCCAAATATGGTTTGGTGTGTGTCAAGGTCTATTGTTTTTGCTCGGCTAATTTTATCAACGGCTTATGTATATGCTTAGATTCCCTTTAACGAGTTATTTTAAGACCAAAGTGTAATGGAAAGAAGATCTTTTAGCTTTCTAAACTGAGATGCTTTCTCTTGGAAATAAAATATCTTACCCTTTCTACATCACCTCGGAAATTTACTGCTGGGTTGGAAAGTTTTTTAATTGCATACAAAATGGAAAGAGACTCTGATATAATTCTGTGAAAAAAATTCAAAATCCAATGCGCATCAAAACATGATTAGGGGGTCCCATCTTAATCTCTTGGTAATAAATCATAGCAATCCGATGCACCAATAGCAACTTTTACCAAATGCTAAAATATTTGCTGTAATATCCCACTTTCCAATAAAATTTTTTAAAACTTTCTGTTAATTATATGCACTGCATACTAATACTTCATATTTGGATTGTTGAACCAGCATAAAATCTCTCGATGCTGTACAAATTTATTTCTGTGTTACTTATTTCATCTTGATTTTCCCATGCAAGTTGAAGCCCAAACAACTTCAGGTCACAGTCAAAATGCAAATTTGAAAAAATTGGTGTTCAGTTTGCAAAATTGACAGGAATTACAGAAATGTTTGCTCAAAAACGATAAAAACCTATCGGAAAGCAGCGTTTGAGCAACTTTAAAGTTACTCCATATTTTTGGTGCGCAAAATTTTATCAGTCTCTTTTACATTCAGCGAGCAGTTACTGTAGCCCAGACTGCTAACTTTGTCTCCACATGGAAGTTCTCCCGTGCGCACTTCAAATCTTTAAACGCACCAATGCTATTTCAATCAATTTCATGCGCGCAGTGGTCGATAAGATCTGAAATTTACAAAGCAATTAAGTATTTAGCAAGCATTTATAATCAATACTAAACAGTATCGGAAGCTCATTCCATGCGCACACTTTGCAAAGTTTAGCAGTCTGATGGCAGTTATAGCAAACTTTCCAACCTGGCAAGTCTCCGTTTTCTGAAAAATCACAGCATGAATTCTGGAGACAAGATTTATTTCCTATATTATGAAATAAAGTAGTTTATGCTTTAGGCTTCAATGTTACTTTAATGGTATAGCAGCTGGTCTTCTAAAATTGTTCCCTCCATTAGAGGCCAATCATCTCCAATCATATCATATGTTGATGAAAAAAAAGCGATATTTCTTACCAGTCATTTTCAGTGAATCTTCCAGGAACAACATCATTAGTAACTGGAGGTTGTGGAGGCTTCTCTTGTGGGGCCTTTTCTTTTCCAGCTCTTGATTTGCTCATCTTTCAATTCGTGCTTTGACCACAACAATCTCGCCAGAAGTTGGTTCAGGCCTAAATTTGGCCTCAAGATCCTTGCTTGGGCCTAAATTCGGCTTGCGATTTTCACTAAAATAAACGTCTTTGGCCTGTCAATGAACGGTCTAAGGTTATTGAAGCTTTAAACTACTTGTTGCTTGAGCTTTGGTGATATTTTTTAACGTAGAAGGCCGTTCTTCTTCGAAGAAATAAGATGCGATTTTTGAGCTGTCCGTCCACCATTTTGTATTTCGAAGTTGCTTAGTGACGCAGATTCACTGTTTGATTCTTTGGTACTTCCTGCGCAGCGTCTATGCCGCTGCTAATCTATAGCCTTGTCTCAAATTAGATGTCAGGGGTCTCCTTTTATCGCGGATGATGGTCAACCCTTGACAAAACCTCTTATAATTGGAGGAGAAACCAATTTTGCAACTGGTTCGAACAAGAATTCATTCATTGGTAAGTGATTTCGAGCAATTTCTTCCAACTGAGCTCCCTGCCGTGAATTAGCATTATTGTGAAATTTAGAGGACTTCGAAAATTTTCGAAATTAATGAAACCTACACTTTCTCTCGGTGTTGCAGGCAAGAACAACCTTGGATTTATGAGAACTCTTGATATATGGTGGAGGCATCCCCAAAGTACAGGTTGAAAGTATAAAATCCCTTATCTCTTGCAAAACGGCCTTATCTTTGGGACTTTCGTGACGTGAACACTTTCGAAATTGTCGCTCTCGAGCTGTCACCAGCCATTTAATTGGGCTGTTTTTTGCATAAGAAATTTCGTTTACATCAAGTTTTTTACCGATAACAGAATGACAAAAGAAAACAAAACAAGATGTGTACCATCCTATTAACATTTTGCCTCTATAAATTGCCGCAAATTAGCATTTTAGGATCGAAAGCATTTAATTTTTTTTCCAAAATCAGACTTTCGACGGCATGGGTTGCTGCATTCCATCCTTCGATTTTCGAGCCCGTTGTGCGCAGGCGCCCGTCGCTTCCGCTCTGGATGTCAGGTGGAAATGCCCGCGAATAATAATAACAAGTAAAGTGTCTTCGTGAGTAATTTTGCGCTATCGCAAATCTCATCTGATCTGACATCTAATTTGAGACAGACTTTAAATCTTCCTTATTCTTCATTGGTTTCTAAGCTTCGGGTCGACTTATTACGTTGAGTGCTAGTAATCGCTACCACTCACCCACCCTATCCGCTCATACTAGTATGAGCGAGAATGAATGAGGTGGGTGGTAGCGATTACTAGGACTCAACGTAATAAGTCTAAGTTTCGGGGCAAAATATTACAATCCATAACAGCTTTAAAAGGTGGGGGAAATGCATACTCTAAATTTAAGTCTTACAAAATTTCAAGATTGCTTTGAAAAAGCGAAACCATCACGAAATATACTAAAAAAAAGTATACGATGGTTTTAATTTTCAAAGCAATGTTCAATATCTATTAAAAACAAAAGACTTGTCAGATAATAAAACAAACAACACGAAGGTAGAAATTTATTTATGGTTTTTCTTTTAAAAATATTACTTTACCCGCAGCTAGTAGGCACAACTTCTATGCTTCGTGCTTCTAAGAATACATTGAAAACTCAAAATTATAAAAAATTGCTCTTCGCTTGGTGTAATTAAGGTCTAGGTGCAGTCATCCGAAATCTTAGGGCAGTCCCAAATTAGATGTCAGGTGAGATTTGCGATGACGCAAAATTGCTATTGCAAAACTCTTCAATTGTTTTTATTCGCGGACATTTTCACCTGACATCTAATGTGGGACAGACTTTACAGTCAAGTCATCCCACTAGACCTGACACTTATCGGAAACAGTTTTTAAAAGCACATTTTTCAGCAAAACGATGTCCATAGTGTGCATAAGACAGTCTCCTCCTATTTCAATGCTTCGCCCTCTCTCACTAGTATCCATCCGATAATAGGGCGCTATTTGGTGAAGGACCAAGAGCCAGATTTTGTAGAAGTTATTTTCATATTTCATTTTCTAGTGAATAAGTAAGAAACTGTGTGCATAACATCAATATTCCATTGCTCCTTGATCCTCGGCTCCATAGCTCTTTCTTTCTCTAGTTGCTCCACAGTGAAATTATTATCTAGAAAGCAATAAAAAAGGATGTAGTATGAGGACGAGCATCATCTTGCGATTTTATATTAAGAAATGATTTTTGGTATCGCTAGCTCATCAAAAATTGTCCCCTCGGGCTGTGTGGGTTGTCCATAAATTTGTCACACATTCCTGCATAAAAGACAATCAAGTATCCCGAGGCATTTTTTGCAAAGCCAGGGGGATTTCTGGCTTGGTTTGGGTATCTTTTTCTTTTCTGGTTTGCTAATAACCTACATAGTCTCAGAAGATGAAATTCTTGCACAACGATTTCCACTTATCAATCCGAAGGACGGTCAGCAGGTCTTTGCAGAGTCTTTGCAGCGTTTACTTTTAACATCTCAAATTATTCAATGTGAATGATGAAAGAAGAGGGGCAAGGAAAATCTAATCAGGAAGGGTGCGAAGCGGGGGCTGTAGCACACTAGATCTTTGAGTTGCCTTCCCTCAGTTGGCAGCGCAGAAAAGTTGCTTTCTTCTAATCTGTCGGCAATTTAAAGAATGTGTAAGAATGCATTTGCAGATGAAGAAGCTCTTGTAATTCATGTTTTCAAAAACCATACATTTTATAAAGACAACTACCACCACCACGGATGTCAATTTTATGTACAGGAGGTACTGTTTTCTTGTCGGCATTTCAATACCGTAAAAGCTCCATTTAGACTCCTCTCTATCAAGCCCCATCTCTGCCCCCTCTAGTATCCAGAGCAGGAGGTGACCAAAAAAGGTTTTCCACTTATTTCGCTGAAATAATTTATGTGTTCATTTTCACATGTTTTTGGATTAAAGCGTTGAATTCGTGTATTTGATTCGCAAAATTGTATGTTGTTTCTGATAAACATGACGTAAAAGACCTCAAAGGCTATCATTGATAGCCTTGTCATTTGATTGGCCCCCCCGTCTCTAATAAGCCCCCCTCTGGAGTCTTCAAAATTAAACAAGCCTCCGGGGGCTTAACAGAGCTTGTATGGCAACCTGGTTCCGAGGGCCAGTGTCCTACGACAATACTGATTCAGCAGCTGCTCTCCATGGGCCTCCATGCTGGATTCATCATGTAGAACTCACCATGCTGGATTCATCATGACGTCAACACTCCATGCTGGATTCAGCAGCCTCCTTTTGGGTCATGGGAACGAGGTTGCTTGTATGGTGAATGCTGTCTTTCGGTGCTGATGAAAAGCTTGATTCCCCAGTTTTGCTTGTCTAGCACCACTCCTAATGTAAATCACTTGCGACATAATACAATCATAATTAGAATTTTAATGGGATGTTAAAAAAGGAATAAAAAACTTTCTGCTTACCATATATTTCGTGAATATGCTGTTCTGGAACATGGTGAGGAGGACCTATGAACAAGAAAAGATAAACATTAAAAATTTCTAACAGAAACAAAATTTTAACCGCAAAAGCTGGATAAAGGAATTACCTAAATAGACGATTGCGCTAAAGAAATCGTTGCGTCTGAAAGTATTTGGATTGATTTGATTGGTCGATTTATCATGGACTGCAAAGGATTCCCTGACGCCATCTTTAGCACGATCGTCTATGACAGAATTGCAGAATGCATCGTGTTGTGATCACATTTTCAAACAATTTAAAGTAAATCAACGGAGTTAAGGGAATCAAAGAATTGAAAAGCGGCTTGCGGTCAAATTCTAGCCAATCAGATATCAGTATTTCCTGTTGATATAGATCATTTACTCAAATATGGTTCAGACCGTGTCAAGGTCTATTGTTTTTGTACGGGTATTTTTATCAACGGCTTATATATGCTTAGATTCCCAATAAAGCAGCTTAGCTGGGGAGCCTGGGTCAATCTACATATCACCTATTGTAGTTGATGTTCTCGACAGATAAAAAACAATAGGAACAGAAGTGTTTTTTTATCATCTTCTTAGACTTCATCATTTCATAACATATATCAATAATAGGTATAAAGAATCTAAAATTCGTACCACCATAGACAGTAGGATCATATTCACAACATTCCGCCAAAATCTTTCCCCCTGGTAACATGAGCTCAGCCATTAATTCTGCATATCTGAGAAGAAAGAAGCCATTTCATTACCACACTACTAGNCAATAAAGCAGCTTAGCTGGGGAGCCTGGGTCAATCTACATATCACCTATTGTAGTTGATGTTCTCGACAGATAAAAAACAATAGGAACAGAAGTGTTTTTTTATCATCTTCTTAGACTTCATCATTTCATAACATATATCAATAATAGGTATAAAGAATCTAAAATTCGTACCACCATAGACAGTAGGATCATATTCACAACATTCCGCCAAAATCTTTCCCCCTGGTAACATGAGCTCAGCCATTAATTCTGCATATCTGAGAAGAAAGAAGCCATTTCATTACCACACTACTAGATGACCCAAATAAAATGACCCAAATAAAGTATCAGCGATTGCATTAATTTACACCAATTTCTGTGAATCACTGATTTTTTAAGGTGGAAAAGTCAACTTACACGTTGAGATTCATTTCACCAGAATTTTTCATACCGTTCTAGATTTGTAGGCGATATTACTCGAATTATTACGACTGATGGGAAATAATTAAACTTCAAATGATTACAAACTTTGTCCTGTTCCAACTTTTGAATGACGAAAATTTTATCGTAAAAGTGCGTTACTAAACTTCAATAGAAAACGAAGAACAAGCAACTTCATCTTTCATTGCAGCACCACACTGCAAAAGGGAAGTTGAAAGTTGGAAAAGATAAAAATGTGTTTAAATACCTACCTTGGTCGGTCTTTGGGATTGATTGCAACTAATGCTCCTCTGTCGAAAGCTCCATGAAACTGCCCTCCAGCGACCGTGCTAATTAAAAAGGAGACGAAACAGTCCAATTTGAATCTGGTATTAAAAGAATAAACACTAAGGCTAAAGGCATTCACTTCTCAGTGGTGGAAAGTTGAGTACGAAAATTATGTCGAGTAACGGTACCATTTTCGTAAATTTTACCATATGACAATCCAACAGAAATCTTCAGATACGTTTCGAAGGAGAAGAACTGAGAATAACTACATTAGAAAAGTCACGTAAAAATGCGTTAATATTTGATGAAAAAGATTCAAAAATTCGCTGGACTGTTTCGTTGTTCGCACATTTTACAAAGTTTTGGTTGGTCTTCCGACATGCTAAAAAATCGACCAGTCTATTTATTTCCTTGGTCTTTCACTGACTTCTCCTAAAAAGCATTCCCTGAACACATAAAAGATAGACGATAAAACCGAGGAGCAAACCACTCCAAAAATAGCCTACGAGATGTTGAGATTTTAAAAATCTCTCAGACTTTTCAAAGATTTTTCAAAGAAGTACTTCTCAAGATCGTTCTATACGGTGATGAAAGGTTGACACTTGTATCAAATACTAAGATCCTTGAGGCTACACTGAAANCTGTATAGAAACACAAAATTTCAAAATTTCTTAACGAAATCCACAAGTTGCATTTGAAAGAGTGGTGGACTCCCTTCATATTTGTCTTATTATAAAATTTGTCCTCGTCGCCCTGCGAGATCTTCAATTGCCCTGCGAAATCCACTATATTTGAGATTGGGGGGGGGGTGTCACACCCCTCCACACCCCCCCCCACGATTTTCGCCCCTGTAATCCATCCGATAATAGGGCGCTATTCGGTGAAGGACCAAGAGCCAGATTTTGTAGAAGTTATTTTAATATTTCATTTTCTAGTGAATAAGTAAGAAACTGTGTGCATAACATCAATATTCCATTGCTCCTTGATCCTCGGCTCCATAGCTCTTTCTTTCTCTAGTTGCTCCACAGTGAAATTATTATCTAGAAAGCAATAAAAAAGGATGTAGTATGAGGACGAGCACAGTCAAATATCATCTTGTGATTTTATATTAAGAAATGATTTTTGGTATCGCTAGCTCATCAAAAATTGTCCCCTCGGGCTGTGTGGGTTGTCCATAAATTTGTCACACATTCCTGCATAAAAGACGGTCAAGTATCCCGAGGCATTTTTTGCAAAGCCAGGGGGATTTCTGGCTTGGTTTGGGTATCTTTTTCTGGTTTGCTAATAACCTACATAGTCTCAGAAGTTGACATTCTTGTACAACGATTTCCACTTATCAATCCGAAGGACGGTCAGCAGGTCTTTGCAGAGTCTTTGCAGCGTTTACTTTTAACATCTCAAATTATTCAATGTGAATGATGAGAGAAGAGGGGCAAGGAAAATCTAATCAGGAGGGGTGCGAAGCGGGGGCTGTAGCACACTAGATCTTTGAGTTGCCTTCCCTCAGTTGGCAGCACAGAAAAGTTGCTTTTCCCTAATCTGTCGGCAATTTAAAGAATGTGTAAGCCAAAAAGAACGCATTTGCAGATGAAGAAGCTCTTGTAATTCATGTTTTCAAAAACCATACCATACATTTTATAAAGACAAC
Source organism: Aurelia aurita (assembly GCA_004194415.1). Classification (NCBI taxonomy): domain Eukaryota; kingdom Metazoa; phylum Cnidaria; class Scyphozoa; order Semaeostomeae; family Ulmaridae; genus Aurelia; species Aurelia aurita. Next base: position 3,574,310 of record REGM01000002.1, on the reverse strand, counting down.
TACCAACACCACGGATGGGCCCGGATGGCAAATTTATGTACAGGAGGTACTGTTCTCTTGTCGGCAATTTAATACCGTAAAAGCTCCATTTAGACTCCTCTCTATCAAGCCCCATGTCTGCCCCCTCTAGTATCCAGAGCAGGAGGTGACCAAAAAAGGTTTTCCACTTATTTCGCTGAAATAATTTATGTGTTCATTTTCACATGTTGTTGGATTAAAGCGTTGAATTTGTGTCTTTGATTCGCAAAATTGTATCATTGATAGCCTTGTCATTTGATTTTATGAATAAGCCCCCCCGGTCTCTAATAACCCCCCTCTGGAGTCTTCAAAATTAAACAAGCCTCCGGGGGTTTAACAGAGCTTGTATGGCAACCTGGTTCCGAAGGCCAGTTTCCTACGACAATACTGATTCAGCAGCTGCTCTCCATGCTGGATTCATCATGTAGAACTCACCATGCTGGATTCATAATGACGTCAACACTCCATGCTGGATTCAGCAGCCTCCTTTTGGGTCATGGGAACGAGGTTGCTTGTATGGTGAATGCTGTCTTTCGGTGCTGATGAAAAGCTTGATTCCCCAGTTTTGCTTGACTAGCACCACTCCTAATGGGCCCTAATGTAAATCACTTGCGACATAATACAATCATAATTAGAATTTTAATGGGATGTTAAAAAGGAATGAAAACTTTCTGCTTACCATATATTTCGTGAATATGCTGTTCTGGAACATGGTGAGGAGGACCTATGAACAAGAAAAGATAAACATTACAAATTTCTAATAGAAATAAAGTTTTAACCGCAAAAGCTGGATAAAGGAATTACCAAAATAGACGATTGCGCTAAAGATATTGCCAGGGAATTTTTACCATGATGCTTTGCGTCTTGAACAAATTTAGATTGATTTGATTGGTCGATTTATCAAGGACTGCAAAGGATTCCCTGACGCCATCTTTAGCACGATCGTCTATGACAGAATTGCAGAATGCATCGTGTTGTGATCACATTTTCAGACAATTTAAAGTAAATCAACGGAGTTAAGGGAATGAAACAATTAAAAAGCGGCTTGCGGTCAAATTCTAGCCAATCAGATATCAATATTTCCTGTTGATATAGATCATTTACTCAAATATGGTTCGGACCGTGTCAAGGTCTATTGTTTTTGTACGGGTATTTTTATCAACGGCTTATATATGCTTAGATTCCCAATAAAGTAGCTTAGCTGGGGAGCCTGGGTCAATCTACATATCACCTATTGTAGTTGATGTTCTCGACAGATAAAAAACAATAGGAACAGAAGTGTTTTTTTATCATATTCTTAGACTTCATCATTTCCTAACATCTATCAATAATAGTTNTTTTTATCAACGGCTTATATATGCTTAGATTCCCAATAAAGTAGCTTAGCTGGGGAGCCTGGGTCAATCTACATATCACCTATTGTAGTTGATGTTCTCGACAGATAAAAAACAATAGGAACAGAAGTGTTTTTTTATCATATTCTTAGACTTCATCATTTCATAACATATATCAATAATAGTTATAAAGAATCTAAAATTCATACCACCATAGACAGTAGGATCATATTCACAACATTCCGCCAAAATCTTTCCCCCTGGTAACATGAGCTCAGCCATTAATTCTGCATATCTGAGAAGAAAGAAGCCATTTCATTACCACACTACTAGATGACCCAAATAAAATGACCCAAATAAAGTATCAGGGATTGCAAAAATTACTATCATTAATTTACACCAATTTCTGTGAATCGCAGATTTTCTAAGGTGGAAAAGTCAACTTACACGTTGAAATTCATTTCACCAGAATTTTTCATACCGTTCTAGATTTGTAGGCGATATTACTCAAATTATTACGACTGATGGGAAATAATTAAACTTCAAATGATTACAAACTTTGACCTGTTCCAACTTTTGAATGACGAGAATTTTATCGTGAGAGAACAGATCTAATTTTCGATACAAACAAGTGCGTTGCTAAACTTCAATAGAAAACGAAGAACAAGCAACTTGATCTTTCATTGCAGCACCACACTGCAAAAGCGAAGTTGAAAGTTGGCAAAGATAAAAATGTGTTTAAATACCTACCTTGGTCGGTCTTTGGGATTGATTGCAACTAATGCTCCTCTGTCGAAAGCTCCATGAAACTGCCCTCCAGCGACCGTGCTAATTAAAAAGGAGAAGAAACCGTCCAATTTGAATCTGGTGTTAAAAGAATAAACATTAAGGCTAGTTAGAAACTTTAACCCCTCCCTACCCCCTACTCACTTCTCAGTGGTGGAAAGTTGAGTACGAAAATTATGTCGAGTAACGGTACCATTTTCGTAAATTTTACCATATGACAATCCAACAGAAATCTTCAGATACGTTTTGAAAGCGAAGAACTGAGAAACTACATTAGAAAAGTCACGTAAAAATGCGTTCATTTGATGAAAAAGATTCAAAAACTCGTTGGACTGTTTCGTTGTTCGCACATTTTACAAAGTTTTGGTTGGTCTTCCGACATGCTAAAAAATCGACCAGTCTATTTATTTCCTTGGTCTTTCACTGACTTTTCCTAAAAAGCATTCCCTGAACACATAAAAGATAGACGATAAAACCGAGGAGCAAACCACTCCAAAAATAGCCTACGAGATGTTGAGATTTTAAAAATCTCTCAGACTTTTCAAAGATTTTTGAGATTTTTTCTAAGATTTTCAAAGATTTTTTAAGATTTCTAAGACCTTTTGAGATTTTGAAATCTTTGAGATTTCAAAATTGATCGAGATATTCAAAGATTTTCGAGATTTTGCAAGATTTTGAAAGATTTGTGAGGATTTAAACACTTTTTGAGATTTTCAAAGAATTGTCGAAAGATTTTTTTGAGAATTTCCATCATTTGTTGGGGGAGATTTCTGGGATTTTTTAGATTTTCGAAGATTCTTAGGATTTTCTTTGGGATTTCTAAGATTTCATGAAGATTTTTGAGATTTTCAAGATTTTTAGGATTTTTGAAGATTTTAAAAGATATTCACGAAAGTGTACGAGATTTTTGGAGTGATTTGCCCCTCGGATAAAACATCAGTCAACAAAGATCTTCTTTTTGAATTTAGACACTGACCAGCACTCTACAATTTAAGAATTGTAAGTTTTTTCATACCTTCGGAAATTATACATGTCACAAACGAATATCTTTATCTTGTCATCTAGAGACTGCAACAGAAAGAGTAATAAATTTAAGATCATACAAGTGGCCACTTTAAGATAAGATTCTAAGTTTGATAAAACAGAGTTGGGATTAGAAAAAACAAGAGCTGCATCCCTCCTAGAAATTTAAGCATAGACATCAAATCTCTAATTAAAATCATCGTAAATCCTAAATTAATAGAG
>REGM01000002.1:3546775-3556825 GCA_004194415.1 Aurelia aurita | reverse complement strand
CTTAGACTTCATCATTTCATAACATATATCAATAATAGGTATAAAGAATCTAAAATTCATACCACCATAGACAGTAGGATCATATTCATAACATTCCGCCAAAATCTTTCCCCCTGGTAACATGAGCTCAGCCATTAATTCTGCATATCTGAGAAGAAAGAAGCCATTTCATTACCACACTACTAGATGACCCAAATAAAATGACCCAAATAAAGTATCAGCGATTGCAAAAATTTACTATCATTAATTTAGTGGATTTCTAATCCATGAGTTACGAGTTGAAATTCTATGATACGAGTTACATTTTAAACCACGAGTTACAAGTTATGAGTTACATTTATATTACGAGTTACTTCTTATATTACGAATTACGAGTTACGAGTTATTTTTATTTCAAGAGTTACTTCTTACATCACGAGTTACGAGTTACGAGTTACGAGTTACATTCAATTTATGAGTTGCCACGTATGATAAAAGTAACTCGTAACTCGTAAAATAAAAAGTAACTCGTGCAATAAAAATATCTCGTAACTCGTAAAACAAAAAGTAACTCGTATAATAAAATTAACTCGTAACTCGTAACTCGTAAAATAAAAAGTAACTCGTGCAATAAAAATATCTCGTAACTCGTAACTCGTACATTAAAACTAACTCGTAACTCGTAACTCGCAACTCGTAACTCATACATTAGTAAACCACTTAATTTACACCAATTTCTGTGATCACAGATTTTCTAAGGTGGAAAAGTCAACTTACACGTTGAAATTCATTTCACCAGAATTTTTCATACCGTTCTAGATTTGTAGGCGATATTACTCGAATTATTACGACTGATGGGAAATAATTAAACTTGAAATGATTACAAACTTTGTCCTGTTGCAACTTTTGAATGACGAAAACTTTATCGTAAGAGAACAGATCTAATTTTCGATACAAACAAGTGCGTTGCTAAACTTCAATAGAAAACGAAGAACAAGCAACTTGATCTTTCATTGCAGAACCACACTGCAAAAGCGAAGTTGAAAGTTGGAAAAGATAAAAATGTGTTTAAATACCTACCTTGGTCGGTCTTTGGGATTGATTGCAACTAATGCTCCTCTGTCAAAAGCTCCATGAAACTGCCCTCCAGCGACCGTGCTAATTAAAAAGGAGACGAAACCGTTCAATTTGAATCTGGTGTAAAGAATTAATCACGAAGGCTACTTAGAAACTTTAACCCCTCCCTACCCCCTACTCACTTCTCAGTGATGGAAAGTTGAGTATGAAAATTATGTCGAGTAACGGTACCATTTTTGTAAATTTTTCCATATGACAATCCAACAGAAATCTTCAGATACGTTTTGAAAGCGAAGAACTGAGAATAACTACATTAGAAAAGTCACGCAAAAATGCGTTCATTTGATGAAAAAGTTTCAAAAATTCGCTGGAATGTTTCGTCGTTCGTACATTTTACAAAGCTTTGGTTGGTCTTCCGACATGCAATCTAAAAAATCGACCAGTCTATTTCCTCGGTCTTTCACTGACTTCTCCCAAAAAGCATTCCCTGAACACATAAAAGATAGGCGATAAAACATCAGTTAACAAAGATCTTCTTTTCGAATTTAGACACTGACTAGCATTCTACAATTTTTAAGAAACTGTAAGTTTCTTCATACCTTCGGAAATTATACATGTCACAAACGAATATCTTTATCTTGTCATCTAGAGACTGCAACAGAAAGAGTAATAAATTTAAGATCATACAAGTGGCCACTTTAAGATAAGATTCTAAGTTTGATAAAACAGAGTTGGGATTAGAAAAAACAAGAGCTGCATCCCTCCTAGAAATTTAAGCATAGACATCAAATCTCTAATTAAAATCATCGTAAATCCTAAATTAATAGAGGAAAAACGGTACAATCTTCAAGAAAACCATAGTTTATAGTTTAAGCAGAAATCTGTAACATTGAAAAACGCTGTAATTCCGAAAATAATCACGATATCAAAGATTGCCAATAACAAAAGGTCTTTGTTTTGCCCAGCATTGGGGGGGGGCAGCCAAAAAATCGTTAAATCAATTGGTCAATCAATCAATTAATCAATCAATCTATCAATCAAAAGTCTGGATCAGTCAAGATGTTGTTGTTGTAGATTTATTTTAATTCGATTTAAGATGAGTAAAGCCAGGCCAGCCAAAAAGCCAAAAACCGGATCAGACTTGATTGGCGTCTTATCATAGGAAGAATTAAAAGAAAAGGAAAGGATTTCAAAAAATAATCTTACTGAGAAAACAAGTGCTCCTCTTGGGGCCATGTTTATTGCATCCATTTTGTATTCCATGTTGTTATCTTGGAAAAATTCTTTGGCTGCTTTCTCGGAGCCATCAACTCCAGTTACATGATGTCCTTGATCTGCAACCCTATAAAATTTGGAAAATTGAGAAATTGACCCAAGGGGTACTTAGTATATTTGTCTGATGATCATCTGCCATTTTCAGGGAATCGCTTCCCCTCTTTTTTCTAATACCAGGTATCAAAAGAAGGCACTTTTCTAGCGATGGTTTTCAGACAGGGGTATTTTGTTAGAGTTATTATTTCAATGTTGCTTGTGTAATTTTTACATTTTGGAGTCTACTTTTCACTAATTTGTTCTAGAGTCGGTTATCATTTGGCTGGAAAAATTCTGGCCCCAGGTGAAAAAATGTCTTTCATGAAGGTCAAGTACAGTACCTACCCTAGGACAGTGTTAAATGATATACACCAAACCAACCAATNTTTGCCAAATATTGGGCTGGGTGAAGTTATTGTTTCAGTTAAAAAGCATTGTTTATTTCGATAGTTTTCAAACAAGGTCTTTGTTTTGCCCAGCATGGGGGATTTTACAAAATAATCTTACTGAGAAAACAAGTGCTCCTCTTGGGGCCATGTTTATTGCATCCATTTTGTATTCCATGTTGTTATCTTGGAAAAATTCTTTAGCTGCTTTCTCAGAGCCATCAACTCCAGTTACATGATGTCCTTGATCTGCAACCCTACAAAATTTGGAAAATTGAGAAATGGACCCAAGGGGTACCTAGTATGATTGTCTGATGATGATCTGCCATTTTCAGGGTATCGTTTCCCCTCTTTTTTCTAATACCAGGTATCAAAAGAAGGCACTTTTCTAGAGATGGTTGTCAGACAGGGGCATTTTGTTAGAGTTATTATTTCAATGTTGCTTGTGTAATTTTTACATTTTGTAGTCTACTTTTCACTAATTTGTTCTAGAGTCGGTTATCATTTGGCTGGAAAAATTCTGGCCCCAGGTGAAAAAATGTCTTTCATGAAGGTCAAGTACCTACCCTAGGACAGTGTTAAATGATATACACCAAACCAACCAATGAATTTTGAATTACTATTTTAAAGTCTTTCTTGTTGACAGAACTAATAGAAAAATTTTCTACAATATTTTTGTCTGACACTGGTCAACACAAGTCACCAGACAAATCAGGGCTAAAAAAGATCAGTCTTGGCAAAAAAAGAATTTGCTTATTCTCAATGTTTTTTGTTGAACAAAGAAATACTTTAGTTGGCTCTAATTGGTTAATAACAAATATGCACTTTCTTCTGGTTTCTTCTCTTTCAGAACTTACATGAAGTATTTGTAACTGGTGTCAGAGACCCCAGTCCGTAGGAAGCATCTTACACTTGGAGGGGCACAACACTTCAAGGGCATCGTTATTGCAAAATCTGGGGGGCATGTGCCCCAGTGCCCCCGGTTCCTACGTCTCTGCCCTGAAATAAGCCAAACTGGAAAAATTCAACACATTTATACATGGACATGGCAATTCATAGAATAAAGATTTACTTTGACTTCAGTCATACCATTTCATATCCAGAGATTTTCCACAAAGGGGAAACAAGATTCTTTGCTGTTTCTCATCTCCAACAACTCTTCCAAAATATTTTTGAAGGCCCCTAAAAGGGAAACAGACATTGCTCATTAAAGGTACTGTGAAGAGATTTGGGGTCCTGGAACAAATAAATNAGTCTTTCTTGTTGACAGAACTAATAGAAAAATTTTCTACAATATTTTTGTCTGACACTGGTCAACACAAGTCACCAGACAAATCAGGGCTAAAAAAGATCAGTCTTGGCAAAAAAAGAATTTGCTTATTCTCAATGTTTTTTGTTGAACAAAGAAATACTTTAGTTGGCTCTAATTGGTTAATAACAAATATGCACTTTCTTCTGGTTTCTTCTCTTTCAGATCTTACATGAAGTATTTGTAACTGGTGTCAGAGACCCCAGTCCGTAGGAAGCATCTTACACTTGGAGGGGCACAACACTTCAAGGGCATCGTTATTGCAAAATCTGGGGGCATGTGCCCCAGTGCCCCCGGTTCCTACGTCTCTGCCCTGAAATAAGCCAAACTGGAAAAATTCAACACATTTATACATATGGCCCAGACTGAAAAGTTTACCTTTCGCGGGGAACGCGTTCCCCGTGCATTCTTTATGACAACAATAGCCTATTGTTTCAAAACAAAAGAATCTGTGCAAATTCCCCGCGCAGAAGTAAAACTTTACAGTCTCGGTACATGGCAATTCATAGAATAAAAGATTTACTTTGACTTCAGTCATACCATTTCATATCCAGAGATTTTCCACAAAGGGGAAACAAGATTCTTTGCTTTTTCTCATCTCCAACAACTCTTCCAAAATATGTTTGAAGGCCCCTAAAAAGGGAAACAGACATTGCTCATTAAAGGTACTGTGAAGAGATTTGGGGTCCTGGAACAAATAAATGCTTTGTAATCAGTAAAAAGAACACATTTGATGATATAAAAACGGCATACACATGGGAGGCTACGGGTCCCATGGGAGTATGAATGGTTTGCAAAAGACTAAAAGAACAATTTCTGTGGTCATGCACATGAGTGTAGGGGGTGCACAACGTTTAGGGGGGCTTATCATGGATTTTGTGCCCGAATATGATATGGCTTCAGTGAGTTAAAACTGCCCGAATGGAGCCTGAAATGCGATAAACTTTCCCTGATTAGAGGGGATGCAGCCCCTCTAGCCCCCTGCACCTATGGTCATGCAATGAAGAACAAATCTTACTCTTTTCAGCAGGCACTTTAGTGCTAAACAGATAAAGGTATCGTTTTATAAGAAATTCTTCATATGAAATTCAACTCTCGGATCACTAACAATTCGGTAACTTCAGTACTGGAACATAAGCTTCTTTAATAGGTAAGGAAATCCGCATATTTTCACTTTATTTTCACTTGTTTCTTGTATTGTTTGGAAGGTAGCCTATTTGGGTGATGTCCAGACAGATGGCACAGCATCATAAAACTGTGCTGTGAAATGTTCAGGAGGTCACAGGATCTAAACATCAAGAATTTGAGGAAAGTACTCAAATAATTAGTACTGGGTTGAGTTTTTGAATTTTTAGTTTCTTTAAAAAAATAAAATGTATTTTTAATTTTGTCTGAAAGAAATAAGCTTGAATTTAATGAATCTAATATTAAAAGCATTTAACAACTGATGATACTGTAAGCCTATTTTTAGCAATAAAATTTATAAGAGATTGTGACAATCTCTTTTACAAAGCATTATATGAAGAGCTGAGGATCTCTTGCATCCAATCCACCTAAGCTAAAGCTAAACTCACGGATGCACTTTATCCATATGCCATCCAGTGTTTCCATTATTCCAAGCATTATTCCAGCGTTCTACTGATAAATTGCTGTTTTGAACGTTTGCAGAATCAGCCATTTTGATGCAAAGTTCTACTTTATGATGCAAAATTCAGCTCTAAACTGTAGTGTCTAGCAGATCTCTTCTTTTAACAAGTGCTTCCCTTCTGTGTTTGCGTTGTTTATGATGAAGGTGCAACTCTTTGTCTTTGCATCATCAAGCTGTGATTGCGTCTGTCTGGCTGGCCTTCTTGTTGCACAATTTTTTGGCATCCCTCCCTAAATGTCATTGTCCTCTCAACACATAAAGGGGTGTGGCCCAAAATGGCCCCAGAACAAAGCTCATACAAATCCGCGAGTCCAATCATTGTAAGGGGGGGTTATGGTCTGTGTGATGGACTCACTTTTGTTGTCCCAGTGACTTCAGCATAAATTAAACAAACAAAGAGCTAGACAAGCCAATATCATTATTTGAATAACCATGGAATAACAGATTTCACAAGATCTCTGTGAAACTCGGACAACAAAAATGAGTTGATATTCTCGATTGATGAAAACAATAGGAATGTCAGTGGCACGTGGCCTTCGTTTGTTCTATTCTTAAAAATTGATCGCTGTATGCGTGTTTTTGTAAGAAACTTTGATTAGCCCACAACAGCACTAAAAGTTTCTTCATTTTGAATAAAAACTTCGAAGTTCTTGTTCCAAATGTTTATCAATTCTATTGACTGTGATCAATTTATTTCTTCTTTTCCTTTGGTATGCAAGAATTGCATTATAGTCTACAGTTGTGGACTGCCACATACGTTTCTTGACCAGTGATTCCTACAAAAACGAGTTTACGGGGGTCGAGATATAAAATTTTCATGACTATATTTCATATTCCACATTTCAATATGTGAAATATAAGATACAATTATGAAAATATTACTCAAGGATAAGGATGCAATGTCATATTTGCCATAATGTAAGTTTCTTGTTGTTTCTTCTCTTCAACTTATAACGTAATCTTTAAGTTTCTTAAATTTTTGGCCATCATACCAGAATCAGTAGAGCAGTAGAGTGTTTGGGGGTCCAGAAGCCGCAAAACCGCTCAAAATGTTCGGCAAACCGTGACACTGGCCTATATTATCCGTAAATTGCGTTTCTCTGAGGGAAGACACCTTTATATCTAAATCTCGTAAGAAGTGCATTAGAAATGAGACGGAAAAAAGCATCCTCAATTTGAGGTTTTTTGGTGCCTCTGAAGATGTCCTAGCATTTGAATGGAATAGAAAAGTTTTGATTCCACTTGGAAGTGATAAGTCACTAAAAATACTAACAATGGATTGTGGATTTAAAATAGTCGATAAATAACCTTGTTCTTGTATCCCAACTCTAATGTGTTTTCACTCAAGTGTCAACCAAGCTTTATGAAGCAAAAAACGTGCAAGTTAGCTCTTTTTCTAACACAGAGATACAAATAATTTTTCTGCATATTCACTCGGGATTCACTCACGGGTGCACTATATTCATATGCCATCCTCCACTGTGTCCATTAACCCAAGCATCATGCCAGTCATTTACTGAAAAATTGCTGTCCTGAACTTTCGCAGAATCCATTTTGATGCAAAAAATTGAATTCTCTGTACTCAAATTTTTCAATAACAGTCTTGCTAGTTTCTTCGTTTCTGATATCAGTGATCGTCGGACTAAAAGAGAGTTTCTGGCTGGCTTGTCATGATGATGATCCAATTCTTAGTCATCTCCCCTGACTGTCTCAAATTTCATAATTTTTTATTTGCCTTACCTAAGGTACAGACGTCATTTGCAATTGTGGGAATGGCGCAATACATTTATTTTTTAAAGGAAGTATATCTCAACTTTGTATAAGATACTAAACTCTCAGTTCACAGAAACTCGAGAACTGGGAAAAAATCATTCCAGAAACTTTTTATTTTTTCGAATTCGAAGGAATCAAATAGCATACTTCCGCTTTTTCGTTGTACCAAATTTCTCGGTACTACCAAAGTCAATGTACTACTTTAATCCTGCAATGTCTAGACGGAGGTTAGATAAAAAAAATTTAATCAAATTTTTAGTCTCCCTTGAAAAAATACGTCTATACTCCCCCCCTACCCTGGGTGCCAGAGCCTTATTTTAAATTTAAAAAAAATAAAAATAAAAAACATAAAAATTAAAAAAATTTTCTCCTTTTCTCTCCTTTTTCCTAAGAGACTCTGGCACCCAGGGTACCCCCCCCCCCAACAAACGTTTTCTTCCGTTTTTTTTTTCTCAATTAAACCGTCAACCCACTCGCGAACCCAATCATGGGTGTCCCAATTTCTGCCCCTAAAACATGACACGTACCAAATATGTTGTTGTGTTGTTTGTTTGGGCCTAATCAGTAAATTCAAATTTATGTAAAAAGGGCTACAAGCTAAAATCTGGATACTTACGCATTAACAACAGTCTTATGCCAGCCTGAGTTGCCTTCTTTCCATCTATTGTTCCAATAATCTAATGTAAATTCACTTTTCTGAACTTGAGAAGTGTCCATCTTCGATGTTAGTCCAAGAACTTGAAACAGCCGCCGAACAACCTGCATGCAATTCTTTCAATAATAATAATAACTAGCTGTCAATAAAGTTAAGTGAGTGCAACTCAGAGTACTTTTTTGCAGATTTTATCAATATGTGAGTGAAATTTTAGTTGTTCATCGATTTGAATTCCAAGTAGAGTTACTTCATTTCTTAAGTTTATTTTAAAATCATTGTTAATTTGAAAATATTTAATATGATTATCGTTTTTGCTAACTATTAATGACTGGAATTTAGATGGATTAGCAGTCATATGATTTGAATTAAACCAGTCAATGCATTTATTGGTATTGAGTTGTACTAATCTATGAAGTTCATCAACATTCTCAGCAGAGATTGAAATTGTGTTATCATCTGCAAAATTACATAAGGATTTCGTTGACAAAAAGAAAGATATCATTGATGAAAAGGTTGAAGAGTAGTGGTCCAGGTATTGAGCCCTGAGGAACTCCTTGATTAAGTGGCCCCCATGCACTAAATACCCACTGACCTTTACCATTTGTTTTCTGTCTGTGAGGTAATTTTTTAATAGTTTGAGTGAATGTATAGGTTTGAAAGACCCAAGGTGCTACAAATTGTTTTCAGATGTGAGTTATCTGGTGAGAGATTTAGGTCACCAAATATGATAAAATGTTCATAGTTTAAACTACAATTTTGGACAAAATATATCCGGACTGTATGTGATTGAATCAAATTTTGTTTTAATATCCCCATTTCCCCCCTCCCCCCACCAATCAATGTTGTTCTGAAGTTAGATTTTCGTTAAAAATTTCGATAGCAATATTGATCTTGGGGGAAGGGGGGAATTGAATTATCCTGCTGAAGTCCAGTAATTTATGTCCAAGATTGTAGCTCTATCAATGATTTGGATAAGTGAGTTTTGGAAACATTCATTGCTTGAATTGAGTGGGTTATAAGTAGCAACAACAAGCCATTTTTGCTTTTTTTAAGTTCATCTCAAAGCAAATGTTTTCTATTTGACTGTCTTCTAAGTTGTTAGTTTTTCTACTTTTAATTGAATTTTTTACATACACAAATAGACCAACACCATGTCATTTCTATCTTCACGGCAAGGGGTCTTTTATGGCCTGGTATTTGAAACTGACTTGTAGGAAATGTGTGATCAATCCTTGTTTCACTTATAACTACACAATCAACGGAACTTGTAGTTATTAAAACTTTTAGTTCACAAAATTTGTTTCTGATACTATTTATGTTGAGGTGAGCAATACTAGGATTTTTTGGGCATTTTGTACGTATATCTTTTAAATCTTTATAAGGCAATTCTTCATTTTCTGTTGAGCCTGTTTCTGTTTTTTTTAAATGTTTTGATGGTTTTAGTCAATATTCTACCTTAATACAATCTCTGAAGTTACAGGCAAGTTTTGCGGCACCTCTCCTATTTAAATGTAAAGCACTATCCTTTAAGGTAATCTGTACTAATGTTTTTCATTATCAATAAAATTGATAGTTGTTATTATTGCAAATATTTCTAAAGGTGGCATTGAGCTGGTCAACACCATTACTTAAGTTTTGGTTTCTGATCTGATGTATTGTTGAAGACAAGTAGATTGCACAATTAGGTAGGTAATTTACCTTTGACATCGCTGATGACTGATTTAATTTCTTGACCAATGTTTTGAGGAGATGCAGATTGCATTAGGTCATTAATACCACAGTGAATTATTCGCCACATACATTGATAAATATTGAAATGTGTGTGTGTTGTTAGTGGAATGACATCAGTTGAATTGAAACATTACCTGCAGCCAGGAAGCCTATCAAAACCCCCGGGGGGGGGGGGGGGGTC
>REGM01000002.1:3444088-3535103 GCA_004194415.1 Aurelia aurita | reverse complement strand
TTTTTTTTTTATATTCATATAAAAGAATTTACAATAAATCTTACGTTCTACTATACTTATCTAATTACTCTACAATACCACAGGAACGATACCAAGGGGAGCGAAAGTCAATGACTACCCCATGGCCAAAACATAAAGACGCGCAACGTTAAGCTACGTACAACTACTGTACACTACTAACGATTAAAAACTAATGGATACTATACGAGATACTAGATTCTGTCTGACATTAGATGTCGGGTCAGGATTGAGATGAATTTAGAAAGTCACGAGAGCAGGTTGCTCAAGGATTTAAAGGATTTAAAGATGGATAAAAAACCCGACATCCAATGTGAAACAGAAATTAAAAGAGAAAAAAAAGAACGTAAAGGGACTTGGTGGCTGCTTTGTACATAGCTGCAGTTCCAAAAAATTTCAATCAAAGCGACCAGTTTCGTGGATGAAACGTAAAGTCAACTTGAGTATATTTTTGTTCAATTCATTAGAAAGGTCTTGATCACCATATAATAAAGCTGCATCAAAGCATCATTTGAAAGGTTAGCGGTTTGTACAGATGGTCGTAATAATTCTACAATTCCAGCGAGAAGATCTCTTCGTTGAAACGTTGAACATCAAAAGAATTTCACTTCTCTTAGGAGTTATAAGAAAAATATTTTTAAACAAATACTGAAGTTTTTTAATCCCATGGCAATAAATGAGCAGACGATACCTATCACCCGTGAAAAATCGTACTTTCTTTATTGTTCTGTACGAGAAGTTTCTTCATGATTTGATCAAGTGTTTTAGGCCCTTTTACAGGCATTTCACGACCATTAAATTTTCGTAAAGTCGAATTTATCTATATTTCCAGTGCTCATAAAAACGCGAGTAAATTACAAAAATACTTCAATCTCTTGGTTATCAAGAAGAATTCAGTTATCCATCAAGTACCCTTGGTGTTATGAATTTTCAAAAGTAGGAACTTTTTCTGGCTCACCCGGTACATACATACATACAAGAAAATATCGCTCATAGTGTTTACCCCAGAAGGGGCAGTTCCCTAGCATTCTGCGCCTATCATCGGTATATTTCTTGTTTTTAGTAGGAATTAAGAGCCATCCTGGCACATAAGACGCATATGAAAATAATCTTGCACATCTTTTTCCCTTTAAGAACAGTATTTGTCTTTCGATGATGCAAACTTAAAGATAGCCTAGAAGGCAAGAACCATTACTGAACATACGGAAAGCTTTTTATCAGACACTAGTATTGGTTCAAGACGGCCACGGCAAAAAAACAACAGCTGACGTCTAGCATTTTATCGCGTACCTTTTCATTACTTTTCTCAGCTTGTTCCAGCACACCAATCATCCATTGCAATTGCCCAGCCGGGTCTTTGTTATTTATCAATAACCACCAATTCATATTATTGCAATAATTCATATTCAGTGATATTATCCTCAGTCCTTTTCTCGCCAATGTTGTGTAAAATCCTCCCCTAAAAATAAGAGATTGTATCAAAGTAAAAAAAGGCTTGTCTTCTACAAGCCTTGCTTCTACCTCTTAAGGTAGCTTTTAGGAACACTTAGAAGCTAAGCTTATCAATGCAGTACACTACCTCATGATTCCTCTAGCCTAGAATTACAGAGACGATTCTGCTCACTCTAGCTCGGAAGCAGGCTTTGGCACTTTGGCATAGCAGGGAATCGAACCACCAACCCTCAGGTTGGTAGGCCAACGTGCTACAACTGAATCACTCAGTACAATGTCGGAGCCTCTGATATTCTTCTCTATTATATTAATATTCTCTCGCACTTCACGAACACGGTCAGGCATTGTTTTTTACCCCGCGTTTTAACTGCGTTTTTACTGCGGTTTTACTCCTTCTCTAACCTTCAAAACAACTTGCCATCTCTTCTCTCCCCATCCCTGAATTTTTAATGACAGATATATAAATGCATGTGTTGCCCATCTTCAAGAAACTTTACCAGTAGTCCTCCTTGCTATCAAAACATCTTTCTACATGCTACTCTCTTGGGTACGATCAAAAGGTGTCAAAGGTTTGCAAAGCGCTTCGATAAACTTGGCTACTACCAAAAGTCGGAAGAAATAATAAACAAATTTTCAAAAATAAGAAGGTTTTAAAACTCGCTCACATAATAAAAAATATGTAACTCTTTCAGTTTATCCACAATTTCCTTCAGCATCAATGTGATTTACATAAAATTGTGCAAATTTAAGCATTGAACTGTAGGAAGATATTAAACCTTAAATCAAAACTAACAAACATACTTCATTATTGTTGGTTTCGTGTCAGCTGGAAGCCAATTCCCCCAAAGATCAGCCAGTGCTTGACGAAGCCAGATATTTGAATGCTCATTTTTTATAAATGGTGGAGGAAAACTACGAGAAAAGTGAAGAAATTGAGAAATAACCAAAAGCCTAATTGTATGTGACCCTACTGTCTTATTGCACTGGCTTACTTTTAAAATCTCCGCATCTTCAAAATCGGTTTTCTGGTTCGTGGATATGTCCTTGCTCAACCTGTGTTTGCAGGGTAAAAATGTCCTTCTTTCCATTTTTGAAGTGACTTGTTCGAATAGACTTTTACCGCAAAACAAAAGGCTACCAGAATCTTTAGGGGAGCTTTGAGGGGTACCAGAACCCGCAAACCCACAACAAAATTTGCAAAAACCCGAAAACCCAGACACAAAAACACACAAATCCCGAAGCTGCACTTTTGGACGAAAAGTTCGGATTTATGCCAGTATTTCTCGATTATTTTCCAGATTTTCGCTTTCAGTATGCTTTCAGCGACTCTTCCTTGTTGTTTTAAGCATCCAAAAGCCAGTTTTTCGATCTCAATCAACTACAAAAACCACATGACTTAGAAAACCCGAAAAGCTGCGGAGTTTAGATAGAACACTCGAAATATAAGTGGAAAAATAGGCTGAACCCGCAACTCGTGAAACATCTCAAAACCCGTAAACCCGCACGTTCAAAACATAAAACCTGAAATCCGAGGGTTAAAATTGGCCAAACCCGCTACTCGTGAAACCCTAAAGCCCCCCTCAATCTTCCCACAGATTGATGGCAAAAGGGAGAGATGTTGTGATCGCAAGTAAAAAAAATCAAATAAAGAACTAAAGCAAACCTGTTGACAGGAGAAGCCTCATGGTTTCCTACGGTAGGATAGATCTTTAACTTTGGGAAGTATTTAAGTAGCTTCTCTCCTGCAAATTTCAATGCTGCTACCTGTAAAAATAAGAAGCCTTGCGTCACCACGGGTTTTAGGACACTGGAACGGCAGGCAAAGAAATCCAAGGTAAGCCAGGTCCTTTTTTGCCCAATGAGTGTCAACAGTGCCAAGCAGAGGTCGAGGGCCAATTATTTTTCAAGAAGAGTATGAAAGGGGTATGAGATTGTTTTTAAGATAGTTTTAAATAAAAGCAGTTTAATGGATAGTGTTGATAAATTCTTATCAATTGTGCAGTGGTTTATTGTCTAGTGTGTAGTAAGAGATTTGCTCCTCAGAAGGGGTATTGGTTTTAATCTTCGTAGTTTTGAGGCTCTGACAGGGGTTCATTGCTCCCATGCTGGCCACTGTCCAAAACTACTGCAAGAGTAAGTCAGCCTAACTGTATCACTTTATATGTATGTAAACAAACCTGGTCAGTTCTTGACTGATTCCACACATTATGGGCTGGTACATCTCCAGTCCAAATGATGTAGTCAATCTATGGAGGAATCATTTATCAAGATTAGGGTTGGTTATGACCACTATGTTATGACATATTGAGAAACAGTTGAAATATCTTATCTTCCTTTTAAATCCTAAACAGAAACCAAAACCATAGAAAACTGAATTGAATCATGGCATGATAGTCACAAGACTTGGATTTTGCATAGAATCATAAGACAATATGTCAGGTCACAGTAGATTAGACAGATCCATAGCAACATTTGTTTGACTGTCAACACTGTTCCTATGTAAGATTATATCCATCATGTGCTTTGGTAAATAATTGTAGAAAAGTAGTTTTCTTGATGCCACATTCACCACACAGCAATTTTAGCAAGCTAGTTTAGATTAATGTTACTTGCAAGCTAAGTCAACCAAGCTGTGAATATTGAAGACTGATTTAACTTTATGTAAAAGTTAATTTATTAAAAATGGTTTTGTTAAACCTGACTTCTCCAGTGTGAAATCGAAACAAATAAAGCTATAATGATTCCTCTCTTTCAAAAAGCTTTAACAAGCTATAACTAAATCACTCCTATCAATTATTATATACAATTTACAAAACAAAGGACTTATTTTACGAAATCAGTAGATAAACAGCATCTCAGGAATACATTCCCAAATACATTCCCAATAAAAATTTCCAAATCTTCCTAAATATAAAAATAAAAGTGCGATGGCTCACTTACATCTTTATGATTGTCTTTTATGTGCTGGAACAAACTGTCCAACATAACAGTTGGTGTATCACAAGTGTAATAGCCAAATTTTCCTGCAGGAATGACACCTTTGGCTGAGGTAGAAAGAAAAGACAAAATGAATATCTTTGATAATTTGTGTTGCGAAAATTCAGAGACAGCTTTCCAGAACCCTGTGTGGTTGATCACCTCCCCCTAATACTGGACCTCTTAGCTATCAAGTTTGTAAAAAACACAACAAAACGAAATTCTTTGTCTGTGCAGGAAAAATGATCCAAAGTATCAATACTATATTTGATACTATATAAAAAAACTACCCTGCTATACAGCACCCTGGCTTGTAATGACCCTCTAAAATATATATATTTCTTTGAGGCCGAACAGAGGCTTTACACAAAGAAAAAAGAATATTACATTCTTCTTAATCAATTAGTTGAAAATCATTTTGGTTGCAAAATTCAGAAGTTTGCTCCCTGAATTTTGTATACATCCTCTAAATAGTTACTGTCATATAATATGGGACTTTTTAGTGAGGTCTAAGCAGGCTCCAAGTAATGTTCTTGTCCCTGGGAACTCAAGCCAATATAACGAAGGAACTGTAAATAAAACAAAATGTTTTGCTCTTTTTACGAAGTGCCTGGAAACCTAGTTCCCAGGAGTTGTCACAACCAGCTGACAAGCTGTGAATTAAAATTGGAAAATGATTTTGAATGCCCCCCATTTTAAGCTCTCTCCACTTACGTGCTTTGCCATCAGTCTTCCTGCAGCACAATGGTTCACCACACTTGGTGTTTGCACCTTCCATATATAGTTCATCCACATGGGTATCAGATATCTGGAGGACCTTTGATATTGGTGAGCCAGCCTAAACAAGTAAGAGATCTTGTGTTACTTTTTCAAATAATCCATTCAGAAACAGCATTTGATCTTTTGTGGATGTAAATTTGTGACTAAAGTTCAGATCAATCATAATACTTGATGTCTGTTGTTATCCTGCCCGCAGGTTAGCCTGTTGTTTACTTGCCTGTCATGGCGAGCAGTTACCATATGTACAGTGCACATTATATATAGCGCCTTGGGTCTAGGATTTCCTTAGTCATCAGGAAGCTCTACACTTGAAAGATTACAAATACCTCAAGAAAAGTTGTTCATTTAATTTTTTTCCTATACCTCAAAATTCACAGAACAATAGATTCATTGATCGAAGCAATGCCTGAGCATTGCTTTTAACATTTTCGAATCACATGATAGCAAAAGTAAATCAATTGAGTTAAAAGTAGCTTAGCTAGGGGACTGGGACAATCTAAATAAAGTCTCGTTCAATTCCTACTCTAACCATCCCCCCCGGCCAGCACGGGGGTCAACAAAAATTGATTGCGCAAATGCCCGGGGGCGGGGGATTTTTTTTGGCGAATGCCTCGGGGGCCAGGCACTGAGAACATGCCATATTCCCAGCAACTGTATAATGTGAAAGCTCCTAATGTTGTCAAATGCCCCAGGGCCGGGAAAAATTGGCAGTCAAATGCCCAGGGGCCGGGAATATTTTTTGCAAATGCCCAGGGGTGTCCCAGGGGGGATGGTTAGGGTAGGAATTGAACGTAAAGTCTATTGTATTTTATGTTCTTCATCGATGAAAACATTACAAACATAAATGGCTAAATGTGCTATGTTTAGATTAGATCATGTCTCCATTCAAAGCGGGTTACCCCAGGTTGGAGAATACTTTTAATGCATGGTGAATTCAGATAGACTGATACAATTTTGTATATAAAATTACTTTCTTCACTTGCAGACTGGAGATTTGAAACTGAACCAAATATACTTGGCATGCATTGCAAAGATCCCACCCATGGCCATGGGCAATGCAAGGAATATTTCTACAATGCAAAGGGGGATTACTGGCATGAAATTTTGGCTTGAGCAACAATAGGTTTTAATGCCTTTGAATTGAATCAAATTCCAAAAGGGCAGTTGCTTTTTTGGCATTCTTTCAATTGCTATTGGCACAAGCTCCAGTTTGAGAATACATGGAACGCAAAATGCACCCTTTGGAATGTATGGAAGCAGCTGGTGAAGTTTATTGACAGTGGTACTTCACTAGGTTTTGCCAATAAAAAACCTTATATCTTAGGAGCTGTTTGCAACAGTTGTGCAATAGCTATCAAACTTACTTTTGGGGCATCAATTTCATCAACACTCCGGGCAGGCCTCTTTTGCCCCTTTGGAAAAGTGACATTCCATGGTCCATATGAAGTTTCAGCAGGAGCACAGCTTGGACCAAGAATAGTGCCACAAATGTCGTCAGGGGTAACAACAGCCATATCAAAAACACTCAGTACTTCTTCTTTAAACTCTGGAATAATCCCAGTGCAAACTCGAACATCTTCGATTTTTAAATTAATGCAGAGTTTCGTGAGTCCTTTAACAATATCTTCCTCTGTAGTTCCAATCTCTAAATATGCATGTAGAAGCCCTGCTGCAACTTTACACACTGTACAAGACAAGCCTTTAGCAAATCTGCCAAGTTTTATCTCTAGTCTCTCCAAGGCGTTTAGGCCTAATTTTAGGCCCTTTCCGTGTCGGTCATGAGTTCTTGTCAAGTGCTTGGAAGTCTTGGCTGGGAACGATTCTAGATGCATGAATAAGCACGACGAAAGGATGAAGAAGTAAAGTACTTTCTTGTCCATGATGCCAGTTGACTCTCAGCAATTTTATTGCCGTTTTGGCATTAGGTGCGTCACAAGCGCTCACAGCTCCGGCAAATGGTGGCTGATAAAGAAATCGAATGTTTTTTATAAACAATGACAATGCGCATTTATAATGCGCACTGCGAAGTCATTTCACAATCATATGACTTGTGGCGATGGCTAAATAAGGGCATATTTGGGGGCGTGTCTTGGGTTGGGGTATAGTATGATCCCGATTCACTGGCCCAAACATATAGTTTGAGAGATTTGCTTGCGAAACACTTCAGATTTACGTGCCAAACAACGTTTTCCCGTTTGGCCACGTCGAAAAAACATTGCGTGACGAGCAGAATTTGTTGGGCAATGAAAAAGTCCACAAAAATGTCTCCTGCTTGTCACAGGCAATGTTGTCAATTTTTCGAATCTTGGCCAAACAGACAACATTTTACTTGTAACAACAGCATCCGTAGCCAGAGCTTTCCACTCTTTCCTCATCCACTCCGTCTTCCTCCGCAGTGATAGTAGAGGCTGCACGCAGGCTATAGCGTCCATTGCTCTCGATCAAGACGAAAGCACAAAAAGGTTAGCGATCGCAAAAAAAAAGAGATTTCTATGGCCAATTAGTCAAAATGCAAATGCAGACAAGGCCGCAAAAGATGCCCTGAAACGAATGTAGCTAACTCACTGATTGTACATGTGAAAAGAGACTGTCGGATTGTCGTAATATCATCTATTCATATACAAAACGCTTGAATCAGCTACTAAGGTTTCGGGCTATCCATGACAGTCTTCGGTGCAGAAGGTCACGCTTTGACTTTTTTTGACAAGCACTGATTGTAAACGTTAGAAAAGGAACAAAACTAGTTGAATTTTGTAGGATGAGTCAGAAAAATGATCAGACATTGTCACCTTTTAGTTTCCAACTGTTCCGTAGATTCCTTCAAATTAATGTTCAGTATGTATCTAATTTGCCGGCTTAGAAACAAAAATTTGTTTTGGCTAAAAGTTTGGTAACATTT
The DNA here is from genome assembly GCA_004194415.1 of Aurelia aurita. Lineage (NCBI taxonomy): Eukaryota > Metazoa > Cnidaria > Scyphozoa > Semaeostomeae > Ulmaridae > Aurelia > Aurelia aurita. The sequence goes on along the minus strand of REGM01000002.1, from coordinate 3,526,978 downwards.
TAGAAACACCGGATGAGAAAAAACCTTTCGATATTTGAATATTCCTATAAATTCTGAAATTTGACAAATGTTGAAATTTTGTTTTTGAGCTCTTACATCACAATCATTTTTAGCGAAACTGACCATCCTAGTGATAAAAACTTTCGATATTTGAATATTCCTAGAAATTCTGAAATTTGACAAATGTTGAAATTTTGTTTTTGAGCTCTTACATCACAATCATTTTTAGCGAAACTGACCATCCTAGTGATGTCTTCAAATTTGCAAAATTCAGGAGCACTGCGAGCTACCTGGTTTTGAAGCATCACGAAATTGCAAGAGTTTTCAGCAGGTCTATTTTTGTCTACTCGAATCTTTTCATGTGGTTGAATAAGCAAAAAAGTAAGCGCGTGATCATGTTCCAAGTTAATTTGAGATCGTGAAAATTAAGCTCCTGGGCATGATATACAATATCTTATCATGGGCGTTAAGAAACGCGGTAGTTATTTCTACAAATTCTTTTCCTCCCTGTGTCCCTATGCCCATTCCTCCCTGTGTCCCTTTGCCCGTGAAGGTTATTGTTGTTGTTGTGCCTGGTTTCCCTTGTTTCACTGTGTTCTGATTTGAGTGACTAACAACAACCTTCACGGGCATAGGGACACAGGGAGGAAAAAAAGTTGTAGGAATACCTACCTCGTTTCTTAATGCCCATGATCTTATAAAGCATATGGCTGCAAATACGCGGTTTTCAAGCTTAATTTCAAAATACCGCGGGATGATAATCGTTATTATTGCTAAAAGTAATCTAATCTTCGATATAACTGAAGATAAGCAAGTTTCAACGATTAATTGCAAAACCAAATTTTGTAGATTTTCCAAACATCCAAACCCTTTCCTTGACTCAGCCGGTATTTTCCTTAATCAATCATGTATCTTAGACTCACTACATAATATCTGTATGCTCCATAGAACTGAAATCAGAAACAACAACAACAGCGAAATTGAGGGAGTAGTGTAGCTAATCTATACTATTCTATTTGCGTACAATGAGACCAAAGATGAATTTATCGACAGTGAGATAACAAACTGTTTGTTACACTTCAAAACTCGCTCGACTTGCTTGTATGCAAAAGATAAGTTAGTATTTGACAGATGCAAAAAATACACATGTTTCTGCAGTTCTAGATTGAAATGACGGCCTAACAGCTTCGATATCATAACCAAGACTTTTGTTCGCGTTAAAGGCGTGAACGTTCAATTTCTCGCTAATTGCTAGTCAGCCTAATCGAATCTTCCACTCAGTTTATTTACAATTACATAGAATTTCAAAGATGACCTGGTGTATTCACGTGCCACGGTTCACTAGTTTCCAATGAGGAGTATTGTACTGGCCCAGTCATCCGAATAACTAACTGCACGGGTACCGCTATTCAGCTGATTTTCCGTCTAACTTTCAACCAGCCTGTGCAAAAATGGTAAAGATAGATCTAATGGCAACCTAATGTAAAAATATTTAGCTAACTGTAGTAATTATGTGGTTGTATGTGTTTATTGTCGTATCGTCTTCGTGCTTGGTATTTATCAGTGGAAATGAAAATGGGGTTCCTCAAGGATCAGTCCTCAAAACACAAAGTTTGCAGGACGGAGCTCGAGCTGCTAATACAACAAGCACCTTTGATATCCAACGAAGGAATCTGAGATTGTACCCAGAATGGTTTTCGCAAAGAATAAAGAAAATTGCTGGCAAGCGTTTCACGAACAGTAATATTTTCCCGCAAGAACATCGGGCAGCTGTGAGAGAAAATGTTCCAACGGCAAATTACAGACGGAGTAACATGTACGGCTTAACTAGCCATAGTCCTATCATTGTATCTGACGATATCGGGGATGCAAATAATGCACCGCAGTCGATACCGCCTGGAGCTGAATTAGTCGATCTGCCGGGGAATTATCAAAGCCTTCCTCCGGATGATTTTCATCGACTTTCATACGCCCATGGTAGGTGTCGTCTGTTCGTCATTGAAACTATTATCATTTTCGTTATTAGCACTACTTCTTTTAGTTTTGCAGCAACTTCACACGTGAGATGCAACGATGCCTAATCCGGATATACGCCTGACCTCGTTGTAGCTACGTATATAGGCTTACATTTCGATAGAAGGAGATAGCCTTATATTAAGGCCCTCACCAAGTTTCATTTTCAATTGGTGAGTGTTCTTTATACGCCTACCCTGGAAGATTTCTTGAGTTGTTGACAAAGATTTCACGGCCTACAAAGAGTGTATCTAAATAGAAGGATGTACAGTTACTTAGTTACTTCAGGATGTATAGTTAGCCAAACATTGGGCCTAAATTGACGATATGAGCCAACAGAAGGTGGTTACCATGCAACTTCAATCAATACTGTCACCAGATGTGTGAAATACCTTCCTTTTCATCAGCTAATGTGCTGTATCTATACAACCTACAATTTCTCTATGCGTGTTTTGAGGTACATGTAGTGCTAGTTTTGTAGTGCATTGGGTATAATGCTTCAATACAAGTTTGCATTTCATGTAATTCTTGTGAGACAATTTAGTGCAATGAAACAAGAACAAAATATTAGGGCTCTAAGAGTAACAGATTCAAAATTATGAGTGAATATGTCCATGTATGTTTTGAAGTACGTACTGAAAAAAAAAGACAAACTTTAACAATAATTTAAAAAAGGATTTACTATTTTATAACATTTAAACTCACTGGGAAGTAGTTTTAGTAGGCAGGAGCATACAATAAAACAAAAAAGTACGAAAAAATATCTTCCCTAAGATTTTATTTAATAAGTAAATTTTGTGTATGTTTTGATGTACATATACCTGTATAATAAAATAATAATATACTTGGCTCTTTCATGTGCCAATCAAAAATTTACAATTCTTTGAATCCTGATACTGAAATGTCATCCTGGCTGGCTAGAGCGATTCATTTTTTGAATATTCAGAGATCTAGCCAATGCAGATACAGAATTGCGCTTGCGATCCAAGTAAATGATCAGTTAATGTCGGAACTGGTTTGACTAAGACGAGGTTCAAAGCGGTTTCAGCCCAACATGGCTGGGTTGAATTACGAAGGATGAATGAGCTGTGCTTGTGAAACTTTTGAATTAGATACGTAAATAAAATCCGCGAGGCAGATGTTTGGATTTAACCTTCTCCTTTCGATAGATACTCATGGCTTCTCTTAACAATCCATTTTCGTATGCATAATAAGACAGCTGGCCATACAGGTTTCAAGGATTTTTTGCGGCATTGTTTGTTTTGATTTGTTGCTTGGGAGAATTCCCTTTGTCTTCGATCGCTAATCGCTTTAAAAGGGCGTCTCAATCAACAACAGCTAATCCTCTATTCCTACAAAAAGTCTGCCCTTGTTTTACACACGGTGTTAGTCTTTCTGTACTGTATGGCGCAAAAAGTGTTGTCTTCATTTAAAACTTTTAAATGCATTTATGGCAGCTTACTAAGTGTATCTCTAAAAAATGTTCAAAGTTATATCTCCATAAATTTCTCTGTTCTGAACCCTGCAATGTTCTTGTTTCGTAATCCTTCCATATGGCGCAAAACATAGTTGTTGTTATTACATAAAATACCCTTGGTTGAGTCTAGTCTTCCCCCTGTTCTTTCCTTGCCTTGTATGCATCTCCAAAGATCTTTGCCCATCTGTAAATGGTTCAAACGGTAACCCTATGGTTCACAAATGATAATCCTATGGTTTACTATGATTCTCAAATGGCAACACAATGGTTCAGTATAGTTCACAAAAGGTAATCTTATGGCTCAGGTTCACTATGGTTTATAAACCGTAACCCTACGGTTAACTATGGTTCACAAATGGTAACCATATGGTTTACTATGATTCTCAAATGGCAAACCAATGGTTCAGTATAGTCCACAAAAGGTAATCTTATGGTTCACTATGGTTTATAAACCGTAACCCTATGGTTTACTATGATTCACAAACAGTAACCCTATGGTTCACAAAAGGTAACAAAATGGAAAACCACTGCACCCTAGTTCAATGACCAATGCACCCTAAAACATTAATTATTCATTTAATTTCAGGACCACACCCAGATCTGGGCGATAGTGACCTACTAAGCATGCCAGAAGATGATCTCAGAGCATTTGGACACCATCATCATCGTCGTCATCACCATAACCTCTGCAATCACCATCGATTATGTTTGAACGGGGGTACATGTATTCATCATCGACATACAAGAGTGAGGTGCAGTTGTAGGCCTGGATTTCATGGACATTATTGTGAAAGTAAGCATAACATAGGTTACTACTTGGTGTCCCAGAAGACAGTTACACATTTCATCTTGCATAATCAAGAACCGCAAATTCTGGAGTAGGTTAGGGGGCGAGTTGTTGTAGAATTCTGGATGCAGTTTGTTCAACTAACAGTAGAGGGAAAAGGATTTAATAAATTACTGTGACATCAATCCATTGTGTTCATAATTACTGGGGGCCTTAAAGTTACATGACGGATATAAAGGGATCTAAGCCCATGCTATTTTTAGGAGTTTTTGGAAATCAAAGATGCTTGCCTATGATATGAAACGCCAGTTAGAGATAGAATACATCATACGCCATCTGATTGGACCTCGCTTTCAAAACGCCAGCTCATTGGACCGATCAAAATAGATGTGGCGTGAGACCAATTTAACAGTGTCGATTCCCTTTAAGTCCTCCAGCTTCCCTTTTCCTATGGGCCTAGGGTGTGCTTAGCCTGAAATCAGGCCCTTTGCCAGAACGAGATAAAATTTTGTCTTCATGACACTGTGAGCCTGACCTCAAGCAAGGGTAATCCATACAATAAAAACAGCAAGCGGGTTCTGTATTTTAACGAAGTTATTTTGATGTATTTCTTGAAGGTTTTTAGGTAGCCCTTAGCATTTTTAAATATATCTATCTAACGTATCAGCAAGCAGCACAACTGCTTATCATGCAACAAAGTGAATAAGTTTTAAACTTGTCTGGACAATAACGTGGGTATCATAACGTTAAGGGGCCTAAATTAACGCTATAATCACAGCTCGTTGTTCATACTATCAATTCATTTTCTATCTCATTTTTCAGTTCCTGCAGTAACATGCTTACCAAATCCATGCAAGAACGACGGAGCTTGTACACTTCATGATAAAGGATTTACCTGCGCATGTGCTGCCGATTTCAAAGGGCCTAGCTGCATGAGTAAGATATTTCTTTTTTCCGTTATGATCAATCTTTGTCCCAGTCAGGCTCTTAAAGACACACTGTAGAAATAGAAAGCTATCATTGCAAGAAGTTTTGAAAACTAAACTACAAGAACGAGTTTGCGCTCGTGTCAATATTTCATTCATCACAACCCTGACCTGACATCTAATGTCAGACAGAATCTAGTATAGTGTCCATTAGTTTTTAATCGTTAGTAGTGTAGTTTATATGTAGCTTTTGGAAATTGTATATTTAGTTGTATTTTAGGTTTATGTTCTTCATGCGAAGGCCTTGGGGTAGTCATGATCTATTGCTCCCCTTGGTATCGTTTTTTGTAGTGTTGTATGGTAGCTCATTCGTAGTTAGGTAATTCGTAATTGTCAATTTTTTACATTGAATTTAAAAAAAAAAAGTTTTGAAAACTTCTTGCAATGATAGCTTTCTATTTCTACAGTGTTACACTCTTGGCAATGTTGGCATTGCCTCATAAAATAGTTTGCCTGCGACAACAAAAAAGTGTTTTGAACTGTTGAAAACATCCTACAATAATTTCTGCTTCAAAAGCAACGTTTTGTGGATTTCCAAACGGATAAACAATGCTTGACAAGCACAATTCAATAGTTCTTACATTTTAGATATCATAAAGTATGTTTTTAATGTCCCTTGAGGGGTTACCCTGTTATATCTAGCAACTTTTCCCTAATGTAGATTTCTGTAAATACTCCATTTCATTTTGTTAAATCTTTTTATTTCAGTACAGCTTCGTATGGGCAACATTTTTCTGTCGCTTATCTGAGCTGTTTTAATCTTTCTTGCTGACATATGCAAAAACCCACTATTTGAGCATTGTTTCGCATTGGAGAACAGTTAACCTAACGTGGCAAAAATTCCAAATAAATTCAGCAGTTTCTTACCCATTTAGTTTCTTCTTCCACCGTCAAATTCATCACATCACAATTGAGTTTTTCTCTCATCCCTCTAGTACCAGCATCTTGCTTTTCAAATCCTTGTCAAAATGGCGCAAGCTGCGTTGAACTTGAAGCTGGATTCAGATGCCAGTGCAATCCAGACTATGAAGGAACCCTTTGTGATGGTAAATATATTATCGATTGCTACACACTGATTTTAACATAAATGTTTCACAAATTAGGAACAATAAAGGCAAGCTAAAATCGGTCTAAAACATCGACAAAAACGCAGGGTGAGTCAAAAAAATCTGAGGTTGCTCAGATGTATTAAGTCAGATTAGACAATCTTTTGCGAAGAATCGGATGAAATTTGATTTGACGTTTATGTTATAACATCTCAACAGGCAAAACGAAAAATTTTAATTTCCAAATCAAACATGTTTGGAAATTATTGTGTCGTGTTTCTTTTGACATTGATGGTTCTCTTCAAGAATTTTGAGCCAAAACTTCCAACAAAATCCACGCATAACTTTAAAAAGGCATGACGGATTTTAAAGACAAAAATGTTTGTCTGTGAAACTTAGTACATGAAGATATACTATACGAAAGTAAATCTGCGCAAATGCTTAAATTTTCTGATCCACCTGGCATTGTGAACAAATCTTTGATCTTCCTTGCAAGGGTCAGAAGATATTTGGTTTTTGCAGATAGATAAAAGCAACTTATAGAGTTTATCACAAATTGTAATTTCTAATATATCATTGACAATCATATTCTTAACAATCGAGGCCCACCTGTGTTTAAGGGCTACCCTCCCTTAGATAAATAGTGAAATATGAAATAAAAAAATATGAAAAAAATACATTCTGTTTTTTATAGAAAGGATAAGTCTGTGCAGAAACAGTCCTTGCAAGAATGGAGGTGTTTGTAAAGAAGAAGGAACATCATTTGAATGCATTTGCAAGGAAGGATATTCGTGTCAAGATTGCAGCTGCAATACAAGTGAGATTTCATAACGAGTAAATTTAGTGATAAACCCATTTGATAAATATTCCAATCTAGCATTTGCCAGTTTCTGTTGTTTTTTTTGGCTGATTGTAAGAGCGACTTGACTTCCATGGTCATTTGGGAACGCCAAAAATGTCCATGAACAAAGATGTTTAAATTGTTTTGAAACCTGGGTGCATAATAGACGAAAACTGTGTTGGAAAGATGCGTTTGTAGTTGATCATTGCTCGGACTTTACGCTAGATACAGCGAAAGCTGCGGAAGATATTTACAATAGTTCATCTATAACCTCACGCAAGCATACAAATTTCGATAACTTACCATATGGCTTGAAGCCGAAGTCAGATAGGAATCAAGTTCTCGCCGGATTTCAAGTTGCATGGGTGTACATGACGTCCATTGAAACTGTACGTAACTGTACGAAGCTTCATCAAAGTTTATTTCCAAGAGAGCAACCGTTTGTGGCCTAAGGAGAAAAAGAACCTTCCAGCGTTTGAAAAAGGAGAAAAACATGCACGGAGTAACTTGCAAGCAGATGCTTTGAGCAGATGCGATATGTTGGGTGCAGTGACAGTTGAAAGGAAAGGACGAATAAGTTGAAAGATTCGTTGGAGTTTAGGTTAAACGTCCGTCGAAGTATTACAGTATTTTCCTTGCTTGACGACAAAAGCAAAAGCATAGGGAATCCTTGACGATCTTGCAGTTCTGTAAGTATGCTCAACTTATCAAATCATCTTAGGTCAACCTCGAACCCAGGGTAACAATGGGCGGCCAGTATCATGTGCGCTGAAGGGAGCCCGAAGGCACTGATAGCCCTGGCATCGAGGTTGATCTTAGGTAGTCGTGTACCCTAGTACCTTATTTTGCCAATATAAGTAATTCTATTTTCTTCCAGCAACAATAATAAAACAAACAACAAAACAATCATCATGTCCAGCAAGTTCATGCAAAAATGGAGCATCATGCATTGTTACAGATCATGGCTATAGTTGCCAATGTATGGATGGTTTCCATGGAGAAGACTGCGGAAGTAAGTGTTTCCCGTTTAATTCCAATTTACCAAATAAACCCTCTATTGAAGATAACATGTAAAAATAAATTTTCGCTGGCTTGTAGCAATCGTTAATAAGGTAAAACTATCAAGAAATTGGTGCAATTTGCTTTCCTAAAAATGACCTGAGTTTTGAAACGGATCGTTTATGGCGTTGCATGAACATTGCTTAAATTTTCAAAACGAGATATTTCGAGATCCATAAATTTACCAATCTCGTCCCCAGAGTGAGTTCGTTGCTCTACCTCTACTCTGGGATACAAGTGGCCGTTCTGCAATTTGATTGGCTATTCGAAAACAATAGATAACACAAACTATTTCTCGAAATCTTACTAATTATTCGAATAACAACAATAAAATCTAGTCACCAAGCAACAACTGCTACAATGTTGCTTTGTTGTTTGGAAACGAGGTCGCATAATGAGCGTTACCCTGCCAACCGCAGATCCATAATGGCTGCTAATCTGTCCATTTTCTGGACAGATTTGTGCAATGTGTACCAGGGTGTTCACTCGGCTTCGTGACTAGCGTATGACGTAAGAACACCCTGGGAACGAGGTTGTAAATTTACAAATTTCCACGGAAGAAAATTAATTAAGGGATTAAAAATTAGTTATAAAATCCTAAATCAATTTGCGAAGTTTTTATTGGGATTAAAAGCTCTGGTACTTAATCAAACGTTCAGTAAACCATCTGATTGGTTAATTGAACATGATAGCAATAATGATATCATACGATATGCCCCTTCTTTTACAGTTCCTGATTTATGCAAGCGCAACCCTTGTGAAAATGGAGGAATCTGTGTTCAGGTTGGATCTGATTATAAATGCATTTGTTCCTATGGATACAAAGGAATCAATTGTAACCGTACGTATTTTCCAGTCATCTTTTGCATTGGTGAAGTGAATATATATATATATATACATATATACTCACACAATAAAATATGGGATAAACACCATGAGATTTAGGGGAGCTATGCTGTGGAATACCCTAAACGATGACGTAAAGAATATAGAGTCTGTTGCAGCTTTCAAAAAGGAAATTAAAACTTGGGATGGAACCAGTTGCCTTTGTACAATTTGTAAATAGACACTGAATTCCTTTAATTGTAATTAATATGTATTACTTTAGGTTTATTGTAGATAGTTGGTGTAAATTAGCTTTCTTTATTTTAAGACTATGTAAATACCAACTTTAAATAAATATATGAATGAATGAATAAATCTTATTAAATATATTTATCCACACCATAAAAATTAGCCAGTATAAAAAATTTGGACTCCTAGAGGGTCCATACACCCAATGATAATCAAATGGCATGGAAAGCTTTCGGGAAGTCCTTAAACATATTCGTCTTTTCCAAAGATTTAAAGTTGACATTAATCTTTAAAATTTGTAAACTTTTTTTAAGCTTAACAATTCCCCCTTCTAAACAATGGCTTCAACTCTATCTAACTGTGATATTGCCATGGGCGTTAAGAAACGCGGTGGTTGTTATTCCTACAGCAGTTTGTTCCTCCCTGTTTCCCTGTGCCCTGTTTTCCTTGTATCCCTGTGTCCTGCAAATTTGGGACACAGGGAGGAAAAACTGCTACATGAACAAAACTACCGCATTTCTTAATGTCCATGATATTGCTTTCTTTCCGGTGTAAAAGGACCTGATAATTTGAAATGTTATTTTATATACCGTAGCTAATCTTTCTGCATCATATTTTAGTCCCTCTAAGCTGCGTCTCCCATCCATGCATCAATGGTGGCAACTGCCATGAAACAGACCTTGATTTTCACTGCAAATGTGGTCTTGGTTTTAAAGGAGAAACTTGTCAGGGTAAGTTTTTGGACAGGACAGGGGGAGTATGAAACTAAAATATAACGATAATATCGTGATAGACAACAGATAGTAAAACATAATATTGATAGAAAGAGTAGTACCTTCCTCTTGAATGCTTGACCAGTCCCAATCCACTTGGCTGCTTGTGTGCTCGTGTGTAGGCATGTAGGGCAATGGGATAATGTGTAAGTCCCATTCTTCTGAGATAGTGTAACAGTTTATTCGTTGTCATAGCAACTCCTCAGCTAGAAACCCACGGGAGATATTTCGGAGCTTTAAACTCACACTTTATCACCATTCTTTCTCCATCAAGGATTCCCTCTGTGAAATTTTGACTTCCAATAAGATGCTCTTCATTCCCTGAGAACAAATAAAACATGTATTAGGACTTTAATATCAGGACCACGACGAACATTTTGAGGGTTATTTCAAAGAAAGACAAGCGAAAACGCCAGCAGGTTAATCGACATTTCAATTTATTCCAGTTATTCAACATTCGAGTTAAGACAAATGTATAATTAGTACATGATTATCAATAGGACAGCCTCTGCGAAGGAGAGTGCCATGATTAGGCCGCTCCGAGACGAGCTTGTCTCATCGTCAGCTAAGTAAAATAAACGCGTTTGGGTTTTTGTAGCAAAATTATTCAAGTATTATGCATAAATAACATTATTGATCATACGATTTGCTAAATAAGGAAGACCATTGGAATAAACAAAATAAGAAAGTCCATAGAGATAAAAATATATACAAAAGTATAGAATAGTTTTGTTGGTCGAGTCTTACTAATTATGACTTACCACAAGAGGCTGCTTATATGGAACCGAGCCAACTCACCTTGCCGACATAAAAAGTGTCTCATATAAACATTCATTTGTCTTCAATAGGCCCTAACACCCGGGGAGGGGGGTAAATTCAATAGGCAGGTGACGGGGTGTGCTATTTCGACATGTGAAATCACACCCTAAAAAGAATAAATTTTCCAAAAACCATACCCCTTACAGGCCATAATAACTCTATTTCTCTTTTCAGAACTGAACCCATGTTCACACAGCCCATGTGCAAATAATGCCAAATGCATCGAAAGAGGACCATTTTATACATGCATATGTCAAGAGGGCTTCCGTGGCAAAGAATGTAAAGGTACCGATATTTTCAGCTAGCTACCATTTTTTCGCAATTTGTGATGTAGGTTCGCGTAAAAGAATAAAAATGATGGAAAGAACGGATAGGAAAAGGAGAGGGGAAGAAAGTAGTTTGCATGCAGCTAGCCTTTACTGTCACTGCGGAAGGCGACGGATGGGAGGAGGAAAGATAAAAAAGGGAACTGCTACCAAATATCATAGGCATATACTTACATTTTCTGCAAATTCTAGGTTTGGGCTGCGCGAGAGATGTCCTGGAGTAAACATGGTTCAGAGCATTCAATACAGCTCGGATAGTTTAAATTTACATCAGGTTGCTCGATTTTGAAGTCACAGGACTGTTGAACTCTTTATGGCTCTGCTCCTTTGATTGTAACAACCCTTTGCTTGTAACGCACGCTTTGTTTACCCTGCAAATCAAAGACAAATGTTACTACTATAGAATCTATCACAAGAAATGATAACTCAACTTTACGTTTGCTCGTAGAGAAAGATCCATGCTCGCCTAGCCCATGCATAAATGGTCTTTGCGGTGAGATCAAGACAGGAATAGCAGTTTGCAATTGCACTGAAGGATGGGCTGGAGATCTTTGTGAATGTAAGTAGATATCCACTGTCTGGTAGGTGTGTAACACTTTTTTAGTTTTACTTTAAATTAATTCAAATTTAATAATAAGTCAAGAATAAGTAGCTTGTTTGTCAAATTTTCTCAGCCAATTAGCTTTGTTCTCCAGTTCTAATCGAAAACCCTAATCGAAAACTACCCTAGGAGTTTTTATATTTTCGGTCAAATCACATTGTCATTTCGGTCCACTCACAATCAAAAGAATCACGATGGCAACAGAAATATTCAAGCGTAATTTCTTTAAATTGAACCATAGGTTTAGTGTATTTCAATGGTCATACCTTATTTAGCTATCGTACGATTGCAACTTTAATTATGCGTAATGTTTGAATAATTTTGCTACAAATTCTCACACGTTTTTAAGTTTTTCTTATCACAAATAAAAACAAGTTAAAAACTACAAATACATACCAATATTCTATGGCTGCCATAGCTGGAAAGGACATAATGTCATCGAGTTCCAACTACGACAGCCACTTACAACAATGCAACAATATACATAAGATTTAACAAAGAAAAAACTCCACCAGGTGTCTCAGAAAGAGGACCCCTCCCCTAATCCACCTTGAGACAGCTAATAGACACTACCAAAAATGTTCTAAAATGGATCAAACACCCAAAAATACCTCAAAGATTATAAGCCAGATTTTTAAGGTTCTTAGCTGAGGTCATGGTCTAGTCTTAAAATACAATGTTTACGTCTTAAAATCAACTGGAATGATCAACTCTTTGTGTCTTTTTAAATATCATTTTTGAAACATAAATGCTCGTATAAAATTTAAGATTTAATTTGTTTTCAGTACGCAACGAATGCTTCCCAAACAGATGCCAAAATGGTGGAACCTGCACACACAACGGAGAATCATATCATTGTCTCTGTCCGATCAAATACCATGGAACTTCATGCGAGTGTAAGTAATTTGATGAACTAAACCCTGAGTGGATAAGATAGTTCATAAGACGATACTATCAAGGAACGTAGCCATTTCAACGCTGTTGCCACAATGTTGGCAAAACCAAAAACTAAGATGTTGTCTTTCCTAGCCAGCAGCTTTTTCAAAAACTTTAGTATAATCTATCGATGCAAGGCAGGAAATATTTATGCACTTAAGCACTCTCTAGGAGCCAAGGGTGACGAGATTATTACGCGAATTCAGCATAAATACATGCTCCATATTAAGCCCTGACGTCTATACATGTTCTGAAGTGAGCAATGTTTAGGAGATATAAAAGGAGAATTCACCAAGGTATCACGCCTTCCATCGTTAGAATTACGAAAATATGTCCTGCAACAGTTTAAAAGCAATGGAACTTAAAAGTTGCTTGGGTATGGCCTCAAATATAAGAGTTTATTTTTTCAAACAGTTTATTTAATAATCGGGTACATTCGTCCGATTAACGACTATGGGACAGTAACGTTTCCTGACCCCATGGGCGTTAAGAAACGCGGTAGTTGTTCCTATAACAGTTTTTCCTCCCTGTGTCCCTATGCCCGTGAAGGTTGTTGTTGTTACGTCAGGGGAAAGAGAAGGAGAAAGAGAAAGAAGAAGGAAGCACTGCTTTTCTTCAGTTCACAGTCGCTCAAATTTTCAGGACACAGGGATACAAGGAAAACCGGGCACACAGGGATACAAGAAAAACCGGGCACAGGGCACGGGCATAGGGACACAGGGAGGAAAAATCTGTTGTGAGAACAACTACCTCGTTTCTTAACGCCCATGCTGATCCTTGGCAAAGGAAGCACATTAAAAGAGACTGCAATAGGGAAAGGGAAAAGAAATACATTAGAAAGAGAAGGTAAACTTGGGAAGTTGCATCTAATCTCATATCTGATCTCATTTGTTCAACCTTTCAGAAATTCCCATCTCTTCGTTGCAGTGATTAACCCATGTTCCACGGACCCATGCAAAAACAGTGGAACTTGTCAGATCACAGAAACAGGATATATTTGCTCATGTGTCGATGGTCACAGAGGAAGTCACTGTGAGAGTAAGTGTATGCTTTTAAATTCTTCCCAAGGAGTGGAGTTCGATTGCTGGTTCGATTGCTAGAAGGTGTGACTTCCAATAACAGAACCGAGAAGTGAAAAGCAGATGAAAAGCATTGATTGGTAATGGAAAATCCATGATCCGCATTTCCAAGTGGATGTGTGAAATTATAGAAATCTCTTTAAGCTAGCCAACATCGAAGGCTTACAGATGAGATCATCAAAGAAACTTGGCTTATTCTTTGTTTAGATCCATTTCCCTGCTAACCTAAGTTCTGCCCCCTTTATATGCTGAAGGCCAAGGGGCGAATTTTCCACCACGCAAAAATATCTATCTTTCCTACGATTTTCCCTTTTAATTTAATTCAGATAGCAGCAATTCTTATCGAAACAACAATACTTCGTGGTCCAGATGATATTCAGTCTTGCAATTATATAATTTTTTGAAAATTTTACAAGTTACACCCCCGGTAATGAATTAAATTTTATCAATTGCAGTTTCAAGTTCCTGTCATCCAAACCCTTGTCATCACGGGGGTCGATGCTATGAAGGCGAACATCAGTACATTTGTGAGTGTGAGACTGGCTATGCTGGAAAGTTGTGCGAAGGTAAGTAGAATAACTTTCTGTCTTCATACAGCAAACGAATAGATTTTCTTACAATTTCTGCATTTGTAATGCGTCTTGGAGGTAAAAGGCCGCATTATAGGCTAAACTACAGGCAATAAAGGTTATAGAGCAACGTGGTCGTAGACTATGCTTTATAAAATTTTTGAAAATGAACTAAAAGATCAAACTTACGAAAGCCAAAGAGCCAGTCGTCGTTTATCCAACTTCCTTCTGAATAGTTTGTATTAATCTTGAAAATCAGCTCTCCGACTCCGAGTCTGAAAGATAAGAAAATAACAGAGCTAATATTTGTACTGAATCTTCACCTTCTTGCTAAGTGCCACCAAAACAGAAAAAGTTGCGAAATTTGAATATCAGGAAATATTGCTCATTCGAGGAATTTCCAGCAAATATTTTCGTAGAAGAATTCTGATCACAGATGACCTTCAAAGCTAACGTAAACATTTAATTGTTTTCTAGTGCAAGCATTCTGTGATGCCAATCCATGCATGAGTGGTGGACAATGTCTTGAAGATATTGGAACATACTCATGTCACTGCCCATTTGGTTACCTTGGCAAAACGTGTGATCGTAAGCAAATTACTCCCATTTCTCTGCAAACTGTCCCTGTATCAAATGTATTGTCGACATCTTAAAATTATTCAGTTAGCAGCATAGACGTCGAATCTTTGCAAAACTCTAAAACTGATCGTGTAAAATGTTATTGCCCCATTCTTTCAAATATTTGCCATAATTCTAGAGAGAGCATTTTTGATATCTTCATTATTTTAGGAATTACAACGTCTTTAATATTTCTGCTAGTTTTGAGGTTGTGACATCATCAAATTGCTAAATCGTAAACCATAAAAGCTGCAGATTATTTGCTTGCTACGATCTTGCAGACCTTCAAAAACTGAGATTTTCTTGTATTGGTCATATAGATTTTCCTCGATTAGTTTAGAATTTATGGTGGTATTAATGTTTGTCAAAGCTTCAGATACTTCCTCCCTTGCATTCTTTCATAAATTGTAAAAATGCTGTAATTCCAAAAATAATAATGATATCAAAAATGTTTTCTCTGGAATTAAGGCAAATTACCAAGAGTTCCCTTCGAGAAATTAATTTGAAAGAATGGGGCAATAACATTTTACACGATTAATTTTAGAGCTTTGCTTGCATAGATTCGACGCCTATGTTTCAATTAGCAGTTAGGGCGTATTTCATTGGTAACAATTCTATTTTCGGTCAGCCGGCTGGATCCTGACAACGTAAAGCTTAGGAGCTTCAGGATGCCTTCCATACATTCTTCCAATCAAATATGCCCCTAGCGGACATGAACAAGGACTAAAAGTACTTTCTTTACTTGCAGAGAGCATATGTCAGCCCAATCCTTGCAAGAATGGAGGTACATGTATTGCATCAAATACAGAACATGGATATGCATGTGAATGTTCTTTCCCATATCATGGACATGATTGCTCAGGTAAGTTTGACTGTTTTATCATCTTGTAAAATAATCTGCTCTAAACTGCGATTTGGCTTCGTCCTAATTTGTCGAAAATGCGAAGGATACGATAATAATAATCTGAGCTGTTTAAAGTCAGCAAGGGCACGTTGGGAGTGACTTTTTTGGGAATCATTTTTAGAATGAATTTTTTTCCAATTTTTGACACAAAATCCGATTTTTTCCTTCACTGGACACATTTTATTTTTAAAAACACCTCCAGAGGGACCATTATGGAAACAAGGTCGCATTGACCATTTTAATGCTATCCCTGCCATTTTCAACTTGGGGTGTTTTTTAGATTAGATTTGAGCTTTTGCCTGTAAATTTGTTTATAATTGTAATTAGATCCCTTTCTTTTTCTTAAACTTATATTATAATTATTTTGATGGCAAAATTATACAACATACATATATACATACTTTATTTGAAAAAAAAAAAATAAAAAGCGAAGGCTCCAACAGTCTTTGCTCCAAAGATTACTTATATTTCCAGCCATATAGGTTAGTCACACAGTTAGGCTTTTCCTCACATGAATTGCTCACTAGTGGTATTGGCAATAAAATTTACCACAAGCTATGGATGAACTTATCTATTTGGTCACGCGAATCGTTCTCTCGCGACAAAGTGTACTTGATAAAGATGCAGGGGATATCTATTTCTAAAAATCTGCGGTAATTAGAAGGATTGTAATTGGGAGGGGGGAAGGTAAAGAGAATTCTTGATAATTCATCTGAAGTCAAAAGTGTACTATTCGATACTAATTTACTTTAGTAATCTTTTAATCAATTGTTCTCTTCTTCTTTACTACCAGAATGGGATCCCTGTGTCCCTAACCCATGCAACAACGGAGGCCAATGTAAGAGCCATTTGAAGGAAATCAACGAACTTCACCTCCACGAAGGAGCAATTCAAGGCCTTCTCCACGGTGCTGATGAAAGTGTTGTTGATGTTGTTGAGCCTGAGGAAGAATCACTAGGTGACGACAGCCTGTCAATGCACCATCACCCTGATTTATACGAAGAACACGATCAGGCGACGAATAGCGAAGTGACACATATACCACACAAGGAATTACGCAAACATCTACCAAAGCTTGATTCTGATCATCACACAGTCTGGCCTGATACCGCTGAGAGCCATATTCATGATGAAAACGCGCATGATCCATGGCACGAGCACAGCGATGGTTTTAAGCAGCATCGTGTGGACACGTTGCAAGAACATGTATCACGGCCTATTGATGGGACCCTGCCCGCAGAGCGAGAACAGCAGGCTGTGCACCGACATGAGTACGACGATGAGGAGGAGCTGGTACACCAGTACAAGGCCCGTCACCCTCATCTTACAAATGATGATGATGATGATGACCCAGCTGACCGCCACAGAAAACATCATCCACATCTCTATGAAGAAGATGGTGACCGCGTCCACGCAGAGGCAACTCAGTTCAAGAGCCACAGCGGCGGCTTGCAAGCAGAGGTCCAGTCACTCAATGATGAAAACGCAAAGGTTCATGGAAAACATGACAAAGAGGTTGAGTCATTCAGTGATGAAGACGCTAAGGTTCATAGGAAACATGATAAGGAGATTAGTCAAAAGATTGATTCATCCACTGTGGAGGAGATAACGAAGAATGTCGTCAAGGCTGTGCTCGATCAGAAAGCGAAGAATTCAAAGAGAGGCCACGTATCAAAAAGAGGCCGCATACCAAAGAAAATTACAGGGCATGGGGAGATCAGGAAACGAACATTGCACAATTTGTATGTCTGTGAATGTCCCCCCGGATTCTTGGGAGCACATTGTCAGCGTGAGTCAAAGCATTTTCATTTTAAACGGGGGTAGTTGGTGAAATGACAGTAAGAGTTGATTAACGAATCGAAAGTTCCTCAAAACAATAAAATGGACCAAAATTAGAAAGGCTAGCGACAAATTCGTTAAGTAGCGTTACTTTTTCTACTTTATTGCCTTAGTAAAAGTGCAAACTCGAAAGCACAGGCAGAAAATGCTTGAAGTCTTATAACTAGTCGAAACTTTCCCACAAAGATTTATAGTTAGTAAGAACAAAAGTCATAAAATTCGTATCATACGTCAAATATCTTGTAAGTTTTGCAATCTAGTTTTGAACGGTTTTCTCGTGAGATTTGGAAGATTTCAATGAAATTTTGGACAGTTCCTAAAACAGTACGTTTTCATCGAAAATATGAATTTCGTATGAGACCTTTCAGGAATAAAATCCTCTTGGTGCCTTCTTCTTAAATTAACAAGCTAATCAATAAAACAACGATAAAAAGTATCATCATTGACTCTACTGTCATTTGTAAGCCTACACTCTTTACTAAGGGCCTGTTTATATGAGGAAAACTATCCCACCTTCCAGGCTATGAGCTGTCAGGTGGGATGAAATCTGCGCCTGTTTATATGTAAAATTTCATCTCACCTTCCAGCTTTTCCATCCCACCTCCCAGCTTATAATTTCAGACAATAACAATCATAATTGGTTTTTGGCGCCAGCAGCGATTAGGTTTCCTATTGTTTTATCTTGACGCGTGCGCAAAACAGACGATTTCATCCCACCTTTCAGCTTTTCATCCCACCTTCCAGCGTTTACATGGAAAATTTTCATCCCACTTCAGTGAGATCCCACCTCTCGTCGAGTGGGATCCCACCTAACCGGGATGGTTTGTTTTCCATATAAACGCAAGATGAAAATTACAAGGGATCGTATAGGAGGGTGGGATCTCACCTCTCAGCTCACAGCCTGGAAGGTGGGATGATTTTCCCCATATAAACNACAATAATTACAATACCACCATATCATAATACTAGAATAAGTGGAAGCAAACTTTTATCAATTTGTGGAAGAATCTTCATAATATTTCACATTTTTCGATCATTTCAACAGATGCGAATCCATGTCAAAATTCACCATGCCAGAATGGAGGTATTTGCTTACCAAGAGGCAATCGATATCAATGCCAATGCATGTCAGGATATGCAGGCTTCCATTGCGATGGTAAGAACATTAGACAATATTTTTTTCATATTTGCGAGAGATGATTGAAAAGTGCAAAAGGACTCACGTGGAATATGACTGATATTTATGTGTCAATACGACCAAGTCTGCTAGCCTATCCTGGAAGTAGCACAGACTCCTCTGAAGCTGAAGCGACCACAATCGTTTTTTAAGGTGAAGGTGAAGGCGAAGGTGAAGAAGTTGCTTTTTTCAGCGCCAAGCGCTGGGATCGCAGAAGTAGAGAACACCTAATCGAGTCCGCGACCCCTTGCCATGACGCTCAAATGGTGGGGCTCTACCTGGGATCGAACCCTGTCCGCCTGACTGTTCTGGCTGCAAAGTCAGAGGATTACACCACTGCGCCACAATACCTTGAAGACTTACAATTAAAAATCTGTTGACCAAGAGCGTTAGGTTATCTCTGGTTATGGTCTGTGACGCAGGCTAGCTAGGCTACGGATACATAAATATTACATATGATATCTACTAGTTGAAAGATGGCAGTAGAACTAGCAAGAGGCCCACCGAAAGGTCTAGTTTTGCTGCAATGTTTAGGCTACTTTACTGGGCCCTTAGCTCTTTCTTGGGAACATTGGCAACTTCAAACCTTAAAGAGAGTACAAAGACCAGCAGCCTTTGCCATCGTTTGTTTTTGTTTTTGTGAAATTCGTACAGTCAGTTATTCTGGAAGCTGTGCAGAGCAAGTCGCTGACTGTGCGCAAAGCATGCTGTTCTTTGTACTCCCTTTAAAGACAAGTATCTCAACCCGAAAAGCACACATATTGATGAGCAACCTTTCGAACAAAAATTACATATCGAAAAATGTAGTCCAAATTACAGATTGATTTTAGCAACATCAACACTGCCGGATGCTATCAGATCTTTTACTAGTCTTTTCGGAAACTTGTTAAGTACCTTTGCTGTGGCGTGATATCATAACGAGTTAATCTTGCTTTTCTAGATCTTCATCCTTGTGACCCGAGTCCATGTTTACACAAAGGATCTTGCAGACTTGCTCATAATGTACGAGGATATCACTGTGATTGTACTAAAGGATATAGAGGATATCAATGTGAAAGTAAGTGAAACAATTCTTTATCAAATCGACCTTTTAATTAACTAGTAAGCTCTCCGAAAGGACAAGAAAACACGCACATGTCGTCTCATAAGATGAATATTGCACAATATTTTAGGGTTTCAATGGAAGTGAAAGCAATGCGTGGAGAAACAAGGCAGTGGGGAGAGGAAAGAAAAAAGAAGGCGTAAAGATCAATATAAACATGGAAGGAAACAGAACTAGCATTGACAAGCTTCGTGCCACAATAATGCTCTAGGTATAGGTTTACAACCATCTGCATTGACCTGTATTTTGTCAACGTTTACCACAACGTTTACCATTATGTTATGTAGCTTGTAAATATTGTTCCTTGGATATCTTTGTAAATTGTATTGTAAATAGTTGGTATTAATTAGTTTCTTACAACTATGTCACACCAACTTTAAATAATGATTATGATTTGATTTGATTTGAAAGTATTCAAGTGAAAGCAAGGCAACTTAAAAATAAAATGAACACAATAAAGAGCTAACTCTCACCTAGATTCTTCACAAAAGCTCGTGCCTAACTTGCCAAACATTTCTTTTGCTTGGTATCTTTAATGTGGTGTTCGGAAAGAAGCCTGCAACAGCAAAAACAAGTAATTCTTAGTATTTCAGAATCTCTACTTATTTTTTGCACAGATAAAGATAGGTCAAGTATCTTGCGCCACAAAAATTCGTAAATTCAAAGGATGAAATGAAACTATACTCATAATTCTTAATATTTTACAATAGAACTCGATTCATGTGCAAATGGCAATCCTTGCCAACATGGTGGCAAATGTGCCAATACCAATATAGGCATGGAATGCCGATGCAGACAGCGGTATGGTGGCAATCTTTGCGAAGGTGAGTTCTAAAACGCAGCAATAAGTTCTGGGTTAGACATCTTGAAATTTGAAGTAATGTCTGCAGAAAATAGAAAAGTTGCTCCTATTAAGACCGACATTAAAGGGAATTGACATGGTTAAAATCTGGCCCCGGTCAAGTTAAAAATATAGTCTATTGTATTTGATAGCTTTGGCATGTGCAGTTTTATTATGTAGCTAAAGAAACCATTGGTGTGTAGGCATGTTCTTTCGCACATTTATAGCGGCAACTCAATATACCTATGTCAATTCCCTTTAAACAACGCAGCCACTTCAAGCAAATTTGCGACATTGATTACTCACAAACTAGAGATTATGTAATTTTCTTCGAGGCAATATGAGAACCACAAGACTATAAAACAGCATTTTTTCCACTATAAAGTTTTAGGACATTTTTCATAGACCTGGGAAATTTTAAGAAAAAGAATAACACTTATCTTACTTTCAGTTGACAAATGCGAAGGATGCAGCACAAATGCACATTGCAAACAAGGACATTGCGTATGTAAACCAGGATTCATTGGAAATGGATACAAATGCAAATGTGAGTGCTTTTANCAATATACCTATGTCAATTCCCTTTAAACAACGCAGCCACTTCAAGCAAATTTGCGACATTGATTACTCACAAACTAGAGATTATGTAAATTTCTTCGAGGCAATATGAGAACTGCAAGACTATAAAACAGCATTTTTTTCCACTATAAAGTTTTAGGAAATTTGTTTCATAGACCTGGGAAATTTTAAGAAAAATAATCACACTTTATCTTACTTTCAGTTGACAAATGCGAGGGATGCAGCACAAATGCACATTGCAAACAAGGACATTGTGTATGCAAACCAGGATTCATTGGAAATGGATACAAATGCAAATGTGAGTGCTTTTAATTTCCGTTTTGTGCATCAAATTAAAGTGTTGGTAGGAAATTCGTCATGATAAACCTTCATTCAACATTTATAGCTAATTTCAGTACTGCTTCTCTCAAGGTAGAACAACCAGAAGGTTTTTCAAATCAGATATGAGAAAACATAACCTGAACGAAAATATAGATACATTATCCTGACACTCTTATGGAATCTTTATTTTAGCTATTGGTGATATATGCAGCCCAGATCCATGTGAAAATGCTGGAAAATGCGTACCTGGACAAGATGGAAAAATCTTTATTTGTCAATGCAAAAGTGGATTTACCGGATCAAGATGTGAATGTATGTAGAAATACTCTAGCAATGAACCATCTTTTTCAGCTTTACTTCTGAGAAAAGCTTTTGAAAATCTTACCTTACAAATAATTGTCCCGAATTCGAAAAATGTTGGTTGGCTCAGTTGCTAAGACTGAATGCACTGCTTTTCACTTAAATCATCGTTCTGCCAATGTGCTTTTGCCATCACCGCTGGACGGGATGCTAGGAGAGAAACCTGTAATTAAAATCAGCTGATCAGAAAGCTTACTAAAGGTTATATAAAAATATCTTGGGTCTATGAAATATGCGTCTCTCGTCACCATACCTCGTACTGGAAGGCAACACAATTGTGTGGAGCCATATTTAAGAATAAAACTGGTAGATTCACTAGTTAAGATTAGAGGAAACCAGAGTAATCACGGAATAGCGATTGGCAAATAAGGGGACTTTTCCCCCCCCTGAAAGGACCACATATTTGAAGTCTATAGCACAAGCTGTTTTCAAAGACTTCCACAGAAAGCTTCGTTCAAACTAGAGTAAAATTGCGTTATAATGCATTCAAAGTGCGACGGAGAACGCGTGGATATCATTTTTGCCTTAACTTCGAGATTTTATCGGCGCCTTCGACACATTTGGATGAACAAAGTTTTGAGTCAGACTTGGAAGCGATAACTCGTTAAATTTGCTTTTTAAAATGAGTTTAGAAAATGTGTTATCCCAACTCTAACGTATTTTACCCCAGTGTGAACTAAGCCTTAATGATGAAACAATAATATCAATTATTCATTTTGCAGTTTTCAATCCATGTCAAAGCAGTCCATGCCGCCATAACGGTTTATGTGTTGATAGTTCGAACAGCAGATCCAAAGGAATCATTCTCGTTGAGCACACTGATTACAAATGCTTCTGCCCACAAGGATATAGAGGGAAGGATTGTGAAGGTAACGAAATAATTCCATAGAATTTAAGCCTGAACCTAGTTAGAAGGAGGCAAATTTTCAAGAAGATAATGGGAAAAAACTTATTTATTAGCATTTTAGCTGTTTGAGTGGACTTGTTAAGACTTTGAGAGCGAGAGAGAGAGGCTTGTAGCAAGTCCACTGCTTGAGTTACTTCGACGAAAAAAAAACCATGGTTCAAGATATAGGTAGGGCACTTGGGGCTCCTAGTCGATAGCTGCTGGAAGTCTGGAAGTATTCTCGAGTCCGGAATAGACGGGGGCCTGGACAAAATGGGGTGGGTGGAAAATTTCTCGAATCCTAATAAATTCTAATAAATTTTCCTGAAATAAACATGGTGGGTGGAAAATTCGATCTGCAGTTCTGTAATGGGACAAAACGCACAAGTTGTTTTGACTGTAAAAACAACTTAAAAACATAGCAACGATCAAAAATGAAAAATACAGATACGTCACATTTCAGGAATGACGATTTCACATGTTTCACATTTCAAGAAGCTCGAAATTAATAAACGTGTGGCCTGGAATAAGGATGTCATGGGTGGATATTTTGTCAAAACATTAATAAGCGGGGGGAGCCGTTTATTCCGGACTCGAGAGTACGTATACCACTATATATTGTACTTGCAGCCCCGAACTAATGAGTAAATATAATTTCGCAACATTTGAATTTGCTTCTGAAGAAATGATTCCCGCTTGGCCACCGTAAAACATTTGACAAGCTAATTAAACCAAATTTTTCGGCCAATGTTTGAAAATTCCAAATCATTTCCCGTGTAAGTTGCAAGCAATCATGGCTTTTGAAATAGCATGCCAAAACGAACAAAGACATTTGCCACGTTCTAAAGAAGGGAACCTTATGCAATCTTACGGATGCTAAATCGAACAAATATGAACATACCAAGTAACTTGAACCAATTTTTGATATCCTAGAAACCAGTCTTGCAGCATGCAGTTCAGTCCCATGCTTGAATAATGCCACGTGCTTCGATGCATCTGATGAAAAATACAGAAGAAATATGAAGCATCCTGATGATTATGAATGTTATTGTAAAAATGGATACAGTGGCAAACAATGTGAATGTAAGTAGACTGATTACATGAGTCTCAGTTTTCCGCATTGAATTGAATGATATTATGGCTTCAAACTGAGAGAAAATTGAGAGAAAATAAAATATGAGAGAAAATAAAAACATCAGATTCAAAACATTGAACGAATACAAGGAATCATGTCGTCAGTCTAGAATGTAAGTACAGAACAGATTTTGATCCTTGTTTATACCACATTTAGTGGAAACGTGCAAAAGGAAACTATTTTTTATCTTAATATGAAGTAAATTCGTCCAGCAAATACCTCGTTTTAAAAATGATGTGAGGGATTTAGAAATAGCTTGTAAGAAAGGACCTTGATTAGAAACAGACACAATATATCGTACTTAGCAGAGAGGGGCAAGCAAATTTGAAAGGGTTTGCAAGAAAGCAAGCATGCCTGATTAAGCATGGGAAGCCTTCGAAAAAAGGCTTGTTGGAGAGAGCAATAGTTACTGAAGGAGCTGAAGAGACTAGCCCTGGATCAATATGGGGAACGAGACACAATAACTGAGAATTGACTGGAATAATGATGTATTAACCCGGCGGCTAGAGAAGATTTACCAACACAAACCAAAAGACATTCTATCTAACGCAAAGTGTCCGGCTTGAGACAAAAGACAGAGGTAGCTGTCTATAAAAGAGCCAAATACAGTATAAATAATTGTACTTTGAACAGAGTTTTGTTTTATACAAAAATAAAAGAGGCATGGAAATAAAAGTCGTCTATAAAAGAGGCATGCTAAAAAGCCGTTCTACTCAAACACAATCATTTGACACAGAAATATTGTTCCTTCCTTTCAGATCCACATTACGCATGCTGGACACATCCATGTCAAAACGGTGGTAGCTGCTTGGACCCATCGGTGTTACCAGAAGTCAGTTTTGATTCACATGGGTACAAATGCAACTGCCTACCGGGATATATTGGTAGAAATTGTGAAGGTAAATTCTTTGAGTTATCTGTTCTTTAACACTTTCTTGGTCTATCATTCTATCCAACAATTTAAATCAAAGACAAAAACTTGGCGCTGTGAAGAATGCACATGCAAACTATGTCGACCTTTTATTGAAAACCTCGGATTTTTATAATGCTGCATTTTTATTCTCAACATTATTATCGCTTGGAACTGTATGTATTATCGAGTCATTTTATCAAATTGTTTACAACCTGTATATTCTTAAGTAGTTGGCCTTAATTAGTAACTATAGTATTTTAATCCTGTTATTTTACTATATGTAGCTATGTACTAGCCAACTTTAAATAAATTGATTATTATTATTATTATTATGTCTGGTGGGGATCCTACTTTCCTTCCAACATAGCGAATAGTGTCAAGTTTCTGGTATAGGGATAATTTTGGATGAAAATCATCCTTTTGCATGAGGCCACAGGAAGTCTTCCCTTGCTAAAGTTACGGTACAGTCACGTATAGTAACTTTAAATGTGTAGCCTTGAAATGCAAGATTTACTATTCGTGCCAACAAAGAACTGCACCAAAATGCTTGTACCTTGTTATTGATACAGACGGCATGACGTCACAGCAGCGTATAAAACACGACGCCATCATGTTTTGGGGTAAATATTCAGAAAATTTCTATACGCATCTATAGGAAATTTGCAAAAAGTTGCTCCTCGATTCTACGTCGCAATAGTGAGTAAGGGAAAGGATAGGTAGCAATTGTCAATCAGACCTCAACCTATGAAATAAACACACGAATCTCAAATCATAGGGCTCAAATCTTTCAAATCTTTAAAAAGGTGGGTGTAAATTCTTTAACATTTTTCTTTGAATTAAATAGCTTGAAAGGAACTTAGGGTACTTTGCTGTAAATCTGTCGTGGAAATTTTGTGATATCTTGATTATTTTAAAAATGGCGGGGTTTTTGATTTTGTTGAAAGAATTCATGGACAATTTTGAAAAAATTAAAATCATCATAAATCCTAAATCAATAGAGGAAAAATAATACAATCTTCAAGAAAACCGTAGTTTACGAAGGTCTACAATATGGTGTCAAGCAGAAATCTGTTGCTCTTCTGGTTTAGGATTTAGAATTGATCAAGTCACGTGACATGTCGTCTGTATGAATATTGCTTTAAGCCAAATATCCACCAGGTGCAGAATTCCACCAGTAAAATTTTTCCCGTTCAATTTATGTTCCTTACAAAAGAAACTTCGATCGAAACTTAAATAGGCCTTAACTTTTTATGTTTCATTATCTTTCTTTTAGTTACGCTACATGGGCCATCGCCATGCTACTCGGCACCTTGCTTACACAATGGCCGATGTGTTGATGTGACAAGCAACACCGATCCAGATCTCAAATTTGATGATCTAGATGATTATAAATGCTTCTGTAATGTCATGTATAGTGGAAAGAACTGTGAAGGTAAGACAACGTGGCTGAATTCTTGACCGATTGTCCGACTGTTTAAGTGATTGATTGATTACTTAAGTTATTGATTGATGAAATGATTTACCGATTGATTCACCTGATTAAATGATTTGAGTGATTGACAAACTGNTTATGTTTCATTATCTTTCTTTTAGTTACGCTACATGGGCCATCGCCATGCTACTCGGCACCTTGCTTACACAATGGCCGATGTGTTGATGTGACAAGCAACACCGATCCAGATCTCAAATTTGATGATCTAGATGATTATAAATGCTTCTGTAATGTCATGTATAGTGGAAAGAACTGTGAAGGTAAGACAACGTGGCTGAATTCTTGACCGATTGTCCGACTGTTTAAGTGATTGATTGATTACTTAAGTTATTGATTGATGAAATGATTTACCGATTGATTCACCTGATTAAATGATTTGAGTGATTGACAAACTGAGTGCTTGATTGACTGATTGACTAAGTTATTGATTGATGCACTGATTTACTGATTAAATCGATTCATTAACTGATTTGAGTATTAGCTGACTGATTGATTGATTCGACTGATCGACAGATTGATTTATAGAATGAAGGATTCATTGAAAACTTCAAATATTGATAAAACATGAAAAAAAAAACACTTTGATTGATTAAGCTATTAGGCGACTGGCTGATTGCCCGATTGACTGATTAAGTGATTGATTGAATCAATTAGTGACTTGTATATCAGTTTTTTAAATGATTAAGACTTGATTTTTGCCTTCGAAAAGAGTAAACGCGAAATCTAACATTTAATTCATCATTTCACCACATTAAAAATGAATAAGGTAAGAAAGGAACTGCCTTTTCCCTCTATATCAAAGTTTGATAAACATTTAAATTATAATTACCCTAATTTATCTCTTTCTTGTTGTAGTTCCATTCCCAGCATGCACTTCTGCACCATGTTATCACAATGGAACATGTTTAGATGGTACAACGCATCCAGATTTCAACTTTGATGAGACAAATTACCATTGCTTGTGTTCTCCTGGTTTTGAAGGCAAGAACTGTGAAAGTAAGTGAACAATTTTAAGGAAATTTTCCATCCCTTTCTTACATAGAGTGCTTCAAAATGGTTGAACAATGTTCTATCAGTATAGCTAAGGTTAACACCCTCATATATGAAATCATGTTCAAACTTTTAGTTGGTTGTTGCTCTCCTTGTTTGTTTTTGCTGTAATGGATAGGAAATTATTGGACAGTGACGCAAGTTTATCAAATTTACGTTTTCCTTTTAAACAAATGCATTGGAACAACAAAATTTATCCATACAAAATTCCAAATTCAAATATTCAAATCTACAATATTGTGAACCATAAACCCACCCCGATAGCATGGGCGCAGTGTCTTGAGCGGGGGGACTCTGGAGGGGGAGCAGTGGCGGCAGCTGCTGTCGGTGTTGTTCTCTCGACCGGGGTTTCTGTTGTTCCGCATCATCGCCTATGCTGGAAATTGTGGAATATCGAATTTGAAAAAACTTAATCAAAATTTAGATATCTGCCATATTACATGCGCAAAGGTGATTGTTTTATTCTTTTAGTCTCAGTGTCCTTAAAACTTCCTTTCTGTTCGCTCTCCTGAATTGTTGTTTGTTGCTGTTTCTTATTTTAAATCGACAACAATTTCTAGCTTTCTATTTATAAAATAAAATATACAAAATATCAAATGGAAAGGTGCACATTTTGTTTGGTATATTGACAAACGCTATACACAATATAAGACAATAAGATTCAGGCCCCGTTTACACNGCCAATCCGATATGAAACCAATCCGATATGAAATGAAAACGGTATCGTGTAAACGGGGCCTCATACTATTCATTGATAATTTTTCATCCTACGAAATAATTAACATCATTCTTTTTTCAGGACAATACACATTCGCATCTCCTGAAGAAGAAGAACAAATTTTGCATCCAACGGAACCTCCAGGTATTCACAATAAATCTAAAAAAGCATTGATTTTGCTATTGGAGCAGTAGAATATAAATTTAAGAAGGAGAACACAAAGTTTAAAATAAAACATACCAAAAATGTCAAGTTAGTGGATTTAGGTGATGATGCTAGTTTCAAAGTTTCATAAACCTGTTGAAAACAAAGAACATTTAAAAGTAATTGGCAATTAACTCAACTCCAAAGCAAGGGTATCGGGTACTGAGAGTACGCTGAAAGTAACCAGGTGTTACGAAAGATATGCCTGTTGTCATTCTGCTTTCGGGCTAGTCTGCACTTTAGCGAACCAGCTTTCAATATCGGCAAGTAATGTGTCATGGGGTAAGGGTTACAGTCAGGGTTAGATTTTGGAAAAGGGGTTTTTAGGGTAAGTTAGGGTTAGTTAGGGTAAGTTAGGTTTATTTACGGTAAATTAGGGCTAGTTAGGGTAAGGTAGGGTTTAGTTAGGGTTAGTAGGGTATTTGGTCAAATACGTTTCCGAGAGATATGACATAAAGCTGGTCTGCTAAAATGCAGTCGTCCCTGCTTTCGTACAATTTACTTTAATTTTACAGAAGATGCAGTCTTTCGGAACGCCTATTGCACGAAAGATAGGACACTTTTTCTTAATGTAGATGATATGTAAAATTTTACCTATTATGATCTTAAAATCATTCTTATGTTGACCTCAACAGATTTCGAGCCTCTGACTCCGACACCAATGGTCATCTATGAACGGCCACCACGAACAACTCCACCAATGGGAAAACTTGAGAAAGCAAATCCTGCTGTTGTTGTTGTAAAGCACAAAGACTTTGAACAAAATCGTTTAGGCAGCGCGGCTGCTGAGCCTCCGATCAACCACCCTTCTAACGTTAAAGCGGGCCAGATGGACATACCTATCGAAGATATCGCGATACACCAAGCAAAGGAGAGAGCAGAGCATCGCCTAGGAACGAGCAAAGATGGAGTTGAATCAACGGAAAAAGAGCAAGAAAGCTCAGTGGTTCACATCGCGCCGGATAATGGTTCCCCAGGTGGCGCTGTTGCTGTTGTTAATCAAATGCCGAAAGATCGATCAAGCGATGCCGCGATGGCAAGGATGGTGTCTGTAGTTCCTGATGCGGTGACGTCTCAAGGCAGGGCTGTAACGCCTCCTGGCGGTGTTGTTTCGCCTCCTAACGCTGCTGCATCACCTCCCGTCGGTAGTCCAAACATCGTTAATTACACCCCGCAGGCAAATGCGTATATGAGGAGTATGGCACAACGACAAGCCCAGGCACAGCAGCGGGCAATATTGCAGCAACAAATGCAGCAACGGTACGCGGCATATAACGCACCAGCCGCGCGGTCTTATCAAGGATACAATTATTACGCATACCCTAGAGGGCCTATGCTACAAAATGCCCAAGCAAGATCACTAGCAAGCAAGATCACTGGTCCATTGCGAAATAACTGGCATCAGTTCTATAATAGATATGTGCAGCAAAGACAATTTAGTTCTAACAGGGGTAAAAAGAGCAAAATACCTAAGTCAACGTCCACGAAACTGTGAAATATCTAGTGGAAAATATCGACCTCGTATCGTCTGGTATATGTGATTCATAGTTGCCTGATGTATGCAATTAGAATTCAGATGAACAGTGTAGTCTGAAGCCTGCAGCAGCCAGCTAAAAGCGAGGGGCAAATCACTCCAAAAATAGCGTACGAGATTTTTAGATTTTAGAAATCTCTCAGGATTTTTCAAAGATTTTTGAGATTTTTTCTGACATTCTCAAAGATTGTTCAAGATTTTTAAGACCTTTTGAGATTTTTGAGATTTCAAAATTTATCGAGATGTTCAAAGATTTTCGAGATTTTGCAAGATTTTGCAAGATTTGTGAGGCTTTAAACAATTTTTGAGATTTCCAAAGAATTGTCGAAAGATTTTTTTGAGAATTTCTATCATTTGTTGGGGAAGATTTCTGGGATTCTTTGAGGTTTTCGAAGATTCTTAGGATTTTCTTTAGGATTTCTAAGATTTCATGAAGATTTTTGAGATTTTTGGGATTTTCAAGATTTTTCGAGATTTTTGAAGATTTTTTAGGATTTTTTATGAAAGTGTACGAGATTTTTGGAGTGATTTGCCCCTCGGCTAAAAGTATTGACTGTAAGATAAAAGGTACAGGCCTTGTCCTAAATAGCGTTCAGGAGTAATGCTATCAAAAACTTTTGCTAGTAGAACTGCATATACATGACCGTAGCCCTAGTCAAACAAATAGGCTGGGCAGACCATTCGAACATGCTTGCAAAACAATGTTTTTCTAGTTTGCTTTGAAAGACTTGTTTGAATAGGTTCAAAGTATATCTCTGTGTCTGTCGAAGAGAGTAGATTTGTAAAACGAACGTATAAACGTGACCGAGGGCCAAACTGTTTCAAAGTTTTTTGTGCATATTTGCTCATCTAGTTTCGTCTAAATTTTGCATAAGAATTGCCACCAAGTTGTGATTTTTCAAGCACTCCGTAATCGTGAGCTAACAGTGATATTTAGAGTTTAGTGTACAGTAATTTCTAGAAATTAACAACTGGCTTCGGAGACAGTTATTTTGATGGACTTTAGTTTCTTGGGAACATCTCTAGGATTTGACGTTCGCACATAGTTTGTGACGAATTTTGACCTAAAAATCCAATTAATTTTAAGCACTGCAGTCAACCATTTCAATTCCCACTAGCATCAGTAACAACTTTGTGCTCGGGGACCAAAACAAGGAAACGGGAAAGCACTGGAGTACTGACCTGAGAAAAATGAAAATTCCGACCAGTTTCAAAACCTGTTGCGTGAGGACTAGGTCCCCAGATTTTGAAATATCTGTTTCAATAGATAGACTGCTAAGGGAAAACTATGTTGACCAAGACAACGTTTCATCATCATCATTAATTTATTTATACAGTAGGCGAGAATTAATTATAGCTAAATTTACAGCTAATTTAAGCCTACAACAACTAACAGCTAATTTACACTGTACCGGTACAGTTTTGTTCCGTTACAAAGTTGTTACGGTTCAAGACCGTTTACACTGCTCCAGAACAAAAATTATTCCACAGACTGAAGGCAGGAACAGTGTAAACGGGAGGCTGATCCGTTACACTTTTGCTACGGATCCAAAGTTGTACCGGTACAGTGTAAACGGGGCCTAAGTCGCAATCTTTTTAGTTTTTTTAACCTACTGACATTATGGAATTTTTCTTAGAAAACAAATATTTTCATCGCTATGATGGCTTAATAATAATCATATTTCATAAATATGTAACCGAATCGCAAACATAAACTTTCATTTCTGTATCCCTGGTGTTAATAATGTATACATATATATATTCTCCAAAACCGGCAACTTTTATCTGCATAAACTTCTTTCCCGTGAACTTGAAAAACGTGTCAGTTGGCGCAAAGATTTTGACAAAGGAATGTTAGCCAAGGGGTGCAGAAAAACAATCGGCCAAGGGAAGGCCATTAATTAATGGGGTGAGATGCCGAGCGGCTTATACAGTCCCCGTTTGGTATTTGAAGTTAAGCTTGGTCGAGTGAGGTCAAACTGTGGATGGGTGACTTTCCGGATGCCTGATCAAGCACCTCACTTCACCGTCCTTCAGAACTTCGGAAGGGACTTTAAACTAAGGGTCCCATGTCTTGATGCAATGCTCATAGTACACCAAAATTAGCTGTAATATAGCTAGATACCTTTCCAGCCTACTTAGAATAAAGTAATGATGATGATGATTACAAACAGGCCCTAAATACGAACAGAAAGCGAGGTATTTGAGCAGCCTCTTATAAATAAATTTTGATGACAATGTATCTAATTTCACATCATACTACACTAGTCTCAGGATTCCTCATTCTCAGTACAGCGGGCACAGAAGTACAAGGGATCATACCTAATTCAGTCACAACAATATCCACAAAACTAGATGGCATGACGTCATAAACAAGGTTCAGTAAATAAAGTGATGTAATATCTCTCCAACCTTCAAGGGCGTTGCTTGTNCAAGCAAGAAAAGCACTCTAAAAAAGGATGAGACAACAGCAGATGAATTCCTAACTTTCTCAGTTAGCGATTCATATCGTTTTTAGAAAAGTGTACAGCTATATTTTAGGCGATTGGTTTTTAAATGACTGGTTCTTTCCTGGGGGTTTTTACTGTAGATGAGCTATGTATAACTTCAATTGTTCTGTGTTCGGCTCATCTCAAATGTTAACGCTTTTTCATTGAAACCTTCTGGGTAGCCCAAACAACATCCACCATTTGTTGGACTACCGTTCAAAATGTATAGCTTATCAAGCCGCAACAGCGATGTCAGCTTACATGCAGGTCTGAAAGAGTTGTTTAAATTCGGAGATACAGTAAATCCCCGCATTTTAGGGCCAGGCTGAATTAGGTTCTTATTTAAAAGGTACTTAGATTAATTTCAGGGTAGAAAGGTTCTTATTCAAAGGGTTCCTCACGAGAACCTTTCTCACTAAGAGATTTTTCAATCCTGTTATTTGCTTTTGGCAACGTTATCAATGACCAAATAACTAATTCTAAGCTTAGAATCTTGATACGATTTTTGCCATTAAACAGAATTGGATGAGGTTCAAATTTTAACAGCCAACAGGGAAAAATAAATTACTAAGGACTATGAAAACCGATTCTATTACCCTTGTAATATGTACATATTTGTTATCATACTGAAATAGACCCTTAACTACAAGGTGCATAATTTAGAAAAACAGCCCGTTGGTTCTTATTTGTGTAAGTTCTTATATGCGGGGATTTGCTGTATAAAAAAACTTCTCTGAAGCTGTAAACATATAAAAAGCGAGGGTGAAGAAATCACCTTTAATAGACCTTTTTACTTGCCAGAAAAGGGGCTTGGATCGAGCGTCTAAATCTGGTAAAGTTTGAGAAAGAAAACAAAAGCACGACCCCCGTTCTAGGTAGAAACACTGCTAGCTGTGGCATGAAGTTGCTTCGGATCTCAGAACACTTTTGAGAGAGTTAATCACAGATAACTTGGCTCAAATTGAGTTACGAATGTTACAGTTTATAAATAGGCAAGTTTGATTCGCCTTCTGACCTTTTGCTTGTTGTTTTCGTTCATTGTTAGCTGATTTTGTTATGCAATAGTCTAGGCCCATATTTAATCAAAGCAAAGCGATCTCTCGGCAAATCGTTTTCACCGTTTAAGCATTTTGAGGCCTTCGACTGATATGTTGTGCCCAAATTCTTTCGATAGGTGTATGCAGGTGTCTGTGTTTTCTCCTCTACATTTTGTAATTTTATCAATAATAATATCAAAATAAAGTTTCTTTTCATTTGAATACGACGGTTGAAAACAGCAAACTTCTAATCGCTAACTCGCAAAATGAAACCCTTGCATGCTCGCACGTTTGTTCTGCAACTTTTACACAGCAAAATCAGTTAACAATGAAAGAAAACAACGAGAAACAAGGCTAGAAGGCAAATAAAACTTGCCTGTGTACAAACTGAAAAGATTCGTAACTCAATTTGAGTAAAGTTATCGTTGATTTATTCTCTGAAAAGTGTTCCGAGATCCGAAGGAACTTCATGCCACAGCTAGCAGTGTTTCTACAGAGAACGGGGGNTCAATTTGAGTAAAGTTATCGTTGATTTATTCTCTGAAAAGTGTTCCGAGATCCGAAGGAACTTCATGCCACAGCTAGCAGTGTTTCTACAGAGAACGGGGGTCATGATTTTGTTTTCCTTCACAAAATTTACCAGATTTGGACGCTCGATCCAAACCTCTTTTCTGGCAAGTAAAAAGGTCTATTCCAGTCACTGTACTGGGTGAGAGCATAGGTTCCAAATCTTTGAATTGGCGCAAAAAGGTCGGTGTAAAATTCTGTGTGACCTATTTGTTTGAATTGAATAACTTGAAAGAAACTTTAGCTACTTTGCTATAATTCTACCGTTGGAATTTTCAGAAATCTTGAATATTTTCGAAATTGCGGCGTATTTTATATTTCAACTCATTTGAGGATGTGACGTTTTCTTGATACCATATTGTAGACATTCAGAAACGATGGTTTCCTTGAAAGTTATTATATGTTTCCTCAAAAAGTTCAGAAATTATGATCGTTTTAAGTATTTTTCAAAATTGTTCTTGAATTCTTAAAGAAGAAGAAAAACACTCTAATTCTGAAAATATTGAACATTTCTGAAAAGTCAAAAGGTAGAGTTATAGCATAGTAGCTAAAGTTTCTTTCAAGTCATTCCATTCAAAGAAGTAGGTCACAGAATTTTACACCGACCTTTTTGCGCCAATTCAAAGATTTGGAACCTATGCTCTTCTGGGTGAGTTAGAAAAAAATATTTTGCCAAAAAGCAACTCAGATTGTGTTTGTTAAAATTTCATATTGCAGACGAGAGATTAAATTAGTTACAAACATTTAGTTGGTTAAAATCGGCCATTTCTTTCCGTATTTATTTGCGATTTTGTGATATAGCTATTTTGGTGAAATGTATCGTTTTATTCGAACTTTCTGTTTGTAAAAAGTTACAGACCCATAGGAATATCAAATGAATAACAATGGTTTTTCCTTTTGTAATCTAACATAATGCATGCCTTGCTTAAATTATCTGGTAAAGAAACAAGGTCACACGTGAATGAATACGAATCTAATTGAATGTCAATTGTAGGAATCTTGCGAGGCACGACTTTACAAAACCCGCTCGTAATTATGGAACGGAAAGACCGATCTGGACCAAACTAATTTTCATATCTAAGTTAGCCCTTTCTCATAAAGGACCTATATTTTCTAAAAGGATTTTTAAAGAAATGAATTTGCAAGTAAATTGTATCAATAAAGTTTGGCAAACGCACCACGTTTTTGCACTCAATAAAGGTAAACGATGGTTACTGATGAAGGGTTATGCCCGAAACGTCTAATCGGAATATTCAAGGCAATATATTCTATCTATTAGCAGTATCTTCGTATACATGTTCTTTACTCACCCGGTATATTTTGTTGAAGCTACCTGCTGATTTGCAAATTGACATTTGCCTATATACTTTCAATCATGATATATGTGGCTTGTGTCCGGCAGTTTCTAACGCGATATAATTATTCATAATAAACTTACAGGTATCTTGTACTCCCCATTGGCCTCTGTTTTGATAAGGATATTGCCAATGCCTGATTCCTTTATTGTTGTTGGTACTCTCACTGACATTGCATAAGATCCTGGCGTGCTTGTACTTTCGCGGATGAAAAAACTACCTGGCTGTTCCAATTTCAACATTTCTTCAGCTATGTCCCTAGTGCAAAATGAAATGGAACTATTAATAAACGAGTTTCAATCCTGGCGAAGGCTGCAAGTCTCAAAGAAGCAGAATAGGGGAAATAGAAATGAAACCGAGATGACTCTTTAAAAACGTTCGTTCTAAATTGAATACCAGTTGACCTAAAAAGCTTCCTGATTTGAACAGCTGCATACGAATAACCACTGGGTCGTATTGAGCGATGAAAACTGCACGTATTTAAAGGCAGTCCGTCACACATCTGATTGGCGGCAGTAAAGTCACAGCTCAACACAACGAATGTCTTTGTGAATCTGTGCATTGGGAACAAAGGATGGCTGATCTGTATCACTTTCTATGGCCGTAGAAAGTGATTAGGATCAGCAGCCATTCAGTTCTCTTATTCTTTGTATTGTACTGATCACCCAATCAGATGCGTGACAGACTGCCTTTAAAGGCAAACGTAGATCTGACAAATATGTTCCGATCTTTTCCTGTTTAAAAAGCGCAAAATGGCAGATAATCTAAAAATGTGAAGCTCGTTAAAGNGCCCTTTCAAAATATGAATGTTACCCTTTACTAACCTGCTGTTCTGGCATGCCAGGGGGTATCTGAGTGATTTTCATTTTAATGTATTTGATAGCATTCCCCATACTGACTGATAACGGACGGCATTGTGTTAGAAAACTGTAACAGAAAAATAACGTTGGATTAAATACCGTTAAATTAACTTGAATGCTATAAATAAATAAATAAATGATCAAATCATTTAAAAACATAGATATCAAAATCAAGACATCATTCAGCTAGTCTGCACTTTAGTGGACCAGCTTTCAAATCGGCACATGATGTGTCATGGGGTAAGGGTTAGGTTTTGGAAAAGGTTTTTTAGTTAGCGTTAGTTAGGGTTTAAGTTAGCGTTAGCTAGGGTTAGTTAGGGTAAGTTAGGGTTATTCAGGGTTAGTTAGGGTTTAGTTAGGGTAAGGTAGGGTTTAGTTAGGATTAGTAGGGTATTTGGTAAAATTCGTTCCTGAGAGATATGACATAAATCTGGCCCGCTAAAGTGCAGTCGTCCCCATCATTTTAAAACGGGATTTGCACAGCCAATGAATTCAATTATTACAGCCCAAATAACGGTCGTCAGGATTGACTTATCAACTGAGTCTCAGTAACAAATGCAGGTGTCCCAGTTATTGCTATATTAACTGCTATCTCCCCTTCCACTCAGTGATTATCAGGTATAGAAAAGGAACAAAAAGTACTGCTTGTTTGATAAGCCTACAATCCCATTAACAAAAACAGCAGTTTTCAACAAACAGCGTTGGTGCGATTGATTTAATGTTAAATACTGTAGCAACATGTTCTTCTTCACCTTAAAATGCCTCTTCTGTATGCTGAGGGCATCATATAACGGTGTCTTTAAGGTGGATAAATGTTAAACTTTAGGAGAGATCAATTATATACCTAATATATGGCTTAATTCTTGAGTCAAGGTCTCTGGAAATTTCTTTTGATAGTGGAGTGGTGTAGTCAGCTATAACCTAAAAGAACAATGTACAATGTACAATGTCATTAAACAACTAGAGATTAAAGCAACGGAGAACAAGGATTGCGACAATGATCATTTTATCTTTGATTAAATTTGCAAGATCAAAACAAAGAATCTATTAATTTGACTAGATGAGCCTTCATAATAAAGAGGCTGCAGGATATACAAGGGAACATACCTTTTTAAATGCATAAAGAAGTGCAATACATCTTGCATTAGCGCCAGAAATAATTCCTTCAGCATACTGCAACCCAAGTCGAATAATCACCGGATGAATTGCACCAGAGATGAAGCTGAAGAATATCAAAAACATAAATCAATCTCAGGCCTTTACTAAACTTTTGCGTACTTAGTTGAGGAGTGATCATCTCACATCAACATGCCAACAGTAACATTTTGCATCTTCATTTTAAAATTTAGACTTGTTACACACAATACTGGAGTGTCGTCCTAATAAACACATTTACATAATAATTAATTACAGCAAAACGAACAACAAAGATTGAAAGAGAACAATTTTAAGCTACTGAAAACAAGAAGTGAACAAAATAACTAAATCTAAACTAGTGGCATGAATGCAGAATGTTGTTAGTTGTTGCAGTCATGACCTGTCTGAAGGATGTTATTTCGAGACTCGAAAGCGTCTCTCGCATATATAGCAACTTCTTGCACTATCTTTATATTTTCTGTTGATAGGAGGTATATGAACTTTTGTCTTGAGTTCATTGTGCCGAATGCCTTAACTTCGTTTTCAGTTGTTTTAAAAATCTTTTTCGTTGAACACTATATGTTCCACATTCAATAAGGAAATGAACTTACATTCGAGTTTTATAATGATTTAGAGAAACATAACAAAACCTTTGAATCTATCTTCAGAGTAAGATATAGAATTTATAACTTAGCTTCATGTTTTTCTAAAACATTTTCTCGAGCATTGATTTCTAGCTTGAAGTTAACCTTGAAGACAGCACCAAAGAGCATAACAATAAGTGAAGATACCGTAGTGCATGTTGAAGTCATTTTTCAAAGACAACTTCAATTTTAGCACTATTAAAAACTAGAGGTTACAGAATTTAGTAATTTGTTTAATAATCATTCTTACAGTTTTTGCATGGAAACAATTTCAAATCAATAGTGACAAAGGTACCTGATTTCTTTTGTAAGTGATGTGTCTTTTTCATATTGATGCAAGTGTGAAAACAAACTGACTTTCTTTTGAACTCTGCTACGGATAGGTACCTGCAGGATGAAAAAGCAATAAGAGGTTCAATTTTTCGATATCTACCTTCTTCAATGCCTTTAAACAATTCTATTTACGCAATCTGAAAAACTATGAAGTCAAAGACACACCAGGACCCATTAAATATACTACTTTACTTCTACTCCTAAAGCTTGCCACTGTTCTCTCGATGCGATGGTGTCTTGTTCCTTTTGGTCCTCTTCCCCTTTTTAATCTAGTTATAATTTGACAGGGAATATTTGATTTGAATCAAAACTTGCGATGGAGGTTTGCGGGGTTCAAATGTCCAAGGCAGTAGTGACAAAGCCTTCTCAATCTGTCTTTGTCTGATTTCAGTTGTGGTCACCATATAACTTTCCTGGGTCATTGAAATTTTCAATTCCAAATGAACAATGATAAAAGTAGTAGCTGAATGATTTTTGAGACGGGCATTGATCTTTTTGATGTCAACAGAACTGACTGTAACAATCGGTTCCAAGCCAGGCATTGATCTTGCAATGCCAACAGAACTAGAAAGACCTTTTATTAACTGTTGTTTCTGTTTGTTTTCAATGCTCAAAACGCCGCACTCACTAACTGTTGTTATTTCTAGTCAGTTTCCTTAGATTGCAAACTATATCTTCAAGTGATAAAAACACAGAAAAGCATACCTGTTGTTTTGCAAGTTTCTTGGCTTCTCTCTTCTGCACTCTCTCGTCATCCATCTGCATTTGATCTGAAACCCTTGATGGAGGATCTGCTCTTTTCTGTGAACTTCCAGGATTTACACCTTGAATGAAAATAAAAAAAATTCTGACGGTTGAACTTTCAGACAAGATTTTGTTCAATACTTGTTTGTCCAAATTGCCTTTGAAAGCATCTGAAAATAATCTATTGTTTGCTCGTGATATTTTTGGTTTGAAGCATTCAGTGCTGATTTTTGGTTAAAATTAGGTTACTGTAATTTGGGCAAACAAGTTTTGGACAAAATTTTGTCCAAAAATTCAGCCATCCAAAATCTGTGCAAATATAAGTCATTCCAAGCAAAAGATTTAGTCAATAAGCAGTAAAAAGGGAACTCTTTTCCGATCTTTCAACAAAATGTCTGAAAAAAATGTCCCAAGTTTTTTGTCTGAAACTTTTCTGTCAGTAACATTTGGATTTAATGTATTCAATGGGTGTATGATCAGAACGCAACTTGTGTGATGACATAACTCTAAAAACATTCTGTGCAACGCTGCAAAGAAGACATCATGAATCAGGGTGAGGCTAAAGTCATACCTTCATTTGTGAATAAGTCAATATGTTTCCTTTGCTTTGTTTAAACTTCCTTATATTCTAAATTGAAAATGTATACCTTCTGGAGGTTTTTGCTTCCCCTGACTTTGATTTTCAGCTCCACCCTTGCTTTTCTGTACAGTTTCACCACCAGCTTTAGCCTGTTTAGCAGCTCGCTGTGCCTCCTGGAAACAAAAGGTAAGGTAAACCATTAGTGGAAACTTCCACAAGTAACACGGCGGTGAATCCTCACATCATGATTGCACAGTAGAGCTTGGAATCAGTAAGGATTGCACTGAACAATAATATGATTTTGTCAGTGTAATCATCGCTGATTCCATTAGACTTTACCAACAATCTTGCGATTGCATTAAATGTGATAGGTGCAAATTGCACTACAGTTTTATCTGTGTTCACAAAAATGTTCAATATCTAATCCTAAGGAACACGATTAACTTGATTTGCGTAATGGGCTCTCCTACCTGTAGAGCTCTTCTTTCTGCTTTTTGTTCAGCTTTTGACTTTTTAGGTACATCATCGCTTTTAGCATCCTTGCTTGATTCTACTTTTGGTTCTTTTGGCTTTTTGTCCTTTGGTTTCTTTCCTGACTTTTTGCCCTGCTTTTCGGTTTGCTGGAAAAGAAAAGGGTCAGGTTATTCTCTAACAATTAAATTAATTAAGTGTCAACTTCAGAAATTACAGGCAATATTTTGCAAATTGCATGAATTTTCAGGTGTGCAATTGAGTCCATGTAATAAGGCACATAATTTTATTAGTTTCTAATTTCATATTGCATTCTTAATAAAATCTGTGGTATGCCCAATATCATATCTCAGTATCAATTTGAGAGGTGTTTGTAATTGTATATGACATATACAATTACAACCACCTCTCAAATTGATATGGGGCACTGCTATACATATAATATGTATAGCAATAATAATAGCAGTGCCCCATATTATATTA
Source organism: Aurelia aurita (assembly GCA_004194415.1). Classification (NCBI taxonomy): domain Eukaryota; kingdom Metazoa; phylum Cnidaria; class Scyphozoa; order Semaeostomeae; family Ulmaridae; genus Aurelia; species Aurelia aurita. The sequence continues at coordinate 3,486,219 of REGM01000002.1, read as the reverse complement.
TGATGATGAACCACCACACTGACTCATGCATTTCTTGTGCAACTCAGACTTGCTACCAAATAAATTAAAGTTGTTCTATGATATTCTTAAGATCATATATATTAGTAAAATTTGTAGCTTCAGCTGTGAATAAAATTGAAATAAAAAATGTTCACATTGCAACTTACCGCCTCCATTTTGTTTCCTCTTGTTGCACTAGCTAAAACACAGGGGAACAATGAAGTGAAACTATAAACTCCGGCCTCGATCCCATTATCCCATAACTTCTGAAGAAATTTTGGCGAAAAAATATTTACGATTTTTTTTTTAACACAAACAAGAAATCAACTCGAACAATTTCCCAGAGACAAACGTGATTCCAGCAGCAATCATTAAACGCTCTATTTCGCAAGTTTGCTATTTTTCAATGAAATTATTCGAAATCGTTTTTTGCGACGCAAAATTGAAGTATCACTTTTCTTTGAATTCTTGTAACTTACTTATTTCTGTCTTTCTTTGATAAATTGCAATGTGTTTTGCCTTAAAATCGAAGCTAAAGTCCCTAAAACACAACACAAAATTTCGTTGTGCACGTATCGTTGTTACAAAAAACTAAGAATTTGATCCAATAGTGAGTATCTTTAAAATTCTTCAGTTGTGTACTGAAAGTTTCTGGCTTTCCTAGATGCTTCCTCAGTTTCTCATTCTTTACAAGTCAAGGGACGCCCCATTTTCAGAGGATTTTACGATACAATACACTTTCGAGTTTATTTTTAGCAAGTTTGGTTTCACATTAGAAGTTTTCTATGAAAAAATATGTGTACTTCGACCAAAATTTTGACTATGAAACTCATGAAACTTTAAGTTACCCCTTCAGAAAATCCACCCAACCAAAGTCGATTCGTATGTAGAACAAAATTCTTATTAAAATAACTCTTAAGATATCACACATATAATTAACTCAGTTCTAAAATTAGTACGGTTGACTATTAATCAATTTTTTTCAACTTGAATTATCCTGGCTTCGCAAGGTGAACATTTCACGCGACGAAATTTTCTCATATAAAATAAAAGAACATTTTTGGTTTGATGTACAGCAACATCTGCGGAGGACAACTCAGATCATACTCCATTTTTACCAAAAAAAATTCTGGCAAAATAATTGATCCCGTTGGATTGATTACAAACTTTGGATGAAGGTGAAACACAAAGGAACAGATAAATTTAATGCCAGAAAATGCTAAACCTCTACTTTGCCTCTGAAAAACTAGAAGTAATTGGTACCAGGAGTACGGGCGTCAAATCTTTCAAAAGATTGGACAAATGGTTATTGAAATCTTCCTTTTGATTTAATGGCTCGAAGGGAGCTTCATGTACTTTGCTATAATTCTACTTTGGGGATTTTTGATATCTTGATTATTTTCAGAAGTACAGCATGTTCTTTGTTTCAAGCAGGTTTGGAGTTGTGACGCCATCAAATTGCTAAATCGTGAATCAGAAAAGCGACAGATGTCTGCTTACCGCCATATTGTAGACCTCAATGAACTATGGTTTCATTTTCTTCAAAATTATTCAAAACTATGGTTTCCTTCCAGCCACTAAATCAAAAGGAAGATTCAATAAGCATTTGTCCAATCTTTTTAAAAGATTTGATGACTGTACTGGCATGAGGTAGGGCGGGGCAGTTAACTTGAAGATTAATAAAACCACATATTGCATTTAATGGGACCTTTTCAACCGGCATGCTTAGCGAATGCATCTCTTTTGTGCTCTCTTTGTTGTCATCATTTTTATGGTGCATGAAAATTCGACAACAAAAAATGCCACGCGCAAAGCATGCCGGTTGAAGAGCCCCTTTAAGTTGGAAAACTAAAACACTTGAATAAACAGGCACAGACTTTGGGAATAGGAAAAATTGCGAAATCTATAAAAATTCTCTTAACTTTCACAGTAGATATTGGGGAAAAGTGAAGAATTGAGGGCCAAACAATTTCAAAATAAATTTAAAACAAATCAAGGCATCTATGTGTTACATACTGTTTATTCAAACTTTGATAATATACCTTTAGGGTATTGTTGGGATTTATCAGGCAGCAAGACATATCAGATTATTTTAGCTTTCAACATCCAGTAACAGCCCTCCAAAATTTTGAAAACAAACGCAAACTTAAGCGAAGCTTCCATGACCATTGCCTCCCATTCAGCAACATTATCATTTCAATTGCTTTTGTTTCTTTGAAATATACCTGGCTTATGCCAAAATAAATTTGCACCATCTTCTCTTTGTCAGAGCATATTTTAAAGAGGCATAAAGAGATCAAAATGGTGCCGAATGGAAGAGCAATTGTCTTGGAGGGTTAACTGAAGTTTGCGATTGTTTTTTAAATTTATGAGGAGTGTTACTGGATGTTGAAAGCTAAAACAGTCTGATATATCCCGCTGCCTGATAAATCCTACCAGTACACTACCTCGGCTAATCACAAGATTCTACACGACAATAAAAAAGTTATCTTTAAGGCTCTGCATCCAATTCTATCCCACAATTAACTATGCACTGTTCACGATACGGTAGTATCCACACGATGAAATAGAATCTTCGAGGAAATGCTTATATCTGAACACGCTTGTCGTGATTAGTGACTCCAAGTTCAATTCGAGGTGTGTGCATTGAAATTTCTGCAAGAGAAAAGAACAAAGGGTGAAAAGATGATATTTCAAAGCATTAGAAGTTGATAGGGAATGATTGGATCCCAAAAATATGCTAAATACTATGGTTCAAGGAAGGGGGCGCAATCCTATATTTCTTTATAAGAGGCTACATCACTGTGCATGATTTGCCTTTGCACGTATTTTTGCAACAAGAAACTCTCGATAAGAAACTCAACCTTCAGATCACTAAAAAATAAATAAACGGTAGTACTGGGACAAGCTTATTCAAGAACTTTTTTCTTTTAGTCAAGGAAATCCATAGCATATTTTCAATCAATTTTCGCTTGCTGTATTACTCAGAAAGTACTTGAGAAATGTCTAGCCAGTATTACGGCTTCAAAAAAAAAACTTGTGAAATGTTCACGAAGGCACAGAATGTAAACATGAAGAATATTATGAAACTGTTAATAAACTTTGAGTACTCAAATAATGAGATTCAAGAAAATTTCAGTAATGGGTCAAATTCTTAGTTTCTTATAAAAAAATCATGTGTACATTGTAGATTATTTGTTTCGTACATCAGGGTATTGACTTGAATGCATAGGAAAATCGGTAAAATTATAGCAAAGANTATTTTCAATCAATTTTCGCTTGCTGTATTACTCAGAAAGTACTTGAGAAATGTCTAGCCAGTATTACGGCTTCAAAAAAATTTCTTGTGAAATGTTCACGAAGGCACAGAATGTAAACATGAAGAATATTATGAAACTGTTAAAAAACTTTGAGTACTCATATAATGAGATTCAAGAGAATTTCAGTATGGGTCAAATTCTTAGTTTCATAAAAAAAAATCATGTGTACATTGTAGATTATTTGTTTCGTACATCAGGGTATTGACTTGAATGCATAGGAAAATCGGTAAAATTATAGCAAAGAAGCCACAGTTTCTTCCAAGGCATTCAATTCAAAGAAATTGGTCATAGAACTTTACACCAACCTTTTTAAAGATTTTGGACCCATACTGTTTATAATTTTGGACCCATACTTACTGATATTCATGCTACATCTTTGTCGTTGTACCCGTCGGTGTTTCTGTCGTTTGCTCTTCAACAACAACGATCTACAAGCGACATAAAATTGCCATTATTTACAGAAAGATAAACACGCGAACGAAGTTGTCGACCAACGAAGACCTGGTTTAAAATTTATAAAATATTTCGCAGACAAACATGTAAAGCATATACTCATTGACTGATACGACAATATAATAAATAAAAGATCGAAGTACCATAAAATAGCGTATATGTAAAAAACACGACGTTTTGTTTCTCCGATAGTAGAAGGTACGCATATAATTTTCAGCAAAACATGCTAGAAATTGGCACATTTTTGGGCAGTGATAAAAAAACGGAAAACTTCTTCGTATGGTACTTCGTATGGCTTAAATTAGCTGTAAATTTGAGCTATAATTAATTCTCGCCTACTGTAAAAATAAAGTAATGATGATGAAGCTTAGATCCTCTTAAAACCGTTTTGTTAAATTTTGGCCATGATTGCATATCGTGCAGTCAAAATCATTTATCATAATGCTTCCGTAATTAACACTATCTCAAAGCTGACACACCTCGAAGATATGTTTATATGCATTTGAAAGTGGAACTTTTTTCCATGACAGCGGCAAAAATCTTTTGTCAAAGAAATTTTTCTCAAAATCTTTATATCAAACCAACTGAAAGTACAGTCAACTCCCTATAAAGCGGACACCTTTGGGACCAACTAGCCATGTCCGTTTAATGAGGGGCCACCCCACAGAGAGAACATTTCATTGATATCCGTCCATCGGGACAAAAATGAGTGTCCGGTTAGAGAGGTGTCCGCTTAGAGCGAGTTAACTGGACACGTTTTCTTTACATGTTTTCTCAAACAAAGTACAATCATTCACCTCTTCACTCGTTTCATTAACTGTAATTACTTCTGTTGTTGTTGTTATTGTGGTTGTTCTTGTTGTCAATTCCGTGACCGATTCTCCTCCACTACCCTCTGTATGCGTGATTACCTGCGTTTCCGTTACAACAGAAGAATTTTTATCAACATCTCCTCCCCGCGTCACCTCCGCGTCTGATTTTTCCACTAATTTTATTTCTACGCAATCTTCCGTACTTCGCTATCCGGCTTCGTCTTTGGTGCCTCCGGAGTTGTCTGCGGAGCTTCCGGCGTTTCATTAGCCTCCGGCGTCTCACTAGCCTCTTTCTCACTTCCAGTATCCTCTGTCTCAAGATCAGGCGATTCAATGACATCATAACTTTCCGGTGAATCTCCATCTTCTCCTGAGCGTCGGCCTCCTGGTATTGGTGTTGGTGGAGAAATCATTATTGTAACGGTTAGGTTATTATCAACTGGTTTAGCTTCGATGGGGGTGCTTTCACTTTCTACTGAAGGTGTCTCGTCAGTTGGCATGATAATTATGTCTCTTGAGCTGGAGAAGAATAAACAGAAGAGTTGATTTATTGGATAAAAAGCCTCCATGGGAAAGAGAGACCCCATCAATCTTGGCTGGCTGTAGGAAAGTACAGGTTCATAGAAATATCCACAAATTCGAATTGCTGGAAAATTCTGAAAATATGTCTAGTCTCAAACATCTATATCAAACATTGAATACTTACATGCATGGACTGCCATCATCCTCGGTGCCACAATCTAACAAAAAATAGCGAAGAGTAAAATAATTGCGGGTATCATCATCTCAAAAAAAGAAAAAGAAATTACTCTCAATCATATCTGTTCATTTCACACACATCAAATTAATCTTATCTTCTTAAAAAACTTTTCTTACTTTTGCGTAACTGGTAGACGTCTCCAACCGCTTGTTAACTTTGGGAATTATATCTATCCCTTGAGCCTAACCTACCCTGATTACTGATAATCAAATTTCACCATTTCAAAACTTCAACGAAATATCTTTCTTCCTTGGGAATTTTCGCAACTTCTTTGTTTCAAATCTTACAGAATAAATTCCATGTCATCTGAAGCTCATTTCCTCTTAATTTCGAATCTGAAGACCTCTTTCTCATGCGGACTCTCGACGCTTCAAGGTCAACCGTACAGATGGCAATGTTTTAATTTGTTAGCGATCAATAGGGGCAGACATCTATTTGGAATTCATCTTCATAGGATCCAAATCTTTAAAAAACATTGCATGGATGGTTAATGCATCTTTCGTTTGACTGTATGGCTTGAAAGGAACTTCAGGTATGTTGCTATAATCCTATATGTAGCATTTCTAATATCTTGATTTTTTTCAGAATAACAGCGGTTTTCTTTGCATTGAAAGAACTCGTGAAAAGTTTTGAACAAATCAAAATAATTGTAGATCCTAAATTAAAATATGAAAAACGGTACAGTCTTCAAGAAAACCATAGNGCTTCAAGGTCAACCGTACAGATGGTAACGTTTTAATATGTTAGCGATCAATAGGGGAAGACATCTATTTGGAATTCATCTTCATAGCCCCCAAATCTTTAAAAAACATTGCATGGATGGTTAATGCATCTTTCGTTTGACTGTATGGCTTGAAAGGAACTTCAGGTATGTTGCTATAATCCTATATGTAGCATTTCTAATATCTTGATTTTTTTCAGAATAACAGCGGTTTCTTTTTATTAAAATATGAAAAACGGTACAGTCTTCAAGAAAACCATAGTTTATGAAAGTCTATAATATGGCTGCAAGCAGAAATCTGTAGCTTTTCTAGTTTACGATTTAGCAATTTGTTGACGTCACATTCTCAAAACTGGCCCAAGCGAAGAAGACGCTGTTGTTCTGAAAATAATCAAGATTTCAGAAATGCTACATGTAGGATTATAGCAAAGTACTTGAAGTTCCTTTCAAGCCATTATATCAAACAGAAGATGCATTAACCATCCGTGCAATGTTTCTTTAAAGATGCCAAAGATTTGGAGGCTATGCTGATCAATCTATTCATAATTAATTCAAAATCATGAAAAATTGGATTTCAGATCAGAAGGAAATGAACTTTCAGATGACATAAAATAGATTTCTGTATGACTTGAAACAAAAAAGCTACTGGAATTCCCAAGAGACAAACCCCCTTTTCTGCGCTCAAATTTCAAAATGCTCTCCAAAATCAAACTCCACTCTTTAATATTTTTGAATTGATGTCTATATGACAATAATTTCATTGATTGATTGATTGATTTCATTGATTGATTGATTTCATTGATTGACATTCAATTGATGCCTATATGACAATCATTTCCTGAGTAGTGTGAGCACCATGGCTAAAAAGAAAATCTGTCCACATTAATTTTGCGAGTACTTTAGGATAATGCCTTACCATCTGCTGTTGGCCTTTTGTCATTTGTATCATTTAAGTCATGCCTCTCCGTCTTTGTAGCAGCACGGTTTTCAGCTTTAAAAAAGAAAATATTAGTTAGAATAAAGAAAGAAACACAAAATAATACCCCATTCACACTGAGCAGTTAAGCAAGTTTTGATTGAACCAGGTTAGCGCCAAATTTCAAAAGATGAAACTGGTTTAATCTGGGTGTGAACGCTCCTTTAGTAAAGCTGGTCTTGTTTACACTTAAAGGGGCCTTCGCAACCGGCATGCCTTGCACGTCCCATCTCTTTGTTGTCGGCCATTTTAGTGGAACAAAGAGACCACAAAAGGATGTATTCACAAAGCATGACGGTTGCAACGGCCCCTTTAATTAAAGCCGGCGTCCATCAAAAATCAAAAGAGCTGCCTCTCCGGTACAATAAACATCACACAATTCATAACATACAACGTCCTCAAAACCAAATGTGCTTCTGAAAATATTATTGATTTTTAAGCAAACATCAACAATATGACGAAACTTTTGCATTAAACTATAATAACAAGAGACAGAGAGCTTTGTAATACTAATACAGACCTCAAGCTGCCCCTCCTAAAAACTTCCAGTGGCCAACGGTGCTTTGCTTTCAGAGGAGCACGATTATGGAACAATCTTAGCACTGATGTTAAGACAGCGCCTACCTTAAATCGATTCAAAGCTGCATTTAAAAGCAGCAACTAATCTTTTCGTTTGGGTTTGACACTTTATTTATTTAGCTTTTAGTTTGATCTTTATGCCAACGTGTAAATTTTGATGAGTAGATATATTTAATTTATTAGCTATTTTACAGGGCAGTTTGGAAACCAGTATTGTAACTGTATACTTAACCCTGTGTAAAGAATATAAAATTAAAATGAAACCGTGTGAATAGCAACACCCCTGCTGTGCAACAAGCATTATACTGTACATACCTCCTTGCTCCCTCTTCGCATGAGACGCAGACTTCGATAATCTTTCACTAGAAACTCGTTGAAATGTGGGTGGTGCTCTTGAGTGAGAAGATGTCTTCAGTTGCTGAAATGTTTTTCTACCACTGAAAAAAAGCAAATTTTAAGTTGCTTAAAACACGCCAATATTTAAGTTTTCTAACCATTGAAGAATGATCGCGGTACTCTTGGCAAAGGAGCAATGAAATATGAATCAAAATATTTCAAATACCGGGTGAGTCAAAATAAAGTTAAAATGTATGCAAGCCTGTAGTCTGCTAGCTACTCAACAGATTCTTTAGCATTGATTATAATTATGTGGGTAATATGTCAACTTAGATGATAAAATTTAGCTGGTTAAAGTCGGGCATATCTTTCTCAAGTTACAGGTGAGTTTAAAAAAAAGCTTTTTATTTCAGAATCCTTCAAAACAGGAACAGGCCTAGACTTCTGGATCAAATTTCCCAACAGTTAAGCTCTACAGAGATGAAACTGAAGCTTATTCGAGCTATCACACTGTCTAGGCCACCAGTTGAGTAGATAAATAGCCAAATGATTGTTGGCAAATTTGATCAAGGATTTTAGGCCAGTTTTGAAGGATTCTGAGATTGAACAATTTTATAAAATCGCTCATAACTAGGGAACTATACGACCGATTTAAACCAACTAAATGTTGTTATCCAAGTTGACATGTCACCTACACAATGATAACCAGTTTTATGGAATCTGAAGAATTGGTAGCAACGTACAAGCTTTGAAACGCTTCAACTTTTGTTATACTCACCCAGTAGAATGTTAGATGTTTTGAGACTTTGATCGGATCGTTCTCAAATAACACTATTTCAAAGTAAGTAAGGGGCCTTCGACTTTCGATTTTCGTATTTTTAACGGCATTGGGCCGTGAAGGGGGAGGGGGTTTCACCTTAGGCCGTTAAGAAAATAAAAAATCGTACGAAAATCTCTCTTAGCGATTTTTTTAAAGTCATGAATAGATGCCAGATGGCCCTACAAAACCTAAAAAATGCAGAGAAAAACGGCAGTATTTGTATCCTTTCCGCATTTAGACTCTTCAATTACATTGAATTTGGTTGGGCCTTGGAGTAGATTGCCCTAAGAAATTTGTATTGCGATCAGGTAGGCCATTTACGGAAGCCTGTTTTGATCACGATTTTGGTGGAAGGCCGTTAAGGAGGGAGGGGGTGGGGGTCTTGATCTTAACGGCCCAATGCCGTTAAAAAATATGAAAATCGAAAGTCGAAGGCCCCTAACCTCACACAAATCTCGCGGTATTCCTGATCAATCAGATTTATAGCTTTGAGGCATAGCGATATTGACTGATCATTTCAGTAATACTGCTTTTGTGTACGCATACGATCTATTATTCAAAAACTTTAGCAAACGCAAAAACAGCTAAATATGCGAAAGCGGCGGGTCTTCTTTGAGTTTAGCCAATCATTGGTTTGCGTGTTATTGTCAAGTGGCTTTGGATTTTTTTCGTTCTTCTGGTGTTAAATCGGCTTGTTTATATCGTTAATCTGTTCTTTGCACGACTAAACTGCCGAGTGTGTGACGAAACGCGTTTTTGGTTATTCAACGTTTGCTCTTTATTGCAGCTATCAACTTATTTTCTCTCCTTTCAGGGATACAGGTTAATTCGTTGTTTCTCTAGCAGGATCTACAGTTTTCTCCCTGGTTACATTACAGGTTAATTTGGTTGTTATTCTTTTACAGGAGTTAACAGTTTTCCTTCCACAGATTACAGTGTCTAATGTTGCGTTTGTGGGTGTATTACGACGAGTCCGTTATTTAAGGCTAGTTTTAAACTCTGTACCGCAAATTATTTGCTTAAAGCTAAATATGTCTTTAAGATGTTTTACCTGTATCTAAATCTTGATCCAAGCTTGAAGAACGCCACCTTTTGACCACCAATTACTGATGCATCTCTCCTGTTTAAGAAATATATCGGCCATCACATTGCCGTGCAAAAATATAGATTTTTACTTGACTACTCAAAAACTATGTTTGAAAAATTAGGGAGGTTTAAGCTCTGCCATAACGACTGAACACTTTCCTCAACATTGAATCTACCTTTTAGTGGTATATCATTTAGCTTAGCAAACTAGAATGCGAGAGATTTGGAACATAACTAAGTAAGTCAAATTGCAAATCAGTAGATAGATTTCAATGGAATATTAAAGCCTTGCATCAGTCAATCTACAGCATCCGAGCATAGGTGTCAAATCTTTAAAAAGATTGCACGATTGGTCAAGGCATCTTACTTTTGATTTAATAGCTTGAAAGGAACTTGACGTACTTTGCCATAATCGTTCATTGGAACTTTTTGATATCTTGATTTTTTCAGAATTATAGCACTTTTCTTTTTTATTGAAAAAATCGAATAAGGTCATGAGAAGTTTTGGAAAAAATGAAAATCATCGTAAATCCTAAATTAATGGAGGAAAAGTGGTACGATCCCTAATGAAACCATAGTTTTCGAAGGTCTACAATATGGTGGTAAGCAGAAATCTGTAGCTCTTCTGGTTTACGATTTAGCAATTCGATGACGTCACAACCGCAAAACTAGTAAAAACACAAAAAATACTATAATCCTGAAAATAATCAAGATATCAAAAAGTTCCAATGATCAACTATGGAAAATACCTGAAGTTTCTTTCAAGCAATTAATTCAAAATAAAGATGCAATAACCAATCGTGCAATCATTTTTAAAGATTTGATGCCTATGCTTCAGAAATGTACGATACCTAATTTTAGCTGCGGCTCTGGGAAGTGTTGGCATTTTTTGAAATTTCCCCCGTTTCTCTTCACTCTTACATAGTTGGTTGGATTTAAATGTTGTCTTGTCCAAAATGTATACTGAACGAGCAAAAAACAAGCCTGAATTATTACCTGAAAAATGTGTGATGGTCAATTGCTGAACGATATAATCTCTTTAGTTCGGTTCTTGATCTGCATCGAAATCCAATTGTTAAATCATCATATTCAGTCTAAGAAATAAAGACGACTTTGCTTTAAAAAGACGTGAAATGTTCGAAGAAATCATCTTCTAAATGGTATATTTAGTTCAACGGTCGAAAGTGTTGAACCTCAAGAGGCAAACTGCTAGAAAAGCTGAGTTAAGTTCTGGGCAAAGCTAAATTAAGTTCTGAGCATGCTAAAACATGCATATCAATGGGTATGTGGTAGTCTGACTTCCTAATGCCCATTTCAAAACAAAAAACATTTGAAACAACCCATTTGATTCTTAAAATGGGAACTAAATCATTTACAATTTTGTTTTGCATTTGGAAGAATTTTAATAATATCAACCGCTGGTGACTATTCAAAAGAAAACCTAGATACATTATGGGTGAGTAAAAAAAGAAACAATCTCCGTTTGAAAGGCCCCTGCTCCCTGGATAGCAAGGCAATGATATTGGCAAATTTACTTTTTAATATCAAACATATTCCAATAAAATTTAAAATTTAGCTGACTGAAATCACTCACTCCGTTCTGAAATTATGAGGGAATTTCTCGAGAAAGCCCTTTCAAGGAACCTTAAAAACGGAATAAAATCAAAATCAAATTTTCCTAACATTTCTGCCTCACAGCAATGACTTCTACATGCTTCAGCACGTGTTATCCCTTTGGGAGCATGAAAGTAGTATTCCTGCGAGCATAAAAAATTATTCTGGGTGATTTCATCCTCCCAAGAGGATGATACGTGCTAAAACGTGTTCCAGTCATTGTTGTGAGGCAGAAATATCAGGAAAATTCGATCGTGATTTTAGGCCTGTTTTGAAGGTTGCTTGAAGACGCTTTCTCAAGAAAATCCCTCACAATTTCAGAACAGAGTGGCCAATTTCAGTCAAGCAAAAATTCAAAATTTATTTGAACAAATCCGCTACTAAATGATACATTAGCCAATATTGTTGTCTTGATATCCAGGGAGCAGAAGTTTTGAAACGGGGATTGCTGTTGTTGTTGTTGTTGTTGTTGTTGTTTTTTACTTACCCGGTAGAAGAAAAAATTTGAAAATACGTACCTCTGTAACCACTCTAATGTCGAGGTAAAATCGTTTTGATTTGAAATACACTTTGTGAATATTTGACCTGGAATGAGAAATCACGATGAGAACGTTGATTTCGTCAGTGAGTAGTTGGATTCGTCTCTGCAATAGTACAATATTATTATTATTCTATTATTATTAATCTATTTAAAGTTGGCTTTTCTAATTGAATAGCTAAAAGCTAATTAAGGCAAACTAAACTGAAAAGAAACTCTAATTTACAATGAAAAACCCAATTAATCTAAAATAAAAAGTAAATTAATCTAAAAAACCAAAATCTTTGATAAAAACTTTACACAATCTGCAGGTGCATGAATCACCATTCCATTGCTTTATTCCCTTTTTAAATTCCTGAAGTGTTTTGCATTCTTTCAAAAAGCTTGGGGGTGAGGACAATAAAAGGCAGCCTCTATACTAAATATTTTCTATACCATATGTTGTTGTTCTTACTTTCGGCAGCTGCAAATGACTTTCACTGCGCAGACTATAATAGCTGCGGTTTTGTGCAAAAATATCTTTCATAAAAGTTGGGTTGAGATCGTAAAAAGTTGGGTTGAGATCGTTTGTTTTATACAATAGTATCAAATTGCTAGTGGAGGGTGCATTTATTAGAACAGAAGCTCAAAAGCAAGAAACAAGAAGCAAAAGATCGTTAACTATATCTGAATTGAGCTTACCAAGAAAATTTGCTAATTTCCCTTCCTTTTAAAATGACATGAATTCCTTTTTCTGAAACACCAATTACAACATTCGTATCATCGCCGTCCTGCAAATTAAAAATACCTAAAATGACTTTGAATGGTTAAAAAAGTTGCAGACAGCGTAGAAAAAGATACGATCTACTAACTAATTTCGCTTGACGTTGGTCGTCAGATAAAATCATAAAATAGACTTGCAACGAGAGCCCTTCACATCGCTATACAAATACAATAACAACTACCCACCATCGTTTCGTTTCGCCTCGTTTCGGATATGGACTCCAAATCACTCTGTAAACTCTGTAATCTACTCCTTTCGGAAGTTCTGATTTAGTCGTGAATGCGAATAAAATGATTATGGAAGAAACAATTTGCTTTATCGAAACACGAAACGAATGTAGATTAATAATCAATAGTTGGAAAGGAGCAGCTTATGTTTTATGTCCCTAAAGGCCAGTTTCCAGTCAGTGGAATTTTCCGAGCGGGCGGAAATTCTATTGTTTGCGACAGAAAATTTCGCTTTGCAATTGAATAGGAATTTAAGGTTGAATGACTTTTTATTGTGTAAAATTCCGCCCGCTCGGAAAATTCCACTGACTGGAAATCAGCCTTTATGTCTTGTATTTTGTTCTCCTTAATGGTTTTCATATTTGTGTTTTCTTATAGTATTTAAAACTAAGTTACTTAATGACCTTGTGTCTTTTCCCGCTACGATTGGCACAGTTGAACTGTATCTTTTGTAGATCTTAGCTTCTTAGATTTGACAGAGAGAAAAAAACCACCATCTCCCAACAAGGACTTATGCATTAACTTTTCAAAACCAGGACAAGCAATGTTGTGCGATGTTGTGCCCTAGTAAAGCAATGCGAAGCAAAACGTCTTCCAATCACCAGTTGGGGCAGAAACGTATTTTTGATGCGTCATAAATAATTAACGGCTTCATCGATTCGAAAAATGTTTTCGTTCCCAAAACTTCCGCATCAAATACTATTGAAAAGACGTCATACAAAATTTTTGTGCAGAGGCACTTTAAGAAATGCAACTATCTGAAAATCTTTCAACTTTAAACCAAATTTATCTCTGATAGCGTAATTAGCCTCTTCCTCAATTTTGTTTGCACATGAAAGCACAAATGGCGCGAAATGNTATGCATTAACTTTTCAAAACCAGGACAAGCAATGTTGTGCGATGTTGTGCCCTAGTAAAGCAATGCGAAGCAAAACGTCTTCCAATCACCAGTTGGGGCAGAAACGTATTTTTGATGCGTCATAAATAATTAACGGCTTCATCGATTCGAAAAATGTTTTCGTTCCCAAAACTTCCGCATCAAATACTATTGAAAAGACGTCATACAAAATTTTTGTGCAGAGGCACTTTAAGAAATGCAACTATCTGAAAATCTTTCAACTTTAAACCAAATTTATCTCTGATAGCGTAATTAGCCTCTTCCTCAATTTTGTTTGCACATGAAAGCACAAATGGCGCGAAATGCGAATGCAAACATTTTTCTTCAGCACAGCTATGGGACGGTTCCGCAAAAACCTGAAGAATGACCTCGAGCTTGTTTACAGCTATCATCTAAACATGTCAAATTAAACTTCTGAAAATCTGTGCATCTATCAAGATTGAGATACCAAATTCAAAAGTTATTATATAGCGACAATAGCTAATCTTGTTATACCAGACATCTGGTAAAACCAGACAAGTTTATCTTCATCTTTCATCTGGAAGATTCATTACGCTCCAAAACTGTCTTCACTATCGGCTTGAGTTTATGTTAATTCCTTGAAGCAAATCTTGTAAATTTGCTATTTGGAAAGCATAAGCGTTAAATCCTTCAAAAAGATTGCACGGATGGTTAATGCATCTTTTATTTAATTAATGGCTTGAAAGGAACTTCAGATACTTTGCTATAATTTTATTTGCAGTAGTTTTTATGTCTTTATTATTTTCAGAATCACAGTGTCTTCTATGTTTCAACTAGCCTGCGCGCAGCCTCAACACTCCTCCGCCTAACTTAGGCGGAGGAGTGCTGAGGCTGCGCGCAGTCTATGTCTCAACTAGTTTTGAGGTTGTGATGTCATCAAATTGCAAAACGTAAACAAGAAAAGCTGCAGATTTCTGCTTACCATATTGTAGATCTTAATAAACTATGGTTTTCTTGAAGATTGTACGGTTTTTCCTCTATTAATTTAGGACTTACGATGATTTTAATTTTTTTTTAAACTTCTCATGAATCCTTTCAATAACAAGGAAAATGCTGTAATTCTGAAAATGATCAAGATATCAAACCTACTGCAAATAGAATCATTGCAAACCATCTGAAACTCCTTTCAAGCCATTAAATCAAACGGAAGATGCGTTAACCATCCGTGCAATCTTTCTTAAAGATTTGACTTTCGAACAAAATTTTGTATCCCGCAGGGATCAGAGATCTGAAGTCGCACGTTATCAGTTGCATCGTTACAAAAAACTGTCACTTTTGGATGAAATGGCTTGCTCATATTAATGTAAGTATTTCAGGGCTTTTTACATTTTGTATTCAACTATCTGTAGTTGATGGACAATTCTAACAAACAAAAAATTGCCAAATTCTAATTCAGAGCCTGAGAAAATATTATAGAAGCACACATTGCTGGGTAAAATATCCTGCCGAAAACTTGCCCAAAATAAATTCACTTGATTACACATCATTGGTCTACTTGAAGGAAAATGACGGGAATCTCCCTTGTTGTGTTTATTATCAAGTGCCATCCAGATCCTCTCTTCTTTCTTGCTATAATACTAGTAGTAGAAACACAGTCAAATTACAGCCAGAGTCACAAATTTAAATTTTCAATATTCAGAAAATTTCCAGGGGCCTAACAACCACCGAAAATCCTCCTGGCAGCGGTGCTCCTATGCTCGAGCATTTTGCCGACCTCTGTAGAATCTCATTCATACTCTAGAACAATACACTTCTTTGGAAGGAAATACCTTTATTAACCAATCTCTCCTTCTTCGCAGGAATATTCGTATAGACCTCTCAATGCTTATACACGCTGGTAAATAGGCTTATGGACCTGCTTATTATACTTTTGTATACACGATACGCTTGTGCAGAGTTTGAGGATGGGAAAATGCGAGCTTTACGCAATCAACTTACTAGTGCATCATGCAGATCCATTGAATATAGAGGTATCTTTCGTGCATTGTCGAGATAATGAAATTCAGCTTCAGCAGGATTGTAACCTCTGTGAAAGAAAAGGAATATTTCTCAACAAATATTACTGTCCTATGGTTCAGCGTTGCAACATTAATGAAGACACGCCATCTGAAAATATTTATATTTGATCACACAAGAAAGGATCCAGAATATTTCCTACAGCTCGTTTTGTTTACATTCTATAATTAGCCACACCACTTCTTAAAATAATTTCTTTGATTTAGCAAATAGCTTTGTCTGAAAAACGTCAAGGTGGTTAGCATAAAGCTTAGTGTGGTTTTTGAGCTTGTTAATTTAATTCAGAAATACAAACCACAAAAATCATTTTATAAAAATTTCAAGGACACTATTATAAAAAACAGCTGTTGACGGTGTATTATTTACTGACAAATACTTTAAATAATGGAAGGTCTGTCATCAC
This sequence comes from Aurelia aurita, assembly GCA_004194415.1. NCBI lineage: Eukaryota > Metazoa > Cnidaria > Scyphozoa > Semaeostomeae > Ulmaridae > Aurelia > Aurelia aurita. The sequence continues at coordinate 3,469,876 of REGM01000002.1, read as the reverse complement.
AACTAATTACTTAAATAACCATATGGAGATTTTAATCGCACTTCTGTAGTTGATCAGACAATTTTCAAATGAAATAGATATACATCTTTTAGAGCATAATTTAGATGTTTTCATCTTCTAAACATATATTAGGGTGTTTCTGTAAACTTTCCAAGTTGCATTTTTCATTTTCTTCAAGCATTTAAGTAAATTTAAGTCTTAACAGCTGTTCTCTTTTGTAAAGCTGTTCTGTTTTGAAATTCTTTCGTTGAGTCTGCTTCGTTTTTAATATAAACATTTCTTTCCATTAACTAAAGGTTTAGGAAAGCCTCAAGTGTAGAGCCTGATTTTAATTCAATTTCAACAGCATTGTGTCGTAAAATAAATAAAGGAAATAAAAGTTTGATACTGTGAATTATTTTTCTGATGGGAAGGAAAACTAGAGGTCATACTTGTGTTTCTTATGGAATTCTGCTACTTTTCCAAGGAAATCATCAGCCTGGAAGAAAGAACACACATATAAAAGTAAGGGATCACCAAAAACCTACATAATAGTAACATCAATAAAAATAACTTAGGGGTCTGTCTTAGACATTCAATTTTGGTCTCTTTTAACAGCAATTAGCCGTTAAAGTAAATGAACGGAGATATAGCGATCTAGTCTAAACATAGCACAAAAGAACGGCACGTGCCACTTATGTTCCTATTGTTTTCATCGATCAAAAACATCAAATACAATAGGTTCTATTTACATGGACCCAGTCCCCCTAGCTAAGTTGCCTTTTAACCCCGTTGATTTACTTTAAGCCCCTGACCCCCTCCCCCTCCTTGCCTTACAACCAAACTGTATAATTTTCGCTGAGTTTTGGACCTAAATTTGCATCATGTTTTACTTGTTTTTACCGTGAGTGAAGAGGGAAATCTGTGTATGTTAAGGTAAAGCTTTAAATTCAGGAGAGAAAAAGTAAGTGTTAAATAATATTTATATAACAAAAGCATTGTTGATATGATATTAAAAATCTTTCATATTCAGTTCAGTTCAGTTCAGTTTCATTTTAAAATCCACAACATACAAGTTTCAATATTAAAAATACATAAACTAGGTACAATACTACAAAATATAAAACAACAGTACTACCACAACATCTACAATTTTAGGGGGAAAATATATGAAACCTGTATGAGGGGAATAAATAATTTCATATGAATAAAAGATGAATATTTCACAAAATTTCACAGAAGTGAATGCATTAGAGTCACTACAGAAGTACAAGTACAACAAATAAGACACACACCTGATTAGGCATAAACTTTAATCCATCAAGATAGTCTTGGCGATGTTCTATGGGATCATAATCTCCTTTTTCAGCTATGAGAAAATAAATGATACTTGTTATCCTTACTCTAACACACTTCACAAATCTACTTTACACAATTAAAACATTTCTCACAGCTAAAAAATTTCTTAACTTCAGCATCAAGTAGAAAGAGCCTCTTCAGTGAAAAGTCAACAAATTATTTTGATACATATTTTTTTACCATATTATAGGAAATTAATGTTGCATGTACAATTAACATCAATTTTGGAAACTTTTGAATTTTCTAGCAGCTTTAATATCAAATAATAAGGTAGTATTTTCATGGTTATTCCCAATCTTTAAGCATGGAAAGGTGGAAGGTTGAAAATTCCCAGGAATGCCGGAGAAGGGGGCACGGGGGGCAACCACCCCTCCTGCCCTCTCAAAAATGGCCTAAATGTTATTTTCCTATTGTTTTGCCCTTAAAATTGGCAGTTTTGCCCCCCTAAAAATGTGCCCCGTCTGGCGTCCCTGAAAATTCCTCAAACAATGTACAATATTATAAATATTATTATTAATAATTTCTCTATAGTAGGCGTTTAACAGTGATAGCTAAATTACAGCTAATTGATGCCTACTAAAACAAAAAATAAAATTATTATTATTAAGTGCAAAGTAAAATAATTCTAATGAACTTAACAATAAACGATATATATATATATATACATTTGATACATATGATGCACATTTACAGGCAAGTTTTGAATGTAAATAAAACAAAATCAATTCAATAACCCAACTTGTGCTACGAAAGTCTTGCATAATCGGCAGTTGCATTCATCGCTCTTCCATTCCTTCATGCGTTTTTTAAAGATGGAATTATGCAGTGACTGTTTAATGTCATTTGAGAGTCCATGCCACAGTTTACATCCCAAGAAAGCAATCCTCTCTATCACAAACCGAACTGTCCACGCCTTGGGCATTTAGGACCGTGTCAGTAGCAAAGACACCTGTCATTAAAATTTATTATTGCAAAATATTTGACGCTCCACCACTTAAATCCGTCATACATCTGGGAGAAGTTACAAACAAAATGTTTAACTTATAACTTACGTAAGAAAATTTTATGCGAACTTTCTCAGAGGTCTCCCACAATCAAATATGGCATAAACTCCCTGAGATTTAAGGGAGCTATGCTGTGGAATACCCTAAACGATGATGTAAATAATATAGAGTCCGTTGCAGATTTCAAAAAGGAAATTAAAACTTGGGATGGAACCAGTTGCCTTTGTACAATTTGTAAATAGACACTGAATTCATTTAATTGTAATTAATATGTATATATTACTTTAGGATTATTGTAGATAGTTGGTGTAAATTAGCTTTATTCTTTTAAAACTATGTAAATACCAACTTTAAATAAATATATGAATGAATGAATGAATGAAATACACCAACCTTGGATAAGATATGAAGACAAAAGTGCATGTATTGGGACTGAACAAATGAGCCTGAAACAAAGATAAGAATTTCACTTTTATCAAACATGTTTTCACATATATATAATTGGTTCTTGATTACTTCAATGTCATGTCAGAAAAATTGTAGCAAGGTTCCAATTGAATGAATACTCTAGCCAAAATACTGAGCTTTAAAATCCAGATAAGATAAGGCACGCAATATGCAGTTTAAAATCTACCTTTCTTTGAGAAGATCATCCCTGACTTGCAATACAATTTGGTATCTGAAAATAGTAAAGTAGCAACAATCAAAATTGCGAATACAGTATACTGTACAAAAAATCGGCATTTATAATATTGCTAAAAATATGATTTTAAAAGTCTGAACAGAATTACAGTTCTTGGAAAAAATGGATTGACTTTTTAATGGATTCTTTTAGTAGTAATAAAACCGTTCATTGCCATAGAGAGCAATCATCATATGCTACTATTTAGTGGGAATTTTCCAAGGAGCTAGGGTAGTTCAAACCAGTGTTTTATCACTTGGCCCTATTTAATATCTTAATACTGTATGCCTTTGATGACTTCTTTGTTAGATTTAAGAATTAGAAAGTTATAAGTGGAGAGCTTACCGTGTTATGTCTTCATGAACAACTGCAGGATTAGGTGGATAAAATTTGACACGGAAGACAAGATGAAAAGGACCTGGAAGAAAATGATTACAAAAGAATTATATATATACAATATATTCATAATTCAAAAATGAACTAAACCCTTGTCAAAAATTTCGATAGAATCTTCACCAGTAACTGTTATTAATGATTTGGGGGCCTACCTGAAAACCCAGATTACAATAGGAATTACAGTAGATTCACATTTTTTGAGACACCTGACAATATTCAAGCCTTATTTTGTCATTTGGGATCATCCTATCATAAAGATGGTCATAACATGGTATTTGATATATATATATAACTGGAATTATCAACATTAAAATTGAATAAAGAAGAACACAATGCGTACCTGATCCCATCTGTTTTCCCAATGTTTTTACATTATCAATCCAGCTTAGCTGTTAGAGAAAATGAAAAACGTTATTTCGACCCGGTAACAGATTTTCTCTTTGCAACTGCAGAAAAACGAAAGGCCCCTAATGTTTTTTTATTGACTGTATCTTGGCACATCTCTGCTCAAGAAACTAAGAGTCCAACACNTGATGTTTCAAAATTAGAACAACGCTTTGAGAACATCTAAATTTCAGACACAGAATACTAACCTCTGAAAAGTTTCTAAATGTCGACAAACTATCCACCCAAGGGCATCACCAGGGGGGACATGTCCACCCTACTTTTCTCAGGGTGGTATTTATTTGAAGCAGAAGCGGTATAAAAATGGCTTGGAATACCTTTCAGAACATAATTCCTTACTACAGTAAGTCCTCCCCACTTTTTTAGGGCTGGACACGCCCCTTTATCCACCTATTTTAAGCTCTCCAAGTGGTGGTAATTTTCCTTGGACGTATTTTTTGTTAGTTTTGGAAGTACTTCTCCCCTGAGTACAAGGGTTGTAAGGCATCATCCTTAAAAAATTGCCATTTAGTTGAGAATAAATAATAAATAATAAGAAGAAGAAGAAATAATAAAACTGAGGAATAGGGGTCGAAATTTCCACTTCCGTTAAACTTCTGGTACTGTCCCCATTTCGGTAAACATTTTTTCAGGAAAATAATGAACTGGGTACCAAACATTTAAGGCTTCATGTCTCTTAAGATCAAAAGTTGAACTCACCTGTCTATCTTTAGGACTCACAAACTTCAGTCCAAAGAAATCTGCCTCGTCTAAACCAACATGCTGACATACTTGATCCAATACTTCTCTGCCAAGAGTACTTTTCTGCAAAATCATACACTGGTTGAGTCAAAAAGTTTCTGCATTTGAAAACTCACAGAAATATGAAAATTCTACTAATGTTAAAATTTTATTTTTGTAATGTTACATCAAAGATCAAATTAAGTGTTGGTGTAGATATTTTGGGTATCCTAGCTATGGCTTTTAGTTGGCAAAATTCTGAATCTTTGCGAGCTACCTCAACTATTACATTGCAAAGAATTGTTGGCAGGTCTGTTTTTCGTCTAATTTGAATCCTCTAACTTGGTTTGATCATGCCAAAAAGAAATCTTGTACAAACATTGATGTTTACTCACTTTTCAGTTTGTTTATCTATTGACTATTGAGAGAACATTTTGTTTATGATGGGCAGGATAGCCACCCAATCAAACAAAATCAAACCATTATCCCAGGTTGGAAAACGTGCACGATTTGGCATGTAGTAGTGAGTGAAATAAATTGAAACATGCCAGTGGCGTGGCCACGGGGAGGGATGGGGGGGCATTTGCCCCCCCCCACTTCTGCGAAAAGATGGTCCTCGAGATTCTTTCAAAAACGAGGAGAAAGTCGCTGGGTATAGGTAGGGTGTGTAAGAATTTTTCCAAGAAATGCAGGGAGGTGACCGGGAGTGTCATTCTAAGCCAAAGTAAAGGTTGGTATTTTAGAAAATTTTCCCAGGCGTACTATCACAGAATTTTAAAGGCTTCCATTTCGGGGTCAAGCAAATACTGGATTGCGAGAAGCATTCTAGGACAAAGTATAAGGTCTTTGCGCAAAAATAGAAAACTGTTACAAAATTGTCAAAGTTTCCAATGGCATTGGTAAAGATGGGATTGAGAGAACCGTTCGTTCTAAGCCAAAGTAAAGGGCGTGTCCTCAAAAATTTTCCTGGGGGCTTTGCCCCCAGACCCCTTCGTTTGAATACCCCCCAGTTAATTTGTCCTGGCCACGCCGCTGAAACATGCGAGTTGCGAGTTTGAGTTTAAAAAGCTGCGAGAGTCACAAAGTAACAATAGACTTTTTGTTCTCTTACGTGAGGACCTATTATTCTAGCTGAGAGCAGCGAGCTCTGATGCAGATATATATAGTTTCGAGTAGATGCAAGTTTCCAACCTTGGTTATTTCTAATTCCCTTTGAAGGGTTTTTCAGATAAAAAAAATATATACCAGGTGTCCTAAAAAAAAGTATACAGATTTGGTCAATCGTAACGATCATAATTTAGCATGAACCAATCCAAAATCATTTTTAAAACATTACTCGGTAGTAAACTTGAACATAGATACCTTGTTTATTGACATTGGTGCTTTAAGAGTAGAGATATAAATCTTCAAAGGACAAATTTGCCTCCACCTCCAAACCAGAGCTTTGGCGTTTTGGCCTAAGCAATATCCACAATTAGCTTCACTTAAAATGAATAAAGTTTACTTCGGAGCTCCCTTTATGATAAGCGTCACGTAAATTATATTTTGTGAATCGCATTTGTTGTGCAGTTTTTAATTTTTCTCCTCCTGGTTCAAATTTTTCCTAGTCTATTGTTGACTTATTCACTGTGCTTTAAGAATTTGCTTAGGCCAAAACGCCAAAGCTCTGGTTTGGAGGTGGAGGCAAATTTGTCCTTTGAAGATTAATACATCTACTCTCAAAGCACCAATGTCGACAACAAGGTATCTATGTTCAAGTTAACTATCGAGTAATGTTTTAAAAATGATTTCGGATTGATTATTAATGCTAAATTCTGATCGTTAGAGTTGACCAAATCTGTATACTTCTTTTTGGGACACCCGGTATATACTCTGATTTTGACTCTGTTTTCTTTTCAAATTGTTAATCTTTTGAGATAACTTTTTGTTAATGATATCCACACTTTCCATACAAAACCCAAACCACTATAAATGATAATATTCAGATCCCAAAATACAAAGCTTATCAAACACAGTCTCTTTTTTATCGTTCCTCCATCCTTTTATCCCGCAATTTTTAATCGAATTTTTGAAGTTTGCCAACAACATTTGAAAAAGTGTTATGCAGTTGTGGAAGGTTCACATGGAAAGATAAAAGTTCAAAGTTTGATATGATCTATGTCCATCACCTTTCTGACTGCCCTGTTTGATTTTATTTTATTCTATTTTATTTAATATTTAAGAAGATCTTATTTAATTTTTAAGAAGATCAGATCAAAATATTATGGCTGTTTGTGTTGAAGTGAAATTAGACGCATGGGGAAAATCATGCCTGAGAGAGAGACCAGTATTTACAACGATCTGATTTCCTTTAACTGCATAGGTACCCCCACCCCCAAGCTCACAAGAGAAAGACCTCCCTAAATCTATCAGCATTTTGGCGGTATTTTGGGCCTAAAAAACTCGGCGAAGAAACTTGGTCATATTACCGTTGCTTCAGTTGTGAACTCTTCTCCATCTAGCAGCTTGATAACTACATTGTATTTTCTGTCATAGAATATCCTTTTCATCATTTTGGCAGTTGATTTTGAAGGGCTGTTGTTACTTGATACTTTTCACTGCAGCAGCGAGCGAGAGGGCCTTCAGGCCTGTGCGTCTTCCAAAATGTATTATGAGCACTATGTCATGGCTGATAAGTTGTTGAGCAACAAAATTGCATAAAAATTTCGCGTATAAAAATTTCGCGCACCTAACAGATTCAGTAGAAGGGGCGCGAAAATGATCAGCCCGTTTTGAAGCCTGATTCTAAGCTATGACATTGAAACTCACTCTGATAGGCCACTAACAAAGGAGGCGTGAAAAATCTTGAATCTTTGTGTTAGATATCATCTTCCACTCATTTTAACCAATCAGATTTGAGAAAATATCGATTTGAAGTATGTTCTTTACAGAGAAAACTCACAAAATCAAAAGTGTAATGGCGGCAGCTGAAGAAACGTAGCTGTGGCAAAGAGCACGAGGTTTACCATTGACGATTGAAATACCGAACTACTGTTACATTGTCTAATTGCCAAGCATTCAAGACCTTGAAAAGTACCTCACAGATGCTCTGCGCAGTCAAACAACGGTGGAAAAGCTGTCCTACAACTTGTTAACCAGTCTTTGCAGGGCTGAAAAACTGGGCCTAAATTGACACTCAGCAACTTGGCCTAAAAACCAACTCTGGAAGAGAAGATGGCAAGCGACTGCCTCCCTGATTCCAGCACAGATGACGCTGCCTATCAGCAAATGGAGCTAACAATCCCCTTTCCAACAAAGAGGTATGCAGAGATTGCGTTCAACTCATTGAGAGTGGACAAAGAACCCAAAAGAGGTGGCTGCACAAAGGAGCTTAAAGTCAGTGACAACAAACTCAATGCTGTCTTCAAAGCAAAGGAAGCAAGAACTCTCAGAGTTGCATCTAATTCCTTTCTGGACTTTTTAATTTTAGTTACTGAAACTATGGAAGAGTTTGACTTGGTACCAGAAGAAAAGCAGAAGATGTGATACAAGTTTTTAATTTCAGACAATAATTTTGAGATCATCCAAATAGCTTTCAGGATCGCAGGTGGATTAGAGCCAAAGATGATTGCCTCCTTACCTTCCACAACATATTTTGATGTGCAGTTACTAGTTATATTTTATCGTGCAGTTTGAAGTTGTGAGAGATATTATACAAATTTTGAAAAACTACTTGATCCCTGTTAATGACAAGAATCAACTTTTTAATAAGCAATCCTGGACAGGTGCTATGGAGAAGTGCAAGACTGCATGGAAAGTAAAACATCAATAGCTTCTATCTACAATCCATAGTTCTTTTCATGTTGACCATTTTAGAGTTTTTGAAGGAAGTACATGTTGAATTGTTCTCTGCAATAAAGAGGATCATGTCCAAGATATTTATTCTGCTTCCTTGCATTTCTTTAAGTTTGATTAGCGCTCTTATTAATAACAAGAGATGAAATCATTACTTTTGTTGCACTTTGTTAATGAAGGTTTTCTCTTGCAGTTTCTTTGAATCATCTAGTTTCCTATTTGAAAATATATATTAACAAAAACATAAAATTTTACAAAAAATTTAAAACAAACAAAAAGTGAAGAAATCCACTGTTGCTGATAATATGATGCTTTAAATAAATGAATGAATTTAAAAATCATTACAAGATGTCTAACTTGGGGTTTGCCTTCCCACCTTCCAGGAGAACACTCTAAAATCAAAATAAAGTAATACTGAAATTATTTCCCAAATGTTGTTGGTCAAAATTCTAAAGGAACAGTTTCTACTGCTAGGATGCAGATTATCACTTTTATAATAGTAAACATAGTGTTTAGTTGAGTTTATTTATTTTAAATTCCATTAAAAAACTTACAACAATTAAATAAGCTGCAAATTATAAATACAAGGATACAGGCAATTCATATAAAATAAGAGAAAGAGAGTGTCATCAGTCATTGGCAAGTCATTGCTTTGAATTTCGACACGGATATGAAATTAAACTACCACCTGTGTCGTGCTATTCCTGCCAGACTGCTTAAAGCGTCTATAAAACCAAAAAAACAAGCTGATTTTTCTTTAATGCATCTATTAGCAAATAAAAGGTTATGTGAAAAATATTTGAAAACCCTCGAAGTTTTTTGACCAGCTGGTCAAAGCTCTTGTTAGGTATACGTATAAAAGCATGATAAACACACGAAATTAGTTTATTTAAGGAGCTTTCAGGAGAGATTGAATCAAAGCACAATCAGATATAAGTCAAAACCCCTACTGATGATTTGTTGTGGTCATTCTTCGAAAACAGCTTGTGTCTGCTTCGTTAGTTTGCAAGGCCTTCATACAACGCAGTGGATACGCAACACGTGGAAGCCATCATGATTTCAACAGGTACGGCGTCCTTGCGATTGCATTTCTAGAGTAAATTCTTTAATTTTACCAATTAGGGAAAGGATTGAAACAGCAATTGGAAGACGAGTTTGCTATATAAATGAAAAATTCATGTGAACAAATATTTGTCAATGTGCGTAAAAAGCAATTCCGTTTGCAGCAATTTTAAGCATATATTTTTTCTGCTTCCTTCATCGAAGTTTTAGCACAGTTTGCTTTGTTTTTAGTATAATTGGAGAGTTCTTACATCAGTATAATTGTTGGAAGAACTTTATAAAGTAAATGAACCGAGATATAGCGATCAAGTCTAATAATAGAACAGACACAGGCCACGTGCCACTTACTTGTGTTAATTTTGTTTTCATTTATCTAGAACATCAAATGCAATAGGCTATGTCTAGATTGCCCCCTATCCCCCCCAGCTAAGCTGGTTTTAACTCCGTTGATTTACATTAACCTGTTGGACCTTGAAACCTAGAAAGCAATGTGTAATGCGTTTGTTTGTAATTAAATCATTCACATTAGAATATGTTCCAAATCTTTAAATTGGTGTAAAAAGGTCGGCATAAAATTGTGTGACCTATTTCTCTAAATTGAATAGCTTGAAAGAGACTGTAGCTACNGGCAATTCATATAAAATAAGAGAAAGAGAGTGTCATCAGTCATTGGCAAGTCATTGCTTTGAATTTCGACACGGATATGAAATTAAACTACCACCTGTGTCGTGCTATTCCTGCCAGACTGCTTAAAGCGTCTATAAAACCAAAAAAACAAGCTGATTTTTCTTTAATGCATCTATTAGCAAATAAAAGGTTATGTGAAAAATATTTGAAAACCCTCGAAGTTTTTTGACCAGCTGGTCAAAGCTCTTGTTAGGTATACGTATAAAAGCATGATAAACACACGAAATTAGTTTATTTAAGGAGCTTTCAGGAGAGATTGAATCAAAGCACAATCAGATATAAGTCAAAACCCCTACTGATGATTTGTTGTGGTCATTCTTCGAAAACAGCTTGTGTCTGCTTCGTTAGTTTGCAAGGCCTTCATACAACGCAGTGGATACGCAACACGTGGAAGCCATCATGATTTCAACAGGTACGGCGTCCTTGCGATTGCATTTCTAGAGTAAATTCTTTAATTTTACCAATTAGGGAAAGGATTGAAACAGCAATTGGAAGACGAGTTTGCTATATAAATGAAAAATTCATGTGAACAAATATTTATCAATGTGCGTAAAAAGCAATTCCGTTTGCAGCAATTTTAAGCATATATTTTTTCTGCTTCCTTCATCGAAGTTTTAGCACAGTTTGCTTTGTTTTTAGTATAATTGGAGAGTTCTTACATCAGTATAATTGTTGGAAGAACTTTATAAAGTAAATGAACCGAGATATAGCGATCAAGTCTAATAATAGAACAGACACAGGCCACGTGCCACTTACTTGTGTTAATTTTGTTTTCATTTATCTAGAACATCAAATGCAATAGGCTATGTCTAGATTGCCCCCTATCCCCCCCAGCTAAGCTGGTTTTAACTCCGTTGATTTACATTAACCTGTTGGACCTTGAAACCTAGAAAGCAATGTGTAATGCGTTTGTTTGTAATTAAATCATTCACATTAGAATATGTTCCAAATCTTTAAATTGGTGTAAAAAGGTCGGCATAAAATTGTGTGACCTATTTCTCTAAATTGAATAGCTTGAAAGAGACTGTAGCTACTTTGCTATAATTCTACCGTTGGACTTTTCCGAAACTTGACTAGTACTAGTTCCGAATTTATAGCGTATTTTATATGTCAACTCATTTGAGGATTTGACGCCATCAATTACTAAATCGTAAACCATAAGAATGAAAGACTTTTGCTTGATACCATATTGTATACATTCATAAACTATGTTTTTCTTGAAAATTATTCTATATTTCCTCAAAAAGTTTAGAAGTTACGATGGTTTTAAGATTTTTTCACGCTTTCTCCTATCCACAGTGTATTTCGACAAGCTCTCGTAGAGCACGTGTGGCCCATGTGCTTATTGGGGTGAGTCAGAAAATGTTTTCATGTTTGGGGTGAGTCAGAAAATGTTTTCATGTTTGTCAAAATGTGCAATCGTTGAATGTACACCAATTTAATGAATTTTGGATCATTTTATAATGCAAAGGCTAATTCAGTTGAGACCATTTTCTTTGCTAAAAACATAATAATGATAATAAATCAAAACCACTACAATTGAGGAATAGTTTTAAGTAAAACTAGTAAATACCAACTATTTACAATACAAAGTGAAAATCTATAGTATAAAACATAACATGAATTATACACATCATCTGCAGATGTTGCAATTGCACTTATCTCCCTTCCAGCTCTTAATCATAACTTTGAATTGCTTTGTGTTTTGGGCAATTTTTATTATGTCAGATAGCGTGTTCCACAAAATGCTTCCTCTAAATGATAATGAATTGTTCCCATAAACTAACGTATTGGTTTTAGGGAGCTACAGGAGGTGATTTGTTCGCAGATTATAGTTCTCCTGTCGTTCGCGTCGTTCGTGACGCTGAAAAATTAACTAGCGACGGGAACGACAGGAACGATCATATGGTAACCAGGCTTAGCGTTCTAAATTTATACTTTAGCGTTAGCTGACCATGTATCATATGATATAGCGTCTATGCTTGAAAAATAAATAAACAAATTTAATTCCGATCTTTTAGAATGCCCGAAAACGGACTAAAAGAAATCGATCACATTTTATCCCATTTTCATTTTCAAAAAAATGGCAACAAACATCCCCTATGTGTACCTCTTACTTATGTGTAAAAATGTATGCATGGCTTATTCAGCTTCTTAGAGGGTATCAAGCTAAACACTGGGTGAAATGTTATCACTTTTCCAGCTTTCAAACATAATCGCACATGATTCTATAAGGGTATACTACTGATTTGATTTTAGTGAAAAGCATTTTCACGTTTAATTTTGCCTTTTCATTATAGTAGCCAATCTGAAATTTTACTACATCCTAACCACNCATTTTATCCCATTTTCACTTTCAAAACAATGGCAACAAACATCCCCTATGTGTACCTCTTTATGTGTAAAATGTATGCATGGCTTATTCAGCTTCTTAGATAGCCTGCGTGCAGACTTTGGTCACTGGGAAAGTCTGCACGCAGGCTACTTCTTAGAGGGTATCAAGCTAAACACTGGGTGAAATGTTATCACTTTTCCAGCTTTCAAACATAATCACACATGATTCTATAAGGGTATACTACTGATTTGATTTTAGTGAAAAGCATTTTCACGTTTAATTTTGCCTTTTCATTATAGTAGCCAATCTGAAATTTTACTACATCCTAACCAAGTGACAATTTTGAAGGCTGTCTGTAATTAGCTTATTCTCAATAAGTGCATTGTTTATATAATGGTTCCCCCTCTTATAATGTGCTTGTTTTAGTATTTTGTCCCTGGTAGAGGTGATATTACCTATTATACGAGTACCCTAGGAACTGGAAGAAGGAAAAAGGCTAGTTGTGATCAATCAGAAGAAAACATTAATCATATGATCCCATTTTAAAACTCTATCTTCAACTTTCAAAATGTTCTCTTTTGAAAGGAAACTTGAGAAAGAGAAGCAACTCTTAAGCACTTTTCTTGCTGCAACAAAAATCAAACTGTTAATTAATTTCGAAGAATTGACATCTCCTAGAGCGGTTTTGATAGTGCAGAAAGTTGAAAAATTCTGAGCAACTGAGAGAACCTTTTTTGGAAGTTCCCGTATTCTGCTCAGTCTGCACCTTGTTGTTAAAACAACTTCATATCGTTATGCGACGAGTTAACACTTTAAACATGAATGAACAAAACAAATAAGAAAAGGAAATAAAAATAATTGCAAATTATCACTTTCCCAGATTAGAGCGAAGAATGTTAGTGCACCTTCTACAGGGTGTTTACAAAAAACGCAACCCAACTTTATTCCAGATTCTTCAGAAAATAATAATATTTGAATCAAATTGACGCATACGATCTGAAAGCACAATCTATCTTCTTTCCAATGATATCAAGCTTGGGGGTATTATCTACACTCGATTGACGTATTCGTAAGTATGGCCTATTTCAAATGCAGGAAAGTCATAGGACAGTTACATAGACAACAACCCATTTTTGTAAGAGCTTTTTATCTTTCTTAATAAATGCATCTCATGGGAATAAATTTGTCTTTTTCCTACCTTAGGGCATCATCTCAAGTGTTTCTATTTTGACAAAATCTGTTTCGTAATTTTTTACGGTAAAAAAAGGTGTTGATTTTGCTCGTACAGCATGCTCATTGACATTGCAGATGAAAAAACCTCGAAACAAGCTGCTATTTTTAATCAAAATCAGACACAAAGTGGACGACAAACTCGACTTGGAAATTTGGATTATAGGATTAAAATATTGGCGAGTATTGCGAGTTTTGCAACAATATTAATCGATTCAGCAGACCAAAAGTTAAGAAAGTTGAATTTCGACAAATTTTCATAGAAAATGCTTATGATGGCAAACAAAGTTGTTTAGTTAGATCTTAAATTGTTGGCAACAATAGGCTTTGAATTCAGCTGTGATTTTTAACGAAGATAAATTGAAATTAGCATGAAACATGGCTAACTTCTATCGTAATCAAATTGCTTAATTTTAAAGGGGGTATCCAACTACTTTCTAGATGGTCTCATACAGCGATTCCTGATTAGAACCCTGTGTGAGTAGATAGGCCATCTTCCAAAACTTTAATCAAAATTGAAATCACCTTTGCAAGTCCATGGTGGCTCGTATACAATTATGTTTTTATCAGAAACTCAACTCTCAGGTCACCAAAAACTGAGAAACTTGAGTGCTGGCAAAAATCAGTTAATTAAGAAACTTATCTATTTGGTGTAGTACTCAATGAGGACTCCAAAGCATACTACCGCTTGTTTGTTGTACTTTATAGCTTTTTATTTGATTATTGTCTAGACAGAGGTGTAGTTTCAAAAAATTGTCTATAAATGCTCACGAAGGCATAGGGGATCACCAATAATATAAAAAAAACAAGAATTTGCGGAACCCTCCTTTCTGTGTTTTTGTTCGACATCACAATTCTCGCATACAAAACATATTTTTCAGTAAAGATATTCTGAAATCGGAAATGTCTTGGCTTTGCACTCAAACAAATTGGAAGGATGATTTTAAGACATATATTTTCAAAACTCTGGCGGTCATTTGGATCAACAAAGCAAAATTCAAAGCATTACCCAATTACTTACAAGTTCTGGCATTATTGCATTATTGCATTACCAGCCCTGGCATCGTGCCTCTCTCCGGTGAGCTCGAAGACTTTCTGAATTAGCTTTGCTAAGCTAATTACTCTAAAGTCAACTTTCCCTCAAAATTTGATAAGAAAACTTCGATCGATAGATTTATCAAAATTTCGTCTTTCACAGTCAATTTAGTTATTACATTACTTTCTCTTTGAATTCAGCACGTCTCCACACCACAAATAAATTCTCATCAAATTGCACAAATTGGTTTTGCTTCACATTTGATTAAAGCCAAGGTGTGCTTTGCATTGCAGCTGGAAAATTACTTGGCAAAAGCAAGACGACTTTTTCGAAATTTGGTCTCTCGTTTCAAATTTAAATGATTACCATATTAATTTTAGTTTTTCCACAAAATCAATTTTCTGCACATCACCTACAACTACAAATTTACATCAAAGCACAAACATTTCTTCAAATAATATTAATTAGTGAAATCATAGCAGGCTCAGGTACGATTTTCAACTGACAAATTCTTTGCAAAAATTCGAAATCATTTTTGCAATCAATGGGACTAGAAATTTCGTAGAATGGTGTCAATTTTTGTGTTGTTATGAGAACCAAGAGCCCTTGGTAACCACTCAAAAATGGATGCCTGTCTTCAAAATTTCTTTGCAAATTGTAAAAGTTGGTTTTGCCGCAAGTTTACCGCATGCCGAGGTATGCATTGCAACTGGAAAATTGCTTGGCAAAGACCAAACAGACTTATTAAAATTTCAGCCCTCGTAGTCTCGTTGTAAGATATAGATTGAACATTGCATTAACTTCTCTGTGAAATGATTCCACGAGGTTTCCTTCATAGTTGCACAAATTATAAATTAGGCTTTGAATCTTTGCAACATGAGGTGCACTTTGCAAACTGGGAGATTCCTTGGCAAAAACAATAAGTAAGAAGATTTTTGCAATTTGAGAGTTTTGAGAATTTTAAGAACTACATACAAATTAGCATTGGCATACAAAATTCTCCTCGCACGAAAACTTTCTGTTCCAAATTTCAAATATTGCTAGGTAAGTTTTGCAACTGGGGAATTTGCTCGACAAAATCAAGACACTTCTGCAATCAATGGGCTCAGGGTTTCAGGATCAAATTACAGATCAGCAGATTTTATCGACTTCATACCAGAGTTGTTTACTTTCTGGAAGACACCTGTCAGAATAATGTGAACTGATAAATTAATTCGCGGCAACTTCATGTCAAAGAAAAAAGCATTGCTTAAAGGGAATCAACGGAGCTAAGAGGAGGTCGTCTATAAATAGGACAAAGAAAACTCCTACGCACACTATTGTTCCTCTGGCTAAACAATATCCACGCACGTGCCGACATCATCAAATACAATAGGCTAATAATAGAATAGCCGCGCGTCCCCTTTATATCCGTTGATTCTCTTTAATTCCGTTCACCCGATTGATAAGAAGGGACGGCCTAAACCCTTTTCTGCCACCAGTTAGTCTGTTTACAGAAGCCCCGGGGGGCTGAACTGCATTTTCAAGCAACTGCAAAACGGTTGAATTGAGGCGAAAACTCTTCTTAGAGTCTCGAATCAACAGAACAGAGCAAAATGGTAGCCAAATGACTTGACGAGAACGAAAATGTTCACCCTGGTTTGAGACCCTGGTTTGAGAACTCGCCCTGATTACGGTGGCCGAGACGGTGGCTTCATTGTTCACACTATCGGAACCAGAAGCAGCAGCTTCCTAACGAATTACAAGATATTTTAAAGTTCCACAAGGATCACTTCTTGGCATGTTGCTTTTCATAAGAATCTAGACTGTCTACCTTAGTCCTCTATATCCACTTCATTTACTGAATTAAATGACGTTTCAACTGGTAGGGATTCTCAGTTCATCGAGTAGCGAAACTGCGGTGACTAGTACGATGTCCGGATTTTCTGTCCTTTATGGGCCTTTATGCCTGGAAAGCAGCAAGTCATTTTTTCTCACCTTGATTGCTGCTTGTTGCAAAGCATATGATACATGTTTTCATAACAAGCCAATCATAAGATCAAATGCTGAAATCTTTTATAAATTATGAAACGATAATTTTCCAAGAAGACTGAAACAAAATTTGTTTTCTGGACCAACATAATTTCTATTCCCCTAAAATGTGCTTCCCAAAGGATTATGAGATGTTTGAGTTAACTGATGAGCATTTCATCTGTATATATGTCTGTTCTTATTCACACGCAGTCACAATTGAAAGGCAAGTTGACAAGGCTGTTCAACGAAGCAAAAAGCATAGATTCCACAAGGATCACCGCTTAGAACATTGCTTTTTATAATATCAACTGCGACATAAGATTTTTAGATCTACATGTCTAGTGAGATATCTTTCTGATGAGATGCACTCCAAAAGGATCACTCCTTGGGACGGTGCTTTTTACAATGAATACAGGGCGAATACATAGGTATTTTGATTGAAATAAATTTGCCCTTGAGACAGTAGGCTTCTTTGCGGCTATCATATGACGCTCTATGTTTTAAGTTGAGAGTAAGTTTCAAATGAATTAAAGGGAATTCATTTTCTGCTTTCAAGCGAACTTTATCTCACAAGCGCTCATTTACAAAGATAAAACTGTAATTTTATGTGGTAAATAATTTAGTGTGTGAAGAATACTTAGCTCAATCGTCTATTGCTTTTCTATCAAAACAAATAATAACGAATGTAATTTCCTATCAATTTTATTCAAATTTAATGTCTTCAAACCACCCGCCAAACGAAATTTCATCTTTACAGAGCAAACAAATTTTACAGTTATCGATCTTGAACTTAGCGCTTATCAATAACAGTCGGCGATGAAATAGGTTTTAACAAGATTGTCTTTTCTGAAGAGTTCATCTAAATCTCAATTATTTTTTCGGAGAATTCAATCATCATTAAATTTACAAGATATTGTGGCATTAAGTACAATTGCCATATCTCAAAAAATAATTAAAAACAGTTTCTTCTTTGCATAATGATTAGTAGCGTATGCATATCCTTTGACAAACTAAATATTTTGTGAAGAATTATTAAAATTGCGTTTGTACGGTAAATAGATAAACGGGTATTTAATAGCAAGCAGAAAGTTAAGCAACCAATATTGTACATCGTTTCAAGTGTTTTCTGTTGTCGACATCAAAGTTGGGTTAAATTTGGAGCAAAAATTGGACTTTCATCACAAGTCTAGCTCCGCAGTCAAAGTTATCGGTTTTACCATGGACAGTTCAGACTACATGAAATTGCTATGAAATGATAGGATTTTACTCACGCAATTATTGTGTGCTTCTTCCTCGTGTCTTTAGGCCCTCAGCTCAACCTTCGAATCACGAATAAACAGCCAATAACAATATTCCGCGTTTACTCCCGATTCGAACGCTGAGCAAGGGGCCTAAAGACATGAAGGAGAAGCATACAATATTTGGGTGAGTAAAATCATATTGCTTCATAGTAAAATCGTAAGAATTGTGTCCGAATTGCAAAGAATTTTGTTTATCAACCAAAATAAGGGCTGACTAAACACAGAATGCAATGTTGCAGAACTGATGAGCAGCACTGTCTCAAGAAATGATCCCTGTGGACCATTACAACTCCTGTAATTGGGCCTTTTGATTCATACTGAAAATATAAAGGAACGCAAACTGAGGGCGAGGGATTTTCTTTAGTTTCCAGATGGAAAGAAATGATACACTTTCAGTCCTTTCAAGCTCACTTTAACGACTTACTAAATTAATGCCGAGAAGACACTCCCATACCATGACCCCCTGAATTTCAAATTAGGTTCGTCAGTCAAAGAAATTAACGATATACAACTAGGAGGGCTGACTCTCTCAGCCGGCATTTCAAAACCCTACACCAGGACACCAGGATTTCTTCACCACAATACCCGAGAAGCTATGCCTATTCCTCCCATTTTCTTACACAACAATAAAGTTATTAGTTTCTAAGGCAGGCTTTTCATTGTTTTCGTTGGAAGAACAGAACTTCCTGTAGATTAAAATATGCTTTGTGGTTAGCTGAAACATTAATGATTTGAGCAAGGACTGAAGCCTTGTTTGTATCATAGTCACTATGTTTGTATGCAAAACGTTTCCTCAATTTTCATTGTAGACATTAGCCAGGGACCCTTTTGTGCCTTCGACATAATTCAACTGCTACAAAGTATAAAGTATAAAAGCCGAAAATATGCTTTGGATTTCATAGACTATTTGAACATAGTTTCTTAAATGATTCTTTAAAGCACTCAACTTTCTTACTTTCTTCGCGATCTGAAAGTTTAGTTTCTTATTAAGAATTTCTTACGAAGAAGAACGTGTATTTGTCTGGCGCTACAAATAATGAAAAGCAGCGTTTCCAGACATGATCCTTGGGGAACAGAAGATTCTTTAATCAGTCATTGAAAACTTGATCCNGGAGGGCTGACTCTCTCAGCCGGCATTTCAAAACCCTACACCAGGACACCAGGATTTCTTCACCACAATACCCGAGAAGCTATGCCTATTCCTCCCATTTTCTTACACAACAATAAAGTTATTAGTTTCTAAGGCAGGCTTTTCATTGTTTTCGTTGGAAGAACAGAACTTCCTGTAGATTAAAATATGCTTTGTGGTTAGCTGAAACATTAATGATTTGAGCAAGGACTGAAGCCTTGTTTGTATCATAGTCACTATGTTTGTATGCAAAACGTTTCCTCAATTTTCATTGCAGACATTAGCCGGGGACCCTTTTGTGCCTTCGACATAATTCAACTGCTACCAAGTATAAAGTATAAAAAGCGAAAATATGCTTTGGATGTCATAGACTATTTGAACATAGTTTCTTAAATGATTCTTTAAAGCACTTAGTCTGGTACCCAGGGTATAAAGCACTCAACTTTCTTACTTTCTTCGCGATCTGAAAGTTTAGTTTCTTATTAAGAGTTTCTTACGAAGAAGAACGTGTATTTGTCTGGCGCTACAAATAATGAAAATCAGCGTTTCCAGACATGATCCTTGGGGAACAGAAGATTCTTTAATCAGTCATTGAAAACTTGATCCTTGAAGGTGTTGTGGCTCAGTGGCCCAGGGGGAGGGGGGTACTTACTGATATTCACTGGACAGGTATGTGCCCCTCATAAAGCTGGAGTTGCAAGGGAAAGTTCTCTAAAACAGGGTGTAATTTTGGTAAAAATTTCCTCAAAAATGGGTCTAAACGCGAAATTTTTTGGAATTTTATCGTTTAAGAGGGCATTATGTCATCATAAAGATGGGTTGGTTAAGCAGCATACCCGCTACAAAAAATAGTTAAGTACCCCACCCCGCCCCTCCGGGGTTGATAAACCGTCACATCATTATAGAAGTGGTTTGGTCATCAAAAACTCAGAGGTACACCCCTGTGCAGATGTGGGTCAATCACACCCCCGAGCGCAGTGGTATAATCATCAGAATTTTCAGCCAGAACTGTTCAGACGGACGGGATTAAGACACAGGGGTTAAGGACTTGATCCCAGCTCTTGGTACAAAAAACCGCAACTTAACTTTCACCTTAACCAAAAGCAGCGCACCAAGGACCGATCCTTGTGGAACAGATGTTTCTATGAATAGACTCGTGAAATCAATATTAGGAAATCTGTCTGTTTACAGTTGCTGGTGATTGTATATACTTATTTGATTTTCTTCCATTGCTATGGGCGTTTGAGGAAATCCTTTTGTATGTCGTTACCAACTTTCTAAAGATTTATTCACCTGAAGAAGTCGTGTGTTGATTTTCAAACGTACACACGAAAACAGATTCATTTTCACTCGATTTTTAGCACCATGGTGAAGAAAAATACGATGAAATAATGTTCAGTTTAGTTAATTGTATTTTCTTCGCCGAGACAGGAGGGCGGTGTTCTGTTCTTGGAATAAATTCGTGTGTGGGAGGATGGAAACTAAATATTTGGACAACTTGGCTTTCGAAATATATCGATTTTTTCATTCAGTTATTTGTTTTAAGTGGGCTGTCAGGATTTTCTAGCTACTTGAAGCTAATTTAGGCCCACTATGCATGCCACATCCAGGCATGGGACCCCTAGTTTAACGTCTCTTTGAAGGACGGCGAAGTGAGTTGCGAGATCAGTCCCCGGGTCAGGCCTCCGAGGTCACCCATCCGGAGTTTGACTTCACTCGACCGAGCTTAACTTCAGTCACCTGATGAAAACTGTATAAGCCGCTCGGCCACTCACCCCACTAATCTTATACCTCATTCACACTGAAGCAGTTAAACCAGCTTTATCTAGCCCAGGTTAAATTTCAACCAATCAAATGCATTCGATTTGTTGGATCGACCAATTAGAACGCAGCATTCAGTAACCTGGTTTATTTTAAGCTGGTTTAACTTGCCAGTGTGAATGGGGTATTAGTCTCCTTAGTCTGCCAGTAAAAAAGACGAGAGCCTTTCTTCTTGCGAAAGAAGTTTATTCTCATCAAATAATTCGATTTTGTGCTCAAGCTATTTTGAGTTTAGGGCCTTAGACAGACTTAAAGCCACACTGCCTGCACCCAGAGAAGGGGAAAGGAATGTTTCCACTTACGAACTCATGGTGGTGAGGCCAAGTAGCTAAAGTGCAGTGTTTTGAATCTTGGATTTGAATCCCATCATCGGATTTACGAACCACAAGCCAACAGCGAACTCAGCTGTCCACCCTTCCGAGGTCGATAACAGAGTACCCTGAGTTAACTCTGAGGGCACCAGCAGAGACGTAGGAACCGGGGGCACTGGGGGCATGTGCCCCCTAAGAGTTTACAATGTAAGATGAGTGAATGAGAAGAGCATGCTACGTTTTTTCTGTGATAAGCTACCATACATAATCATTGAGGGTTCTATAACTCACAAAATCATAATTTACCAGCAATTGTTTTCAAGAATCATTTCTGGAGTCAGTGTTGCCTTTTTGGCTTTCAGAAGAAAGAGCAATTCGCTCTTCAGCTTACCGGGCCTTACCCTTACCCCTATATCTGCAGTTTAAAAAAATAGTTGATAATGAGGATTAGAAATGAACTTTTTTGTAATTTTTTCTTGTATGTAAATAGTTGGTTTGAATTAGTTTTATTACTATATATTGTACCAACTGTAAATAATTTGATAATAATAATAATAACAAACCGGATGTTCTAGGTATGAACCTCAACAGCAATTGTTCGCCTGCAGCAAACTTGAATTGTTTTGATTGCGTATTTTGCCGATGCAAGCCTGCGCTTGGCTTCTATTTCTTTGAAAAGTGAGACCGACGTACCTGGCGTTATGCCGGCACAAAATACATAAACAATCATATTTTGATTTGGTTTTAGGCCTGGCGAGGTTTCGTTTGTAAAATAGACTACCATAGGGCTGGCCGCTGCAAACTCCATACAACCTGTACGGTATACATAATGCCTGTCTGCATAAAATGAAATCAGAAATGCAAATTGTGTGAAGACACCCGTCGAATTTTAGCAAAATCTAACACAAATTTGACCGTCACACCTGCGGCCAACGCTTAAACACTGAAGAAATATTTGCAAAAAAACCTGTTTATCTCTATTTGTTCATTTCGCAGTTCCGATTGAGAATTTTATTGCAAGAATTTTCATGGGACGGAAGGCGCTAAGATAACGACAAATTACATGAAATTCCTTCTGGCAGATTTTGTTTGATGCTTGGTGCAAGACGGCTCGAGGGGATGATATCGCTGGGGTATATTTGCAGTATTTGATATTTGTCGAGCAGGAAATCACAGAGTTGTAATTGTAAGACGGTTTTGCTGTTCGTCCAGGAGAAAGAAGTGACCAGTAGCTGGTAGGTATCATGGCAGCAACTAATAGCATTTTAATCAGGTTATATAGCAGCTACAACAGGGTAAAGGTTCATATAAATGGGGCAACAGGGTAATGGCATCCTCACGTATCTTCTCATTTTGTCATGCAGGAAATATCGGATTCTGTAAAATCCATTTTGCTGTTCATACAGGGGAGGACAGTGACTTGTAGGTATGGAATTTAGAAATTATCAATAGTTTCAGCCAGCAGCTACAAAAAAGGGCACAGTTTTAATTCGTATAAACAGGACAACGGGGAAAGATTTTCGCGTATCTTATTATTTCAAAATCTCATATCTTTAACATGTTTCTGCTTTTAATTAGCTATATCATCTATATTATTAGCTGGCAGCTATGAGCTATTGATAGGTATACAAGAATCTTAGAGGGGGGCCTTAGAGAATTATGATTGGGTTACCAAAAAGCTTCAAGGGAGAGGAAGACAAATTCACTTCGCATAAACAGGGCCACTTGGAGAAAACATATCCTCGTGTCTCTTACGTAGAGTACGTAAGACGTTTTGCTGTTAATGCATCAGAGAGCAGTGTCTGATAGCTATGCTAGAATATAATTTTTAGAGAATTTGGATAGATTAGGTTAGAAAGCAGCTACAACAGAGAGGAGAGTTTGAAGTCGAAGAAAGGAAGCAATCATCTGGTGAAGCTAGCCCCGTGTATCTCTCTATTTTGTGATCCAAGAAATCACAGAATTGCAAGACGTTTTTGCTGTTCGTAAACAGGAGAGCAGTATTGGGTAGGTAAGCTTGACGCTTTAGGTGATTTTGGTTAAGTAATTTAAAGCCATTTTGACGGGGAGAAAAGTTGTAATCCGTAGAAAAGGGGCAGTGGGGTAAAGATCTCGATAATTTCGTTTATCCCTTTCCTTTGTCTGGAGGAAACCTACGATTTGTATCACGTTATTGCTGTTTGCGCAGGAGAAAGTAATGCTTACCAGGTGCGCATATCGCTTAGATAATTTTTATTACTTTAACTTGTAGCAACAACGGGGAGAATAGACTTAACTCTTATTGACGGGGCCACAGGGTAAAGGTGTCCTCCTGTATATATGTAGTTTGTCAAGCAGGAAAATTCAGATCTAAAATCTTTCCGGTCCGTGCAGGAAAGACCTGTGTTTGGTAGGCATGCATATTTCATACAGATCAATGACTGGGCTAGCAAACGTTACATAAGGTAGAGAAAAGACATCTTCTTTTGCCTAAATGGTGTCACTTTATGTGGCAATAGCAAGGACTATCTATCAGGAAGTCCTTTGCGTTAAACACATTTTCCAGTTGTATATGCTAGTGACGTGGGCAATACAAAGGCGGGAAGTATCCATGCGCATCTCGACAAACAGAATCAGAAATATTTCGCTAAAAACAGAGAAAAAAACCTACTTTTTAAATCCTAAACGTAGCTATCGTATAACAACCCTGAAGAAGGCCTGCATATCAGGACGAAATAATGGCAATCATTGAATTTATTTTATACATATTATATTGGCTGTTGTTTTTCACCGTGTTGCGGTGTTCCCGCCTACGAATTATTTCATCTATACTTCTTCGCACGCATCTTCGGATCAGACGAGCGTCGTTGGAATAGTGGCCCTTCCTTTTTAAATCTATCCCTTAAAGACGATGTTGCTTGCTACTGAATATAAATGGCCTGTGCTTTACGTTCATGGCAACAAGCATGAAATATCTTGTATATTTAATGCATTTTTGCAGTTAATGCCAGGGGTGGCGCCAGAAATTTTCCGACAGAGGGGATGGAACTTCCGACAGGGGGGCTAAAATGACTAAAAAATGCAGTCTTCGTACGTTATTTTGCCAAATTCCCTCCGAAAACAACCAACAATGTCCGCCGACGGAGGGGCTAGATACTTCCGACGGAGGGGCTGTAGCCCCTCTAGCCCTCCCCTGGCGCCACCCCTGGTTAATGCCTCAGCATTGGTTTGCATGTATACATGTATTGTTTTTAACAAACAAATGCTGAGATAGAAACAAACCACTAACGGCCATAAACAAAAACCAAGAAGGGAGCCCGCAAACAAGATGAGTCGATCAGTTGTGAAAAATGAAGTGGCGTGTTTGCAAAGTAGTCTCTTCCTGAGCAACCTTGCTATACTTTAAGTGAAAGTTCGTTGTAAAGATGATAGGCAAATTTAGATATTTAAATTCATTTGATTGACATGGGCACTACAGTTTGATAATAGTTATTTACGGTTCTGCTGGGAAAGGTATTCCCAGACGTCCAGACGGCCGACATTATCCAGACGGCCAGACTGCATGACTCATAACAGCGTTGAAGACATCTTGTTTTAGGGTAAATCTGCAGACGATTTCTAGCCTTTCGGACTTAGGTTTCTATTGGAAATTGGCAAAAAGTTGCATAAAATCCTTCCAATATTTTCTCTCGCGATAGTGAGAAGGGAAAGGATAGGTATACTACTACTAAGACGTCACACGCAGTTAGTACTGCACAGCGCGTTTTACAGTGCTTCGCCAGTTCTTTCTATCTTGTGTTAGTTCCAATAATCTGTTCAATGTTTGTGTTCCTTTTGAAAGATCTAATTTGATTCCGATGCTTTTCAAATCTTGCCGTAAGGATAGGTATAGCAATTGACAATTAAACAAATGAAATAATTGCACGAACATATTGTTCTTAAATTTACAGCAAATAGCAATTTAGGTCAAGAAAGATGTAGGAAACTTGCCTCTGCGTCGATAATTTTGTAAACAGAACCACAAACTCTAACAGTTGTGAATTACATGCTTATTTTTTGGCCAATTTTATCAATCAATACACGATAAACTCACTCTCGGGTAACCCTCGAATCTACTTCAGACAGAAGAGAACATGGATGGGAAAAGTTTTCAATATTCTTGTCAGAACCCGAAACTCCACTCGAAAGGTGTTTCTAAATATCTTGCAGAGAGCTTCGAATTTCAAGTGAGGTACAAGTTAAATTTTCTCTTTTCTGGGAATAATAAAATTCAGTAATGTTTTGGAAAAGACAAGACAGCGGACTTTAAAGCGTTTCCAGCGGGCAAACAACGTTGATAAAACGTTAAAAAAAACAATGCGAAAAAGATTCTCAACGTTGCGCTTGCGTTAATGAAACGTTGAAAATGAAATTTGATGAACATAATTTCAGTTTCAAAAGGAAACTGAAGGAGTCCCTACAAAATTAGCATCCGTAGGGACTCCTCACGGGGGGGGGGGGGGGGC
>REGM01000002.1:3330565-3442871 GCA_004194415.1 Aurelia aurita | reverse complement strand
GATTTATTTAAAGAAGGCATACATATAAATAGCTATAAAATAAAAGCTAATTCAAGCCTACTATCTAACAAAGCAAAATTAAAAAAAAAAATACAATACAATACAATACAGAATACGTAAGCCTTCATTGCGTTTACATGAAGGAGGACGAGTTGAAACTCAACACAGCCTGACCTCAACTCGCCTACTCAAACGAATTAGCACCTCGCAAGTTTCAAATAATTCAGCACTGTCTTGAGCAACCAGGTAGGCAATTGACGCAATGTAATTAATCCGTACGTATTTCTTTGTGGTCAGCTGTAAAAATTCCTGGCAGGCATTCGCACAATCCACCTGCATCTGTTGTATATTTCATAAATGACGACAAGCAAGCAAGGCATCAAACAGCATGGGCGGAGGATATTTTTATTTCAAACCTCAGACCTATAAATAAATCAGAGTTTTTACCGTTCAGGAATTTTATGCGTCACAAAGCTTTTAGCCGGCTGTTTTACTACGTTTCATAGTACTTCAAGGAAAGATCTTGTAGAACAGCTGGGATAAGGCTGGAACACATGATCAAAGGAAATTCTCAAATAAAAGAGAGAGGAAATTAGGTATTTAGCAAATTTAATGATTGTATATTTTGGAGTTGGAAGTCTCCTCGAACAATTTGACTGCAAGCTTGGTAAGCTCTTTGACTTTCTTATGATAAAAATTAAACAAATGTACCTAATTTTTGAAAGTATTGTTTAATTCTATATAGTTATTGAACAGAGCATATATGACGAGGGTCCTGAATGGGGTCCTCAATATCATTTTCCAAATCATATTCTGCGGTAAATCCCAGAAACATTTTCGCAGACATACAGTCAGTTATCAAATTCGATTCCCAGTCTATTGTTTTTGCCATTCGTATCCCCATTTTGCCATACATCAAATCCCATACACTGGGTACCAGGGCTTAACAATAAAAAGATACGCTCTGGCACCCAGGGTACAAATCCCAGTCCCAGCGCAAAAATCTTCTTCACGGGGTGTCATTTTAGGCAGATCCAAGATCCCATTTCACCCTTTCAGGTAGCCTGCGTGCAGCCTCTACTATAACTGCGGAGGAAGACGGAGGGGAGGAGAAAAGAGCGGGAAACTCCCCCAGTAGAGTACCTTTCAGCACCCTCTATGATAAAATATTTTTCGGGAGTTACATTTTCCTTGCTGCACTGTACTTAGGGGCAAATTTTCTTAATGAGCAGCCTTTTTGCAATGAACTAAGAACATGACCGAAGAACAGTTAAATTATATGTTAGAAAACTTGGTTGCTTTTGCTATTTTATTGATTACATATTCTGGAGTTCCATTCTAATTTGTTGCGCTGACTTAGCAGCGCAAAACGTGGCGAGCTTGTTTGTAATATTTTAACGAGGAATCTCTCAAATTGGTTGGTTAAATTTTAGCTGTGTTGAAACAAATTTTGCTGATAAAAATCGGTCATATATTTTCATAATTACGGACGATTTTTAAAAATCTTGGAATAAACTAACCTTTTTAATGTTAGAAGTTCAAAGTGCTGAAAGAAACGATCAAACGAAACTCTCAAATAACAAGAGGAAACTTGATTGATTTAGCTATTTAATGGTTATATTTTCTGGAATTCCTTGTTTAATTTCTTGTGGTGTTTTTTGGGGTAAAATTGCAAATGGGCAGCACAAAACTTGATGCGCTTGTTGCTTAAGGTTGATTTGGATGTACAAATTTAATTGGCTAAAATCGATCATATTTTCCAACAGTTACAGGCGATTTTCTTCCAGTTTCTTGTAATAAACTAACTGATCGTCGTTAAAAGCTCAAAAGGCCGCAGCATATCACGAAAAGAAATTCTCCAATAATAACAGGAGGAAAATTGGTCGATTTAGTGATTTTAATTATCATATATTCGGGTGTTGTATTCTAATTTGATACGATGAATTTTTGTGTAAGATTGTTAATTAGAAGCGCAAAACGTAGCACGCTTGTTTGGTTATATGTTAACCAGGAATCTCTCAAATCTATTAAATTAGTTGGTTCACTCTTAGCTGTGTTGAAGAAAGTCTAACTCAGGTAAACAAATTTAATTGCAAGAAATCGGTCATATTTTTCCACAGTTTAGGCGATTTTTCAAGTTTCCGGCAATAAACTTAAGCCTGGTTTCCATATGATCGTTCCTGTCGTTCCCGTCGCTGGTAAATTTTTTAGCGACATGAACGACGCGAACGACAGTAGCGATCGAATGGTTTCCATATGATCGCTGCTGTCGTTCCCGTCGCTGGAAATTCTTTCAGCAACAAGAACGATACGAACGACACGAACGACGGGAGCGATCGAGATATTTCCATATGATCGCTGCTGTCGCTCAGTTTGCGTCACAGGCTCAAAATAATGAGACTGGGCTCAGATGCGCAGATGCACAGAACGTCGCTGCGATCGCTGACTTTTTGAAAAGTGGTTTCCATTAAAAAAACTCGATCGCTGGCAGTCGCTCGCGTCGCTGAGATAGAAATTTTTCTATCTCAGCGACAGGGTGTCGCTCGCGTCGCTACGATCGCTGGCAGAAAAAAGTGATAGTTTCCATCAAATCGTTCGTGTCGCTACGGTCGCTGGTACGTGTTTTCAGCGACGGGAGCGACGGGAACGACACGAAAGATCATATGGAAACCAGGCTTTACTGATCGATGTTAAAGGGCCAACACAAATCACCAGTTGGCTACATCTTAGCTGTGTCGAAGAAAGATATATACAAAAGTTAATCGGTTGAAATCGATCATATTTGCCTAACGTTACGGGCGTAATATACGTTTCTGGTAATATACGTATATTACTATTGATATAATATACGTATATCAAGTTTCTGGTAATATACGTATATTTTAGAGTGAACTCAATATTTGGCTGAGTAATGAAAGTTTCTTAAAATTCTCGATATTTGAGTACTGAAAGCATCTTAAAGCCTGGTTCACATTAGGTCGTTGCAGTCGCTGGGGTCGTTGGGAACGAACGACTCAAAATACCCAAAAGACTCGATGTGAACCGTGATTCAACGACCCTGACGATCGAAACGACTGATTCGTTGGGATAGAAACTGGTTATATCCCAGCGACTCAGTCGTTGGGGTCGTCAGGGTCGTCAAGTCGCCGTTCACATCCAGTCTTTTGGGTCTTTCGTAACGACCCCATCGACTCCAGCGCCTGCAACGACCTAATGTGAACCAGGCTTGCTTACATCAGGAGGGGTCTCCTATGGTTTCGTTAACATTCCATAGCTAATTTACGAAACCATGCCTCTGCCTAGAGATGACTCACGCA
Source organism: Aurelia aurita (assembly GCA_004194415.1). NCBI lineage: Eukaryota > Metazoa > Cnidaria > Scyphozoa > Semaeostomeae > Ulmaridae > Aurelia > Aurelia aurita. The sequence continues at coordinate 3,439,554 of REGM01000002.1, read as the reverse complement.
ATACTGAATAAAACAATACAAGAACAAGCAAAAATATGCTTCAGATTTCCTTGTTGGAATAAACGAGGTTTCCAAACTAATTTTACTAGCACTCAGTTTTTCTTAATTTTTGGAGTTCTGAGAATTAGGTTTTTCATAAAGAATTTCTTAATTATAAAATATACGTGTAAACTAGCTGATAACAAAGGCCAATCTTTGCTGATAACAAAATATTTCAGGTGATTTTTATCATCTTCGATTTTTATCAATCCTGACAAATAAATTCATTTTAACGAACTGATGAATTGATCACTGAAGCTCTTTGTCCTTTTTGCAGGTGACCTAAAGGCATTCCGGAGGGTGATAACAACACGCCATGCGAGTTTCAGCACGGAAGCAAAACTTTGCATTTATAGGCAAACGTAGTTCGGACGCAGCGAATATTTAGGGTTATATTCAAGAAGCGTTTGAGTTGTTCGGTTCTGCGTGAAATTTGGAAGCAAAAGGTTGCTAAATATATGGAAACAAAACACGAGTGAATGAACGCATTTATCGTTAAACGTAATTCGAACGCAACAGATATTTCGGGTTATTTTCAAGAATCATTGACGGTGCTCAGTTCTGCGAACAATTCATCGAAGAAAGACCGCTCAGTGTCTGGGAACGAAACGTGTAAAGGGCCTTTTTACTTAAATACGACCTCCTGCGAAGGGATGCTTTTATCGTCGAACGCAATTCGTACGTAACTGATTTCTAAAGTTATTGTCGAAAATCATTGACTTTGCTCAGCTTTGTGTAAAAAACCAAAGGAAAAGTTGGATAAATATGCGGAAAATAACATGTGAAGTATACTGGAACACAAGTGAATGAACGCAATTGCAATTCGTACGTAAAGGATATCTGAAGCTTTTTTCAAGATATATGTTGAATTTGTTCAACTTTGCCTGAAATTAAACAGAAACCTGCAGAATAAAACGAAGGGAAGGTATATAGAAAGGACTACTTTACTGGAGCTCAAGCTCCAAAAAAGGCTGCTCAATATATCGAAACGAAGGTATAATAAAAGAACAGTTACATCAATGCACGAGCTACTTGGAAAGGCGGTTTAGTAGAAAGACGGCTACAGTACTATACCAAAAGGATACTTTACGTAAAAATCTAGCTGGCAGTCACAGTTAGGAACGAGTTCACGCAAGTTCTTGTGTTACGCGTTACATAAAAAAGAAAGAGCGCCAATCACAGAGATAAAATTCAGACGAACAGACAGCTATTTCGAAGTCAGATAAAACTTTACTTTCGTTGACGGTTTGTTAAAACTAATTTTGTTGTTGTGTAGGCCCACAAAGCGTTTAGACAGGAAGTAACATACCTCGCAAGAAAAAAGGAAAACTAGAGTTGACAAGTGGAGAGCTACTCTGAAGCCAGATAAAATGTTGCCTCCAACATGGATGAACGTTATTTTAACAATAATCGGCATTGCTATTATGTTTGGCAATGGTACTGTATTTTTTATATATTACCACAACCGGAGAATACGAACGACAACGAATCTTTTCGTGCTCTCTCTTGCCGTGAGTGACTTCCTAGTTGGCAGTGTACTCCTTCCAATGCGAACATGGTACCCAAATCCGGACGTATGGGGGCCTCTCATTGCATTTACACTAATAGCCTCGCTGTCAAATATCTGCGGTTGTACGTATGACCGGCATGTCGCTATTCATCAGCCGCTGCGGTATAACGCAATTATGACCACAAGCAAGGCGCGAAGAGTGATCGTTGCTGTGTGGGTTATACCAACTATAGTAGCCATCATACCGCGAATATGGATCGATTTCGACATTGGGATGAAAGAAGCGCAAAGGCAAAAAGCCGATCTTATTTACATTGGCCTTATGAGCTTCAGTATTCTCGCAACATGCCTTGTTCTAAGTGGCATGTATATCTCAATTTTTATCATCGCCAAGCGACATTTTCATGCTATCGCCTATCTTGAAAGCTTCGCATCAAGTCGGAGGGGGGATAGAGAAAGTGGGGGACACGTGAAATCGCGAAGATTCTCTGTTAAATCACTGGTTAAAGACGTTAAAGCAACGAAACTTGTCGCCATAATTGCAGCGACATTCATAGTTTGTTGGCTGCCTTTGATCATTATAAACATCATGAATGCTCTTGACTACGTAGATCACGTCTCGCAGGATTTCTTAGATGCCGCGTTGTTTACGATCTTCCTAAACAGCCTCGTGAACCCCCTTATATACGCGTTCTTTCAGAAGGACTTCCGCCGAACAATTTCGGCCTGCTTACGACGGTTATTCAAACGAACAGAAGTTCGTAAGGATGTCGAAGAAGCGAGAGCTGCGTATCGTAAATCATCGTACACTTCGGCGTTACTATACAAGGTCTCGATAGGCGATGAACCTGTAGAAAATGTTGAACAGAAGGAGAATGGGGAACAGAAGAGTGACAATGTTTTGAAAGTACCAGAGGATAAGGAGGGACACAAGAATGGTCACAAGCAAACAGTGATTTCAATAGTGACGGAAAATCGTGATTCAACTAGGTTATGATGACTGGTAAAAAGATTGCTAATATTAAAGGCTCTTGGGCGACCGGCATGCATTGCGATCGTCGCCACGAACTTTTATTTGATCTGCATTATTTTTATGCAGCATGAAATTAGGCCACCTTTACAAATAGGGCTGCAATGCATGCCGGTTGCTCAAGAGCCTTTATAAGAGAAACTATAAATTTTCTTTGGATCCAAATCAAGAGTTTGAATTAACTTGGCACATGGCATTTGGGATACAGTTTTACTATAGCGTCCAAAATTTCGCAAAGCTATTTATAGCCAGTCCATTTGTGCAGAGCCAATTCATTTTCAGTGGCCAACTAATGGACGCCAGAGATCATCATCATCATCATTAATTTATTTATACAGTAGGCGAGAATTAATTATAGCTAAATTTACAGCTAATTTAAGCCTACTCTACAATACAATATATACAATATTAAAGAAAAAATAAATTAAAATATATTAAGGCTAATTACATGAGGATAAAAACATAAAAGTCTATCCTGTTAGGAACCCAACTTGTGGTATATATACCTTGCAAAGCCTGCAGTCGCACTTGTCACCTTTCCAGCACCTTATTTGCTTTTTAAAAATTGGAAGGGTGCTAGAATCTTTTATCTCAGGTGGTAATACCTGCCACATTCTATGTCCAAGGAAGGCTATAGTTTCGATTCCAAAGGAAGTAGTGCGTACCTTTGGAAGCTGCGCGTCGTTACCATGTCTTAGGTTGTAACCGATGTTTCGCTGCACGAAAATTTCCTTCATGAAAGTTGGATTCAGATCGAATTTTGTTTTAAAAATTTCAGTCATNGAAAATATTGAAGATTTCTGAAAAGTCCAACGGTAGAATTATTACAAAGTAGCTAAAGTTTCTTTCAAGCCATTCCATTCAAAGAAATAGGTCACAGAATTTTACACCGACCTTTTTAAAGATTTGAAACCTAAGCGTAGCCCTCATTCTCCGAGGGTCTGAAGGGTGTGGTCACTAAAATTTTTCTCAGACCCCCTCACTTCTCAAGTGCTGCGTACGCCCCTGGTTTGTTCTAAGAGAAAACCAAATTCATGTTTGTAATCTTTTTGTGCGATGCGCAGTGCCCTTTCGTGGACATGATTGATTCTTTGATTCAAGGTTCTATCGCAGAACATCCAAACAAGTGGACAGTAGCTAAAATGAGAAAGTACGAATGCACGCATTAGTTGCTGCACGCATTAGTTGCACGCATTAGAGAGGGAGGTGCGGGGGGATCGTCCTGCATTATCAAAAATGGCCTGAAAATGTTATTTTCCTATTGTTTTGCGATAAAATTTTACAGTTTTGCACGCGACAAATATGCCCCGTCCGGTGTCCTTGTGACAGCTTTATTGAAAATCTGACTCAAATCAAAGACAACTTTTATGTGTCTCTATGACTGTTCTTAATAAAATTTACCTATCGGGTTCCCAAAAATGCAACTTTTTGAAAAACCACTAGCAATTGGTTTTGTTACTGATGTTGAAAATATAACGGGCAAAATAAATTTTAGGTATTTCACAGCCTGGTTCCCAGTCATTGATGTTGCGGAGGAGATAAACGCGTTTTTTGTTAAGAAAAGGGGTTGAATTGCGAAGGAGATAGAAGAGCTCAACATCGACGCCTGGGAAAAAACGCTGCACATCAATGGTTTCTTTTGGTCTTAATGCATAGCAACAGTAACCGGTAGCCAGGGCTTGATTGCGATTTACGTTAGGCCCACTACTGAGAGCTGCACATTTGAGACCTCTTCCCTGGAGTACAGTCCCCTTAGTCGAAAATGACGCCAGGGAACCAGACTGGGTATTTCAGAGGAATATTTTATAGCAGGACTGCCCGTTTCATGATAGTAAACTGACTGTAAAAAATCATGGTGGTAGAATAGACTCAAACCAATTTCTTCTTTACTAGTCAAGTGTTGGTATGTGTAGCATATAACGGTCATGTGTTGTGTTTTCCGTATTTGGTATGGTTGCCATATTTGGTAGTATTGATTAACATTAGGGCGTGAATAATTAGGGCACCCATGTGCTGTGTCTGTGTAGTTGTAGCGATGTATCAGTTCAGGTAAGGAGGGAAACTACGACGATGTATAACTGTTGTGTCATTAGGAGTGCACGTTTTGATGAATGACGAAGAACGTGTTTATATTGTTGAGATATTGTGAATATTTGAGAATATATAGTGAATACGCTGATACAAATTTTGGTTATCTGTACATATTGAAATACTGCACCTAGTTTATTTTCTTCGTATTCGTCTGGTCTATACTTGGATTGAACCGTTACAAACACATATAACACAAGTTCAACGGCTTCAAAATGTTGTTAAAATTTTTTGGGGCGACTGCACATTAGCGGACCAGCTTTATGTCATATCTCTCGGGAACGTGCTTGAACAAATGCCCTAACTAAACCCTAAAAGCTTGGTTTCCATATAATCGTTACGATCGTTTAGATCGTTTTGAACGACTCCAACGATCTCAATGAAATGAAAAGAAATCGATCGCTAGAATCGTTCGTGCATGTTTTCATAAGATCGCTAGGATCGCTGGAGTCGTTCACAACGATCCAAACGATCGTAACAATTATACAGAAACCAGGCTAGAAACCACCATAAAACCTAAACCTTTTCCAAAACCTAACCCTGACCCAAACCCTTAACCCATGACACATAACTTGCCCATATTGAAAGCTGGTCCGCTAAAGTGCAGACAGCCGACAGCTTTATCGAAAATCTATGCCTACAAGGCGATCACGCAATCTTTCTTTATCTTAGCCTTTAAAATCTGATTTACAACGTAAGTTATCTTGTTAATTTACGCTCAGCTTCTAGCGAGTGAGTCAGAAAACCTGCAACCTTCTCGACACGACATAGAGATCGTAATTCTGTCATGTTATTCGCCATTGTTGTTCTAATTTACTGCTAAAAGGATGACGTTGGTGGACTTTAGGCTACGGGTGCATGGGCGTCAAATACACGTTTAAACATAAGATTAAAGACAATTTTTTCCAAAATACACAGAGAGAGAAGAAAACTTTTAACTTAGCCGATAGTAGGCTAAGTTAGCATTGCATTTTATTTCTTTGAAGACAACTGATGCAATCGTCATCTTTCCAAAGCTGAAAACTGGACACGAATGTTTACCGGAATTTCAGAAATTTCTAGCTTTTTATCCTCTTCATAACAGCTTCATGTAAAATTGCTTGAAACTCTAAAACGTTACCACTTATTCTAGTGGAATATATTTCTATATCTAAGAAGGCTTTTCTGCTACAAAATGATTAATAATCCACTAAAATCTGAGCATAACTCTTGATCTTAAACTTCGCCAAACGCCGACATCTTATTTTTTGGCAAGTTGGTAAACTAAGTTATCTATAAGTTATTATGGTTCAACCAAGGCATCAACTTTCCAGGCATTAACATATTTATGAACCATGTAAAGTAAATAGAAGTTATTTTAGCTTTGATTAGAAAACATCTGTAAATATGATGAGTACCCCCTTGTTAAATTCTTGCTGTTAGGACATTTAAAAAAATGGACAAAGATTTAGCTTATAATCTTGTCTTGTCTTGTCTATAACCTTGTTCATCTATTTTCATGTTTATCTAAACTTTTCACCATCTAAATGAAAGACTGAGAATTATTTCCTAAATATTCGGCTACAACAAAATTCCCAACACTTGGTTCAACTATATATGTCAGCAAATATCCCCTAGCCTTGGGAGGGAGGCGACATGATGCACCGCACAAATACAACTCGAGTCTATCAAAATATAGACTTGCTCCAAGTCTATTACGTGGTCTATCAGCGCTCAATAAAATATAATAACTTCTGCGGGGGCGTAAATCGTGACGAGGACGCTGCGAAGGAGAAACGAAAAGGCCAATACACCATAAAGCACAAACCTTATCTAAAGTCAATCTCAAATTAGATGTCACGTGAGATTTGCGATAACGCAAAATTGATCATACAAAACACTTCAATTCTTTTATTCGTGGACATCTTCACGTCACATCAAATTTGAGACAGACTTTAGGTAGCGCCAACGCTTGAAGTCTGAATTGAGCCTTATAAATATGCAAAATTTTAAAAATAGTCGAGTAGTATATTTTCAGTTGCTTGTCAACTAGGCCAAGGAATAGTTTGGCACACCCGCTACTTCAACGTTTTCTATCGGTTGATCATAGGTTTGTGCCTGCTTTAGAATTTTGAAACCCGCCCACTCTGTTTTGCTTTGCTTAAACTTAAATCAAATAATTTTCTGAATTTTACACAATTTGAGCATCTTTTGGAAATTATTACCACAAAAACGTGTTTTTCTGACGTCAAAGAAAATCGCATGCCCAGATGTTTTCCAATAAAAAATCGAGATATTTTAAGGCACATTAAAAATGAATTAACGTGACTGTTGACTATCCTTAAATTTTGTTGGTTCGGAAATGAAGCTACACAATTTTCATTTAAAAAACGTTTCAATAAATTCCAGTAAAAATCTTCGTAAATGGCGAATTTTGTTGATTTCAAATTCAGGCAACGTCTGTTCTGTTGAGGAATTTCGACAAAAGGCACTTCGGGTTGTCGCACTAAAATCGTTCTCTGCTAACGGAGCTAGGAAATGGATGCAAGTAAAATCATTTATGTTTTCAAACTAATTCTCACCAATGAATAGGGCCTAAACAATTCGCTGCAGTTGACAGGAAATTAAAGCGCAATAAAAACTTTGCAATTTAACGAAATACCCTTCACGTATTCGCACTATTTTTCATTTCATTTTTCATTTTGATTCAACAGGGTTAAATACATTCAATAAAATTAACACAACTGATTTTCAATGTGCCCTGCTTAAAAACAAACTAACCTAATACACGAATTGCTATGTGGTAAAAATCAACTTTAAGATCCTATATAAAAGAAAATTTATAAAAAAAAGGGACTTAGAAGTCATACGTATGTGCTGAACATTGGCTTAGAAGATCAACCTCTTTGATCTTTCAAGAACGATTTTTGTCTCATTTTGAAAGTATAGCTAGCGAAGGAGTAATTTTGATTTCATAGCTCAACTAGTTCCAAACAGTAACTCCTCGATAGGAAAAGCTCCGTTGCCTATTTGAGGTCTTACACAGATCAGTATTGGTATTACGTAGGGTCCGATTGCAAGAATCTGACAATTTGTGAAACATTATTGACTGCATCTAGGGAGGTGAAAGCCCATTCAAGGATTTATACACTATAGAAGCTGTTTCAAAGTCGATCATTTCTTTGATTATTAACCATCCTAGTTGTGCTATTAATGGCAGTGATGCTTTATCGAAGGGGCTGTGTGTAACAACACGAGCTGCTCGATTTTGTAGCTTTTGCAATTTTTTTAGAGTAGTATCACCAGCACATCCCCAAACAGAGCAGCATTATCTAAAATGCGGGTCTACGATACTGAAATACATCCTTTGGATGGTTTCTAATGAAAGATATTTCTTAGAATACTTGAGCATTCCTATTCCTCGAGAAATCTTACCGATTGTAAAGTTGATTTGTTCTTTCCAATTTAGAAATGAATCAATTCGTACCCCAAGATATTTGATATTTCACGTAGACTCAATCAATCTTTTCTTCATCTATTTCAAAGAGGGGAAAATCCTGTTTCATAATGTTTCAGTATCAAGCAGATATGGGAAATTATCATTGTGTAGGCCTTTTTGGCTTATAACGCATGCCTTGAAATAGGGCCTAAACAATTCGCCGTTGTACGCAGGAAATTAATGCGCAATAAAAACTTTTGCAATTTAATAAAAAGACCTTTCACGTTTTTGCACTAGAATGTTTCATTATCTAGCGAACATAGGAAGTCGATCTGGTGCAGGACTTGCAATTTTCTCTACGATTTGCATCTACAAGTAGGACCTACCTTTGTTTACAGGAAATTAATGCACAATAAAATAAAACGTTTGCAATTTAATAAAAATATCTTTCTCACGATTTCGCATGTTGTTCACACCGCAATTAATGCGCTGTAAAGACTTTGCAGGATACGATTTGGCAGCTGCATAAAACTGCAAGATACGAACAATTAAAACCGGAGAAACGAAGAAAAGACCGGAAAAATTCGCAGAAAATTGATGAGATTCTTCACAATGAAACATAGTGTGCACCTACTATAAGCATTTTATGAAAAATTAGCACGCTTAAAAAGAATCAACGGAAATAAAGCCCCGCGCGGAAGCGGTCTAAGTATTCTTTTATTAGCCTATTGTATTTGATGATTTCGACACGTACGTGGAAATTGTTTAGCCAGAGGAACAATAGCGTGCGTAGCATAGGTTCCAAATCTTTAAATTGGCGTAAAAAGGTCGGTGTAAAATTCAGTGAGATATTTCTTTGAATTGAATGTCTTGAAAGAAACTTTAGCTTCTTTTCTATAATTCTACCGTTGGACTTTTCAGAAATCTTGAATATTTTCGAAATTACAGCGCATTTTATATTTCAACTTATTTGAGGATGTGACGTCATCAAATTTCTAAATCGCAAACCAGAACAATGAAAGACTTTTGCTGGATACCATATTGTAGACATTCATAAACTATGTTTTTCTGGAAAATTATTCGATGTTTTCTCAAAAAGTTTAGAAATTACGATGGTTTGAAGTTTTTTTCAAAATTTTTCTTGAATTTTTAAAAAAGAAGAAAAGCACTCTAATTCTGAAAATATTAAAGATTTCTGAAAAGTCCAACGGTAGAATTATTACAAAGTAGCTAAAGTTTCTTTCAAGCCATTCCATTCAAAGAAATAGGTCACAGAATTTTACACCGACCTTTTTAAAGATTTGGAACCTATGTTAGCGTGCGTAGGAGTTTTCTTTATACTATTTATAAATGACCTCATATCATATCATATCATAAATTTATTTAAAGTAGGCTAAAAAAGGAATAGCTAGATTACAGCTAATTAAAGCCTACTATTTACAATTTACATAATTTATAATTTGAGAATAAAACTATTAAAGTGGCAACTGAATATATATTACAGGACAAGTACTAGTTCAAAATCTATCCTGTTAGAAACCCAACTTTCGGGATATATGCTTTGCAGAGCCTACAGTTGCATTTATCACCATTCCAACATCTAATTTGTTTTTTTGAAAATAGGAAGGCTGTTTGATTGTTTTATTTCTTGCGGTAAAAGCTGCCATAGTTTATTTCCAAGGTAAGTAATGGACTCAACTCCAAAGGAGGTGGTTCGTACCTTCAGGAGTTGAGCGTCACTGCCATGCCTTAGCTTGTAGCTAATATTTCGCTGCATAAATATGCTCCGTTGATTCACTTTAAATCTTTTAGTTCTATTAAATAAAAGATCTAAGTTTGTTCTAAAATTGTGATCAATGGAAAATTTGTTGCGACAACGCACAACTCCGTAACTGACAAGAACGTTGCTATATACTTCAGGGGATTTATGCAAATAAAACGCTGGTAGGTTTCGCAATATCATGCTTCAAATTTAAATAAGTTGCCTTCAAACCGGATAGTTTCGGTTAAGATTCCCCTGAAGCAAACTTTATACATTGCACCGCAGAACTGTGTGACAAAATCATTAACTTGGCAATCAAAATTTGGCAAAATAGAGCTTACTTTTGATAGCTATACTTCAAATTGTCGATTTCATAATTGTTTCATTTTTACAGCCTTTCAAGTTCCAGCAATTTAGGTGTGCAGGTTTTGGGCACTGGGATACGCAGTCTAGAACACAAAAACGTTAGGTTACCAATAGAGGACTGCGCGGAAGAAGGCGTCAGGGAAATCTTGACCATAATCCTCAGCGTCCCTTGTAAATCGACCAATCAAACCAATCGAAATTCTTCGAAACGTCCTCAGCGTCCCTTATAAATCGACCAATCAAACCAATCGAAATTCTTTGAAACGCAAAGAAGCATGGTTAAAGGGGCTGTAAGAGCTAAACTTAAAAAACCGTGGCTTTCTCTCCCTAATGCAGGCAAATAGCAGCAGATATGCAAATGAAGATATTTTCTATAGGGTTGAACTCCGTAGAATTAGCGAATGCAATCAGGTTTTTCATACCATCAACGATTCTGGAGATACAGATAGGATTTCGAGCCAAAAGCTTCAGATGTGTTTACTCTAAACACACGAACGCCCACTACTGCAGGCTATAGAAATTCGATGACGCGCGCCCTGTGTTTACTAAAATCTTGTACAGCTACTTGCAAGGCTCCTCGGAGCCATCTTCAATGCCATCATCGATGCACTGGAAGTGGAAGCCAACAAGAAATGAAGGTACAGGAAGCAGATAGCAGACAAAACACCCTGAATATTTTCAATGACTCCTTTATTTGATTTCATAATCTAATTACTTCCTGGGGGATGAATGTATCAGTATTTTGTAACCCTAAAACGACACTAATAAGCCTTTGAACGTAACAAAAAACGAATAAAACACGTTTACAACAATAAAAAAAACTGCTGAACATAACATAAATTCTTTTAGAAAGTTTTCCAAGTTCTAAGATATAATACATCACCATTAGAAGAAGTCCAAATCATCTGGTGCATCCAAATCTCTGTACTGAACCATTTTTCTCGCATCTCGAGGAGGGACGGCTATTCCACCCCTATGGAAAAAGTTGGAAAAGTATTGGAATTAATCGTTGATTCTAGGGGGGGGGGGGGAGCAAGAAAAAAGCGATATTTGAATAACCTAAGAGCTCCAAAGAAGGAGTAAGAGAACGGAGGAGGCATTATCCCCCTCCCCAGGGGAAAGATTGGGAAATATTGCAATTTAGGGGGGAAAGAGAGATAGATATAACAGGCGAAGAGTACGAAGCAAGAAAATCAACGACGCTTAAAAATCAAACAATTAAAGAGCTAGTAAAGGAAAAGTTATGGATATTGTTCTGGAGAAAGGCCATAAAAGTAATGATATCAAAAGACAAAGTTTTAAATGGCAAGAAGCGAACAACTACAAGTTTAAAGTTGTCTTACCTTGCTGGCTTTGGAGGATAGGTCATTCCACCTCTGTTATACCCTTCAGCTCCGGCGGGGAAAGCTGCGCCATATGGCGTTGGCGGCGTGAAAGGAACACGAGGACCTGCAAGAAGATTGGCATCAGAAGTAGCACAATGAATGTGGCGCAATGTGCAGAAGATTTGGGACAAGAGGTGCGCCTGAATCTCACTCATATGGGACCATGGTTAAACTAAAATCAACCGCATCAGAAGTTATGAAAGTAGTTCTTCTAAAAATCCTTCAGACACATCGTAAGAAATAAACTTTAAAATGTCAAGGTTGAAACAACTCTTTAATCAGACTTAGGGATAAACGAGGGCATATTCTTTTGGGCATCTGAAATCTCGAAAACCTTCAGATCTGAAAGTTCCAAGAAAAAAGTGCCAAAGATAGCAAGCATAGTGAAAACGGTAGAGCATTCGACCTGTCACAGATGGAAACCATAAGTTGCGGCAGACTGTTGTTGTTCGAACTCTAAAATAGTTTATTGTTCGCAATTTAATATTTCATTTTCGAGTTGTTAACTTATGATGACTTAGAAGTCTACCGTATTCAGAATACACGTTTTTTTGGCAGGAGCAGGCTGGCTGAATTATGGGGCTCCGGACATTTTCTCACATTTAGGGGCCCTAATTACAATTAAATAGGGATTGTCGTGAAACAGGCATTGACGGCAAGGGCACCGGACCAACCAGTCCACTCTTGATGTTTTGCCAATTTCTCTCCAAAGCCTTCCGTTTTCAGAAGATTTCTCCGAAAATTCAGATGTCCAAAGAATACACCCATATTGATATTAAATGAAAAAAGACTATGCAAACTCACCACCATACATCATCATATGAGCACGTGGGTTCCAGCCCATTTGAGGTCCCATTGGAGGCTGTTGCTGTTGCTGTTGGTATGAATATTGGCTCGATGATGAAGTACTGGCAGATTTTGCGGGACTGGACTCCGGGAATTGAGGTCTTTTTGGATCGCCAAGATAGTTGTTGAAGAAATCAACCTGAAAGTAATTTTCATAACTGCCTCATTTCACGTGTGAATAAGTGGTCAATTTCAAGTGACTTTAACTCTTTACGTCAATACAGGATAAAATATTTTATCATCACCACAAAAACGACACACAAATAACAAGATTATTGTGGGGTGAGTGGCCGAGCGGCTTATACAGTTTCCGTTTGGTAACTGAAGTTAAGCTTGGTCGCGTACGGTCAAAATCCGGATGGGTGCCCTTCCAGATGCCTGACCAAGCAACTCACTTCACCGTCCTGGGTCCCATGCCTGGATGCGGCATGCATAGTAGGCCTAAATTAGCTGTAATATAGCTAAAATTCATGCCAGCCTACTTAAAATAAAGTAATGAATGAATGAATGAAAAAAAGATAGTGTGCAACCCACAGCCGGAATGAGGTACATACTTATCGAGTTCTAGCTTTTGGATTGCAGTCATTCAAATATTTCATCAATGTAATAAAAGAATTTTCTAAAACATCATATTCCAGGCCAAAAAAGGGGTATTTTGTAATTCGCAATTAAACTTGGAATTACAAACGGATTAGCTCATAAAACCATGGGCGCTAGGAGACGCGTGGATTGTTTTTGAAAAATATAGTTGTCATAGGTTGGGGTTGCTAAGATTAAATTAGCCGTGATGTTTTCAGAGCGGCAAGTCCTGTTATTTTGTAGCCACTTACGGTTGACTTAAAGTCGATAGGCAAATTAGCGTCTGGGTCAACCGTAAGTGGCTACAAAATAACAGGAAGCGGCTCTGAAAACATCGCGGCTAATTTAATCTCAGCAACCCCAACCTATGACCACAATATTTTTCAAAAAGCAATCCTCGCGTCTCCTACCGCTCATGATAAAATTACAAACTCTTCACTAATTTAAAGTTATTTCTAGAATATAAATTGTATCTAGAATTACTTGGTTTGCACAAAATGAAATCCCAATATCAGTAGAATAATTACATGTTCTTGGGTTAATAAGCCAGGNAAGTCCTGTTATTTTGTAGCCACTTACGGTTGACTTAAAGTCGATAGGCAAATTAGCGTCTGGGTCAACCGTAAGTGGCTACAAAATAACAGGAAGCGGCTCTGAAAACATCGCGGCTAATTTAATCTCAGCAACCCCAACCTATGACCACAATATTTTTCAAAAAGCAATCCTCGCGTCTCCTACCGCTCATGATAAAATTACAAACTCTTCACTAATTTAAAGTTATTTCTAGAATATAAATTGTATCTAGAATTACTTGGTTTGCACAAAATGAAATCCCAATATCAGTAGAATAATTACATGTTCTTGGGTTAATAAGCCAGGAAATATTACTTTTGAGAAAATTCAATTCAATTAAATTCAAATTAATGTGTCATGCATGCAGCAAATATTTGAACCAGTACACCTTTTAGTTATTCTGCAAAAGAGAGCTATTTCTACACATTTCTATTCAAAATGTATGATTGAGTTGCGTTTGGGCTTCTATCACTATTGTGCACATTCGAAAATTCGTAAGATTTCTGCAAAATGTATACAAATATCGCTTGATATACCGGGTGAGTCAGAAAAAATGTGGGGCGTTTAGCAAGCCATATTTTGATGAAAAACAAGTCAAATCGGGAGTATTAAAGTTCTATATTGCAGAAGAAGGATTTAATTAGTTATAAAAATTTAGTATATTAAAATCGTGCATTTCTTTTCTTCTTTATTTGCGATTTTGTGATATAGCCATTTTGGTGAAAAGTATCGCTAGTAAAAGAACTTTCAGCTTGCTAACAATGACAATTAAATGACTAGTCCCCGAGGGATACACCATAAGTAACATTAGTTTTTCCTCATGTGCTCTAAACACAATGCATGCGTGGTTTCACTTTTTTTGTAGAGAAACAGTATGTTTGTCATGGCTTAGAAGGTCACGCGTGCATGAATATGAATCTAATCGAAGGCCTATTTTATCAACCTTGCGAAACACCATTTTACTAAAATCGCTCGTAATTTTGGAACGAAAAGACCGATTTTGACCAAATATATTTTCATATCTAAGTTAGCTTTTCCTCTATGCAATGAACTTTAAAGAAACGAATTTGCAAATTAGATTGCATCAATAAAAATTGGCAAACACCCCACGTTTTTTCTGACTCACCCGGTACAAATATGGCTCTTTAAAAAAAACAGATAAAAGGTCTATTGACGAATCTACTCACCTCGACTTTGACAGCTCCTAATTTATCATTGTGCTTGTTAAAAATATGTTTCTTTACGAATTCCTTTGCTCTAAACTTCTTTCCGCTGAGTGGACAGAGCCATTTGTCTTTGGCAAGTTCGATGGTGTTGGCGTTTAAGAATGTTTCTGTTTCCGTGAGACGAGTTAAGGGTCATAACGAATGTCTGATGTCAGAACAAAACCACATTTTGCAGCGATAGCTTCGGCTAATTTGAGACTGTGTTCACACGATACCGGCACAATTTGAAAACGGCACAAAATTGTTATGGATAGGCGAAAGGTTCACACGAAAACGGCACATTTTTTGCCGGCACAATTTGAAAATGGCAGATTTTGAAAACTGAACTCTAACCGGTACATTTTGAAAACGGCATCGTGTGAGAACTTGAACCCGATGAAAATGGAACATTTTTCAACGCTTTCGAAACATGGCTGATTGATTCTTTTGGCGTAAATACAGTTTTGCGGTGTCAAATTCTAGCCTCGTTTATGGGGAGGCTGCAACGAGTTTGTTACCGTCAAATATTCTACCGTTTTCAACTTGTGCCGGTATCTTGTGAACACTAGCTAAAATTTTGGTACCGTCACAGTTTTGCCGTTGTCAAATTGTGCCAGCATCGTGTGAACGTAGTCTGAGTTGAAGCCTTTAAGATTCGATGCTAGTTAAGCTTTCGTATTTCTACTACCAAGCAGTTAAGTCAAGCATGAATGCCCTAAGAAGTATGTTGCTAATCGATTCGTGCTACACATAGAATAATCACAGGTCTCAATATTTTCCCAAAGCCGGAATGAAATAAGGAAAACTTCATGATTTTTGACGCCTGCAGAAAAGGGGGTATAGGAGAGGCGAGGAGACTTGAGAACGCGTTTCTTATCATAATTTTCTGTCCCTCATTAAACAATTATCAAGAAAAATGCAGGGATTAAAACACTTTTCATTCATAATTTTGCTGTGTAAAGCTTGTCAAATGTTGAAGCACTTGTCGAAATATCTACCGGACCTGTCTTTTAATTACCGTATAACTGAGAAGCTTATTGGAGTAAGCTTTCGTCCAAAGTTTTGAATTTTTGCACAGTTTATCGCAAGTAGCCACGGAAAAAGCGAAATGAAAGGATATTCCTCGACTTTTTTCTTTCCAAGTTTTTGCACTTCTTCATCAGACAGCTTTTCTTCTTCGTTTACCAAATAATGGCCTAATTTCTGTTCAACATTTATTTTCCACTCTGAGACTAAAAATAGAGGAAGCAAGCATCATCAATCTTATCTGATAAATATTCTGCAACTGACTTGTCAAATATCTTTCACGCAGAAGATGAATAAAAACAATAACATTGCGCTAAAAGTCCAAATATAGCTCGACAAATCTTGCTTTTCAAACAAATTGTTTTGTACGTTTCGACACTCAATCAAACTTTCTTTCACAAACATTTCGAGACACACGAAACAATTTTCTGAAATTCTCAACATCAAATTCTCTTTATAAATAATAAAGTAATATTTTCGGGAGTGACCGAAAGGCATTGCAAAGCTGAAGATTGGACAAAATCTTAACGACATTATAGTCCTTTTTATGCATTCCTCGAAACAGTTTCAGAGCAAAATCGGTCATAACTTTAGAACGGTCTGGTCGATTCTACTGAAATAAATTTCCAGATCTATGTTAGCTATTCCACTATGAAATAATGTAAGATTCATCGAAATTGGTGAACAGCACACGATGACACAGCTCGCCAAACTACGAAGCATTTTATTGAATCAACCAAAATTCCAATGTGAGTACTTACCTTCTGAATGACTTGACTTTTCAGGAACCTCGCCTCTTATGTGCAAGACACCACATCGATTAGGCATTTCGTCTTCATAAGGGTAATCAGATCCATTGTAATAGTCGACTGAGTGTACGATTCGTAAGTACAACAACAGTTTATCGAGTGACTGTGAAAAAAAATAAAATGTTTAAATATTGTCATTTCTAACTATTTACAAAAACATCGCATTAAGTCAAAAAATCTGATCTACTTGATGTCAATAAAATTGAAAGATTCTGAATAATCACCAAAATCTGGTCAGGGTAACATCGGGCAAAATGGGTGAGAGTGGGGCAAGTAGGGTCATTGACAAATTCATGGAGTGCGCTGTTATTGCGCTTCAGTTGAAGAAAATCGTTTGGCTGCGGAGGAGATATGCATGTACACACCCTTTGTGGTATCGTCTCGTCTTGTTCTTTGTCGTAAATTTGTTGTTATTCTTAATTATAGTGTAATACATTCTTTTTTGTGAGGTTTTTTTAGATTGTAATTGTCGACTGCACTAGAGATAAGGCAGGGAAATTTTACAAGATTCCTGTCAACCCTAATCTCGATACCGCCAATCCCGAATCTCTGATTCATCGGTGGGTAAGCTTTCTCTTTCATTGCGAGATGCAGTTGGGCGCATGTTTCCAGCTGCGTCATCTTTAGTGCAGTCGTCTATAAAATTCACTGTAGAGTAGTTTCTTTTAGCGTAGAGTAGGGTACAATGTTTGTAATGTAATTGAATTGAATTATAAAAAAATAATTAAAAAAAAGTTGAATAAAATCAATTTCAATCAAGAACGAAGAAAACTTACTCATTGAAAAAGCTGCAAGTTTACAACGAAGGACACTTTTAAGTTTAGAAGAAAACATCACGTGACCTATTTGGGGACGACTGCACTTTAGCGAACCAGCTTTATGTCATATTACTCAGGAACATATTTGACAAAATACCCTACTAACCCTAACTATTCCATACCTTACCATAACCCTAACTTACCCTAAAAAACCCTTTTCCAAAACCTAACCCTGACCCTAACCTTGCACCATGACACATAACTTGCCGATATTGAAAGCTGGTCCGCTAAAGTGCAGACTAGCCCCTATTTGCCCCAACTCTGATCCATTTCACCCCAGTGCACTCCTTGTTATTGATCTTGACAATTTCTATATGTGCGATCGTGTCAAGGAGCAAAGCATAGCTTGTGTTGGAAAACCGTGTTTGAGCAAAGAATTTTACAAAATATCCTTCATTCAAAGCTAATATCTTACAATAAAAAAAACAGAACGTCAAGTCCTGTATAATAAATTTCTATATTTGTCAAGGCCACGAGCAACCAATTTATAAACAAAAACTGCAGCTGATAACTATCCCTTGCGTTCCTGTTAAGGGCCCCTTAATGCCAATATAATTGACAAGAGATTCAGGGATCCTCAGCCACAAAAAATCTGAGATTCTGTCCATAATGCATTTTCTGAACAACGACGTCACGGTAGGGCATAGTGAGGATTGTTTTGCTCAAAATACTCATATTAAGACTAACATAAGACTGCTGTTTTACAGTAAATTTAATAGAAAATCGCAATTTTGCACGAGTTGTGTATGGCCAAGGAAGTTAGCAGTAAGAGAAAAGTCGAGTGTGTAAATTTAAAAACGAATCAAACACTGAAAGATCAAATACCTTCATTAACGTCTCATCGCGTGTAAAATCCAATGCAGCTTCTTTCTTCTCCTTTTCTTTTTCACCTGTCACATCTTGCTCCTCCATTTCACCTGATTCTGACAACATTTTCGGCAGCGCAGAGAGTATTGGGTTCTCAGCGGGTAAGGGGGGCTCGATGACCTCCGCTTCTTTCTCTTCAGGTTTACTGACCTCTTGTTCTTCTGTTTCGTCTCCGTTCTCTTTGCTCTCGCCATCTTCGACTGTTTCNGTTAGCAGTAAGAGAAAAGTCAAGTGTGTAAATTTAAAAACGAATCAAACACTGAAAGATCAAATACCTTCATTAACGTCTCATCGCGTGTAAAATCCAATGCAGCTTCTTTCTTCTCCTTTTCTTTTTCACCTGTCACATCTTGCTCCTCCATTTCACCTGATTCTGACAACATTTTCGGCAGCGCAGAGAGTATTGGGTTCTCAGCGGGTAAGGGGGGCTCGATGACCTCCGCTTCTTTCTCTTCAGGTTTACTGACCTCTTGTTCTTCTGTTTCTTCTCCGTTCTCTTTGCTCTCGCCATCTTCGACTGTTTCACCTTCTGTAACCTCAGTTTTGTCTTTAATTTCCTACGAATTTAGATAGGAGGATATGATTATCGAAGTATAAACAGCTCGGGATCCCTTAAGAGTTGCTCTAACACCAACCACCGTCTGTTACGCCACTGAGTGGACCCCTGTCGTAATGTAAATGGAAACAGAGCATAGGAATCAAATCTTTAAAAAACATTGGTTGATGCACGATTGGTTGATGCATCATTTGTTTCATTTAATGTCTTAAAAGGAACTTCGTTATAAGTGTTCATTGACAATATTTGATATCTTTATTATTTTCAGAATTATTGCAGCTTTCTTTTTATTGAAAGAATTCACGAAAAGCTTTGAAAACAATTAGAATCGCTGCAAATTCTAAATCAATAAAGGAAAAACAGTACCATATCTAAATAAACCATAGTTTATGAAGGTCTACAATATGACGGTAAGCAGAAATCCGTAGCTTTTCTGATTCACGATTTAGCATTTTGATGACGTCACAACCGGAAAATTGTTTGAAACATAGAAACCGCAATAATTCTGAAACTAATCAATATATCAAAGATTGCCAAAGAACACTTACACGAAAGTACCTGAAGTTCCTTTCAAGCCAGCGAATCAAACAAAAAATGCATCAACCAATCGTGCAATGCTTTTTAATGACTTGATTCCTATGCTCGGAAACAGACTAAACAAGAGTCAGCAAAGCTACTTCAATATTTGCATTCGTGAATTCCCGTTCAGGAAGTTTAAGATGAAAAAGCTACGTTTTCACAGCACCATGTGGTTAATAGGTGGCAGACTTTTCTCCACAACATAACATCAGTCTCAATTTAGCAATCGTTGAAGAGAAAAACCCTCACAAACCAAACAAAAATCTTCGATTGCTAATCTACTAGATGCATTTTCACTCTCAAAATGTATGACAGATTCAGGAAAATTCCTCGATTTGGAAGCGTTTTCTTTGCTTTATCAGCAAACCAAAAGTGAAAACAAATATTGTTTGGACGAGGCCCTACATATCTGCTTGTATTACACTGATAATGTAATTACCTCGACTTCCATCGCGTTCTCGTCCTTTTGTTCTTCATCAGCCTCTTTTAAATACAGAGCAATTTTTTCATCTAAAGCCTTGACCAGCTTCGTGGAAAATTGGATATCAAATCTTACGGCTTGTTTGCAAAGTGTGATGCCAGATATTGGTCGAACACGTTTGGATAAATCACGATTGACAACTGGGTTCAGTTCGCATTCTTTAATCTGAAATTGATTGAGAGAGAATAAACATACAGCGAGAACGATATTTCAGTTTAGTATATCGTCAGGTCGAAGGAACCAAAAGGAGTTTATTACCGAAGCCGACCAGACCAACCCTACTGGCGACTCATTCCAAGAACTTTGAGCTTTCCTCCGAAGAGAGAAGCATTGGGAAATGTAAAAAAATCCTGGGCTTGTAATGTAAAAGCCTCTGATATTCGATAATTAGAATAATAAAATAAATTCTTGAAAATTAATTGCGAATAACTATGCGATTTGTTGCTTCAAACTATGAGTAAAGGGCAGGTCTTAAACTTATGGCCATAGCTGTGGACTGAAAGCCTTCGTGTGACGGTTTCCCCGAAGCCGTCTTTTTCGCGGAGTTTTGATATTTTGTAAACAAATCAAATAAATGAATCCTGCATGGATTGATGTGAAATCCACACGAGTAGCACATTTTTTGGGTCAACCCCCTTGTCGGCAGGACCATTACAATTTCCGATAATTTCTATAGATTTCATTGTGACGTCATAGCAAAATGGCGCAAAATTTCAAAAAAAAAACATTGAAATTCGTAATCTACATGGAAAGTTGTCCTGAAACAACTCAAAGACAACTCAAACGTCAGAGCAGTAGCATAGCAGCTCCTTGCGTCAACAAATGTTATCGATTAAAATATGGTCTTAACCTTTTGGCCACGACTGTATGTACCGTTCTAAAGTTGGGCGATTCTACGAGGAACCTGATTCTAAGAATGTTGGAAAAAGGCCCAAAAAGTTGATAAAATTTTGTCGATGTTCATCTTAAAAACAATGGCAACAAACAAGACAAAGGGATGCATATTAGTCATTTTCGCCTTCCTACAGGGTGGTCATACTCGTCACCATTGCTCTGGAGATGAACAATGAACAAAACCTTCCTTGCGTACACAAAATTACTTGACGTTTCTCAGAGGGCAAATGATGCTAAAATCGAAGACTTGGCGAGCGAGGTTTGATTGCCGTTTAGTTCTTTTTCAACCTTTTGCAGAACAGCTATTCCAAGCAAAATCAGCTTTTGTGTTCCTTCTTTTAGAGGGCCTCTCCATTTTAATAGATGTAACAGGAAAAGCACTTCAACGGGACAATCTATGCATCATTCAGAGATTTCATATTCATATTTCGCATTTCATTCTTTTAAGGAGGTTGCCCTTCAGCAGAAGCTGTTTTTCAAGGGGCCCTCCGATAAAAACTTAATTACAATATACAATTATAAATAATCACTTATTAGAATATGGGGGGCCATAATGTTAAAACCTATTTACAATAATTCTACATTATTAACAATGTAAAGAGAAAAATCAACCCTTAATAGATTTTTTAAAACTATTTAGGGAGGATGCCATCTTAGACTCAGCTGGAAGGCTATTCCATAGTTTTGCTCCCCGGAAGGAAAAGCATTTTTGCCCATTTGCTGATTTTTTCTTTGGCAACCTTAAATCAGTCTCGGTATTGCGGAGGCTGCGGGGGGAGCATTCCGAGTTTTTGGTGAAAAGGTTACATAGGTATTGTGGAGCCAACTCTTTGATCGACTTGAAAACCATCGTTTTGGACTCATTACCAATGAGTTCTTCAATGGTCTTTCAACCCAACTCTTCGATAAGTGGTCTGCCTGGTGTATCAAAGCTGCTATTTGTTATGATTCTAGCAGCATGATTTTGAAGCTTTTGCAACTGGTTAATTTCTGTAGAACCAGCACAACCCCAACCAGAGCAACAAACCTCCGCCACAACAAATCTGAGATTCTGTCCATAATGCAGAAAAATGTTCAGATCACAAACACAAACATTAGGCAATGCTAAAAGAGTATAATTTCATCAACAGATGTAGCATAGTTATCAGTGATTGTCAACTTAGAGAGAATTAGGTTCGAAATGTTGTAAAAAATGATGATAATTTTCCGTGTTACACTTTTTGCAGCTCTGGTGTTTGGCAAGAAGGAGAGTATCGAGCGAAGGTTAGGTTAAAATCAAATTAAAGATTAACAAACTTACTCGAATATTGCTCAAATTCCAACAGACATCTTTGATATTGACATTGTTTTCAAATGTAACCCATCCTCGTCGAGAAAACCTGTTTAAAAGATATCTGTCAGGTAAGAGTACAGGGGAGGTTGTTGCTTTTATTAATAACAGGTACTGCTGGCTGTGTCTAGTTTGGGGAAAATTTTGTAATCTAACTTTATACCGGGTGAGTCAGAAAAAACGTGAGGTGTTTAACAAGCCATATTTTGGTGAAAAACAAGTCAAATCGGGAGTGTTGAAGGTTTATTCTGTAGAAGAAAGACTGAATTAGTTATAGAAATTTAGTTTGTTAAAATCAGTCATTTCCTTCCGTATCTATTTGCAATTTTGTGATATAGCTATTTTGATGAAAAGTATCGCTAGCATAAGAACTTTCTGCTTCCTAGCAATGACAATCAAATGAATAGTCACCTAGGGGGTACAAAATAATTAACAATAATTTTCCTCTTGTATTCTAACACAATGCATGCCTTGTTTCAATTCTTTGGCAGAGAAACAGTAATTTGGTCATGGTTTAGAATGTCACATGTGCATGAAAACGAATCTAATTGAAGGCCTATTTTAGGAATTTTGCGAAACTCCATTTTACTAAAATCGCTAGTAACTATGGAACGAAAAGACCGATTTCGATCAAACAAATTTTGATTTCTAAGTTAGCCTTTGTTCTATGCAATACACTTTGAAAAAGCGAACTTCAAAATTAAACTCCGTCAATAACAATTGGCAAACATCCCACGTTTTTTCTGATTCACCCGGTAGATTCTCCAAGATTCAGTCAACAAGGGAACCACTAACTGATAAAATTAGTGAACTGCCGATGCATTATTTGAAAGAATTTTTACCTTGTCCATGAAATAACGCTATTATTGACATCCTCATCGTTTAGGACATTATAAATCTAAAAACTATGAATAAGATTAAAAATTCCATTCGAAAAATCATGAAGACGAAAATTGGACATCGGCCTTGATCAGCTACAGAGCTACGGATGATTAGTAAGGTACAGTAGGATTGATATTTTCTGTTTAGGGTTGAATGTTTTCTAGATTTTGTATTATAAATTGTAACTAAGTTTTTATATTAGTTTTTAAGCTCTATTTTCTTAGGCCCCGTTCACACTACTCCGTGTTTGTTATTATCCGTTTTTGTCGCATCTAAGCTAACCGTTCCGTTTTCGTACAAAAACGGAGGGAAAAACATCCGATTTTATCTGTTAACACTGATCTGCTTGATTACAAAAACGGAGCGAAAAACATCCGTTTTTGTGCGTTCTCATTGCTCCATTTTTGTGAACCTCGTTGTTGAATATTGCAGCGTTTTCAAAAACCTCCGTTTTTGTGCGTTCACATTGATCCAGTTCGTTTTCGAAAACCTCCGTTTTTGTGCTGTTTTTGTGCGGATCAGTGTGAACACTTTCACAAAAACGGACGTTATTTTCTCCGCTTTTGCACAAAAACGGAGCAGTGTGAACGGTTAGCGCTTAGATGCGACAAAAACGGATTATAACAAAAATGGAGTAGTGTGAACGGGGCCTTAGATTCATTGTATTTTATGGGAGGGCCCCTTGAAATTCAGCACCCATGCTGCAGGGAGACCCTCTCCAGTTAAAAATTTAAAATATACAAAACAAAGCTACACTTACCCTCTGTCAGGACTTGGATCTGCCATAGCTACTCGCAAATAACCTGGATACCGTTTGCATATCTATAAAGACAAGAGAAGATGGCAGTTCATAATCTAGTCCTGAATAATTAAATGTCCTTTCTCTGGTGAGGCACCTTGGCATATGCTTCAACTCCCCCCTAGAACTCCAAGTTATCATCCATCCAGCTAACTTAATGAATTCTTTGTTGGACACGCCAAGATCTCCGCCCTTTACTTTGATTCGAACGGTTCATCCTGTCGAAATCATACTATTCGTTTTCGAACTAAAGTTTCCATGTATATCTCTTTACGAATTAAATCTAAACAAATAGGTTCTTTTATGCAACCAGGTAGGAAAGCTTCTATTAGAGAGGATAGAAAAGAAAGTAATTTGAAGACAATTAAGGGGTATTTGCCCCCATCAATAGACATTCTCGGAGATAAAATTTAGCTATGATTGCAACGAAAGCAGCCTCTCTTTGAGAATGGTAAGTGTTTCAATCTTGCATGCGTCACCAATAGCAATTCGCGAACTTTCTTCAACATCCAGCGAAGTTTCAGTAGCTCCTTTGCATACAATCTGCTTCCTCTGGGACTTGCAGCCGTTTGCTTCGGACTGAATGAAAACTATCTATGAACAGGTATATTACTTACTGCATGAATGTCAGCTTTGGAGATATTTGGAGGGACACTTCTCATAAACAACGAAAGTGTTTTGTGCAATTGGCGTGCTTCTAATTCAGGTTCTTTTGTCTCTTCTGCCACCTCTCCATCTTCTTTTTTTACACTGATGTTCTCTTTCTGATGCCTGTTTTCATTCTTGCGCTGAAAGGCAGATTGGTAATATAACGTTTTACAATCTAGTTGGAATCAAATGTTACGGGATATTTGCCGTAGATCTGCGTATCTAGCAGTTAAAGGCATTGAGTCATGATAAATAGACCTGCTCTGCCGTGTATCATGTGACCCATGTGATAAAGATCAAGTATCACCATAACAAACCAACAGGATCCACTGTAATACAATGCGTTTCATGTGATCAGTTTCATTTCACATGAAGTTTAGCCAATCAGATGCGCTATTGAAAACCATGAGTCAGCAGATTCTATATGTTAAGGTATACGCAGACTATTTAACATGACTCAATGCCTTTAAGGTTATACCACGACAGTACAGTAAAACCCGCATGTAAGAACCAAGCCTAGCAAAGGTTCTCAATTCTGGGGTTTAAAATCTAAAAATAATGCCTATTAGAGGGTATATTACTAAACCATGTAAATTACATGTTTTGCGCATTTAATACGTAAGAATTGATTGAATTGATTGAATTGATTCGAGGCAACTTTGAAATACATATATGCAACACAACGATTTGAATAATTCGCTGCTACTAATAGTTAACTGAGCACTGCAACCTGTAAAGGGGCTTCAATGTTTTTATTGTAGTGTTGAAGTTTTATTTTGATTTTCATAAAGTGTCATCGGGGCCGCCGGTGTTCAGTTTCAGTGGGGGTGGGGTCACTTTGGCGGATGGGGGCCCTGTGCGGGGCATCGGAGTGGAGGGCTTGGGCTGATGGCCTTGGGCTGGTCGTTTTGGTGTTTCTTTCGGGGTTTCTGTTTGTCAGGGTGGCTTCTTCCTTGTCGGGGTCGGGTTTTGGCCTTGATGACACTTCATGCATTTTGACTGCATGTTACGTATGTAATTAAGTACTTTATGTATGTTTGTAATTAAGTTAATTGTAAATGGCTTCAGGGTTGCTATGTATTTCCATGCTCCCTGTGGTATCGCTTTGTACCTCTGTTATTGTTTGAAAATGATTATGAGAATATAAAAAAAATACGTTGAAACGTCTTTTCTGGTTTTAATGCAGTTCCTACAAACTGCAGACAATTTTCCTGTAAAAGTTCAGCCTGAAGGTTCTTTAAAGTTATGGTTCTTATATGCGGGTCTGCACTGTACCTCCAAAATCTAGCCATTACGTTTGTATCCTTGAAACAAACGTTACAGACAAAACAATCGAAAGATTGTATAGGCTAGAACCGAAATATCGAGATGCTCCATAAACTGAGTTTTCCTACATGATAGCTGATACATCTTGANTACTTAGTATATTTTGCTGACGGGATGTGCACTCCTTTCCAGGTATCGTTTTCGTCTCTTTTTCTAAAGCCGGGTATCGAAAGAAGGCAATTTTTTAAAGCCGGTTGTCAAAAGAGGTATTTTGTTAGAGCGGGTTGTTACTTCAAAGTTGCACAGTGTATTTTTTACGTTTGGAGTATACTTTTTGCGGTATTTTTCTAAAGCCGGGCATCATTTGGAGGGGAAATCTAATTATCTAATTAAGTACTTTATGTATGTTTGTAATTAAGTTAATTGTAAATGGCTTCAGGGTTGCTATGTATTTCCATGCTCCCTGTGGTATCGCTGTGTACCTCTGTTATTGTTTGAAAATGATTATGAGAATATAAAAAAAATACGTTGAAACGTCTTTTCTGGTTTTAATGCAGTTCCTACAAACTGCAGACAATTCTCCTGTAAAAGTTCAGCCTGAAGGTTCTTTAAAGTTATGGTTCTTATATGCGGGTCTGCACTGTACCTCCAAAATCTAGCCATTACGTTTGTATCCTTGAAACAAACGTTACAGACAAAACAATCGAAAGATTGTATAGGCTAGAACCGAAATATCGAGATGCTCCATAAACTGAGTTTTCCTACATGATAGCTGATACATCTTGAGCAATCAAAGATTGTATCTGGACAAAAGTTTGGGTGCTAAATCCGAATCTTGGGTCAAAAGTTAAATATGACAAAATTTCCAAAACGAGGCTGTTAAAAACGTCTAAAAATCAAAATCCGCGCTCTAAGATATCTTAATTGATGTTAGTTTGACAATGGTTTGATTTGTTTTGCAACTTTAATAGCTAGAAACCCAACTTCTAGTTTGATGAGCATCTATTGTTTGAGACTACTTTAAAACCTGTCTTTCAACTGAAACAATATGGGCCGTACTCACATGCTCCTTCGGTGCTCTCTTTTCGTCTACCTCGTCATCTGAATTTGAATCTGAGTCTGATTCTGAATCTGAATCTTCGTTTCCTTCACCACCAATCCTCGAGGCAAACGCACCCAGCCCAGTTTGCTTTCTTTTCTCCCAATCCCTTTTTCCGGATTTCTTTTCCCCCTTGTCTTTGCGCTTTTCTTTTTCGGATTCTTCCTTCTTTTGAGTCTCATTTTGCTCCTGCTCGACACCTGCAAAAACATTGAGTCAAAATTTCAATGCTAAATATTTAAGCAACAAGTATTTTCCCAAGTTTTTACAGAGATGTCTCAGCTTTCTCAAAAGGTTCACCAAAAGTACTCACAATATAGGCAGTTTCGACTGGAAAAACAGCTCCTTTCGTGCGAGCATCAAATAGGATATACACTTTCTGCAAGAAGCCTTAGACTAAATGCTTCACAAACAAGGGTTTGAAACATGGACAACTTTCTTGCAGATTAGTTTCCTGCCAGTTATGCTTGTGTGCTCGTATATTTCTTCGCATCATGTTGGTTGCGGACTAATATCATCTTCTCGAATCAAACGGAATTGAAATATTTCCACGCTTGAAAAACGTCGCCATAATTGTTCCTTGTCAGAGCCTCCCTAAGCCAGGAAAAGTGAAAGGAAAAGCACTTTAAGGGTGCAATGCATCATTCAGAGATCCTCAGCCACAACAAATCTGAGATTCTGTCCATGATGCAAAAATTCACACTTGCGATGTAAACCAGCTTAAACTAAAACCAGGTTATCGAATGGGGCCTTCTAATTGATCAATCCAACAAATCGAATGCATTTGATTGGTTGAAATTTAACCTGGTTTAGATAAAGCTGGTTTAACTGTGTCAGTGTGTAAATGCGGTAAAAGATTGCAAATATAGTGAGGTTTGTGATATTAGTGAAACCAGAACTTTTTTAACTTCTCCGTTTATAACGAACTAAACTGAGGTTGTGTTTGATTGGTACCGATTCTGAAAACGGTAGACTTGGTAGACTCGGAATTTGTATTTGATTGACTCCGAAATTATCAAAGCGGTAGGTTTGGTAGGTTTGGAAGGCCTTCTAAACCTTCTGCTCCAAAAGGCAGAAGGTTTGGCAGACTTCGGAGAAATCGCCGCTTTCATTAGCAAACCCTGGTGGTGAACCCGAAACCTACCGATTCAAGATTTTTGGGTTTGATTGGGAAATATATTTCCGTCTCTGCGAAGTCTACTGTTTTCAGAATATGGTAGGTTTGGAATTACCAATCAAATACACCCTGAGTAAGCTAGAATGAGCATTGCTTTGGAGTGTGGCGACAAAGTAGAACTTACTTTCAGATCTCATCATCGCAAGGTACGCCCCAAGGCCTTTTCTTTTCTCAATTTCGCGTTTATGTTCAGCTTCATCTTCACTTGACTCTGATTCTTCATTTTGCTCTTCTTTCTTTTCTTCTTTTGTTGAATCTGATTCATCATCCACTCCCGGGGGGCCAGGGTCGGCTTCGCCGTCCTCTTCTGCTTGGGCAGATTCGCCCTCCATTGCAAACGGTTCTGGCTCCTTTTCTGTAAAGAAGGTAAAGCACATTTGAGAATAAGTTCAATCTTTACGAAATTTGGTCGATATTTTTCGATCGATTTAGGCCGTTTCTAAGCTTTCAAGAAATTGCCTGTAATTTGGGAAACAGCCCACCAAAAAATGGACAAAAATTGCAGAGTATTATATCGGATTTTGACTGCAGTTTACACCATCAATCTTTGAAATCGGCCTTGCCTACGATTTATCATAGCCTCTCAAAAACAACA
The DNA here is from genome assembly GCA_004194415.1 of Aurelia aurita. Taxonomy (NCBI): domain Eukaryota; kingdom Metazoa; phylum Cnidaria; class Scyphozoa; order Semaeostomeae; family Ulmaridae; genus Aurelia; species Aurelia aurita. Next base: position 3,410,927 of record REGM01000002.1, on the reverse strand, counting down.
AAGCTTCGATGTTGCGAAAAGTCGGTCTGTTTTGACCAGCATGCTTGGGCGCGTGACATCTCTTCATTGGTCTTTGTTGTCACTATTTCCATGGCCCACGAAAACGGCGACAACAAAGAGATGACGCGTGCGAAGCATGCTGGTTGAAACAAACCCTTTAAGAAACTTGGAAAAAAGAAACTCTTGCAAGGAAATCGGAGATTACATCAGAGAGGCGGCAGTTTACTTGCCTGGTGTTTCTTCAACGTTTTTCTCATCTTTAATCTCAGCATCTTTAATCTCACCAGCATCTGTGTTCATTGTATCCTCTCCTGGAGGAGCTGGCTCAGCCTCTGATTCAGATCCTGATGATTCGCTTTCACTCGCTTCTCCTGCTTCATAATTGCGTTCTTTGGACCTCTTTCGCTTCTTTTCTTTCTTTGGCTGAAAAGGAAATATCAGAGGGCTTCTTAAAAATCCTCAATAGGACAATAAGAATTAAGTGATATGAATTCCATGTGTAGTGCAAAAAAAACAACAACTAAAACAAGTCCAAAAGAATTTTTTGTGAGAATCGAAGAACTTTAGAAACAGTATTTCAAAACGCCTAAACTAATGATCATTGAAAGGTCAAAATACAATTAGCAGGGAGTTACAATTAGCAGAGTTAGCCTCGAGAAAGATCGGAACTTCAAAGGCTCTTATCGAAGCATGGTCCTTTGCGTGCTCTGTTTTATGCAAATGAATATTATTGTGGTCTACAAAAATGGCTGCCTCAATAGAAATCTACGCGCAAAGGCTGCTGGTTGGACAGGAGCCTTTGATAAACTTGAAGGACGTTTACTCCATACTCGAGGGTCTTTGTTAAGGCCTTTGATGGTCTTTTTTTTATCTTCCCTGTTTCTTGATCATATTTTTCTGTCTGAGCTTCATTTGGGCATCAGACTACCAAAGCTAAGCATAGTAAATAAATAATGTGTTAATACCACAACTGTCTAAAGGAAGGTTGGCCCTTTTTGTTCTTAGGAGTAGACCTCTGTTTTAAAAATAAAATTGTTTACCTCTTGTTTTTCAGCTTCTGGTTGTGGTGGAGGAGCATCAGGTAAAGGGACTGATGATGGTGACATAGGTTTCTCTTCTGCGCCTGCAAATTCAATTTGAACCATAAATTTTACTCAAACTGTTCTTGGTGAACGTCTAAGATCGAATTAATGAAACAATTGCCAGCCACAACTTTGAAAAACTTTCAGATAAAGATTGTCTGAATGTTTGTCCTCCAAATATTTATCGAACGCAGCACATCGTTTTTCATTTACATCTAAGGAAACATCAACAAATCTTTTTGAGCCCACTTGACAGCATTTCGTCGTTAAGCCTCAACCCCCTCCCCAAAATGGACCTTGCCAAAATTCAATATTCCTTACTCTCTAAAAAATTCTTCAATAAATAGGCCGGCCAGCGCAGCAACAATCTCCACATGTGATATCCACTCAAAATGACAAGTATTATTGACAGGTCTGTAAAACGAAAGAACCTTTATTGTCATGACAAGAACTTGACAACAATAATATTCTTTTCACGTGACACAATGTCGATATTTTAGTATTCATTGTTCAGAAAATGCAAAGACCAATTAAAGCTCCTCATAAATTGCAACATTCTTATGGGAATTAGCCTCCTCTCAGTAGTCTTTGCACAAATGGGGCTTTCAGGCAGGGCATCTTTTTGATCTATTCTACAGGGTGCGGAAATATTTGTACTCTGACAAGCTTGTTCCTGTTCTAAAAAATAAGAGAACCAGGCTGGGACCGCTTTGGAATCAATTTCACAGGTTCTTTAACAGTTTAGGTGCACGTAACATGCTCCAATTTTGACTTCCTTGTGCCATAACGTAGCAATTGGTCTTCAGATTCATTAAAAAGAGTGCTCAAACTCTAAGTTGAAGCATCCTCTATTAAAAAATATCAGAAGCATGAAAATCAAAAGTATAGCTCCTCCACAGCAGCCGTACAAACGGAGTATAATAATTTTAGGACACCCTGTATGTTTAGCGAATTTGTGTAGTTTCTCCGAAACATGTAAATTTGCCAATTCGCGATGTTTTTTAATTGATCAATTGATGAGACTGATAAATTCGAAAAACTCCTTGAATAATTCTCCTACCTTCTTTTGGTTGTTGTTGATGTTGTTTTTGTTGTTGATCTGGCTGTTCGTCATCAGCAGCTTTCTTTTCTTCCTTGATTTCTTCCTTGATTTCTTCCTTTATTTCTTCCTTTATTTCTTCCTTTATTTCTCCCGAGGTTGCCACCTTCTTACCTTCAAGAATTGCCAAATCTTCAGCTGTTCCTCCTTCAAGCTTGATTGCAACTACAAAGCAAGAAAAATGAAACATTTCATAATCCGTTTTTTTGTATTCCATTAAAATTTTTGCGATACATATCATGGATTAACACTACCTACAATCTACATTACAATACTACGAGGACAATACAACGAGGAGCAGAAGACTATGCCTACCCCATGGCCAATACATCAAAGAACATAAAAAAAATCCATTTCAAAACTCGAGAGGCACTTGTTAAAACAGCTATGTTTACAACTGAAGAAGCACTTTGTTTACTGCCATAGCACAATGAATTTCACATTAAAATTGAAAAACTCCTGACAGAAAAGTTTTGGCAGGAAAACTTTGAAGAACTATTTCGATGGATTTGGTAAAATCTTGCGGAAAATTTCTTGATGAAATTTCCAAGATGAGATTAATTTCTTTAGAAAATATTCAAAAGACCTATATAACATTAAAGCATTTTTTAAACAAACAGGTATCTTTTTTATCTTTTTATCACGTTCTTTATAATAAACTTGGATCAGCCTATAGTACTAAAAGTTGCTTAATTTCGCATGAAAATTTCTGCTTTTTAGTACTAAAAGTTTCTTAATTTGTTTCTTACTTTTTGGGTCCATGAATTAGATGTAGTTCCTACCATTGCTACAGATATGTCTCTTGCAATAAAAAACATTTTGCAAGAAAAAGAGCTGTATTAGGCACACAAACATTACATTGAAGAGTATATTACTCAAGAAAAATTGTTCAACAACATGTTTGCCATAACATCCTTGAATTTAACTTATTAATAAATTAAATTTCTTACTGGTTCTCACACATAGTACTAGTGTTTTTGTCATTTTTGGCCATCCCAGTACTAGTTTCTTATAAAAAACCTGTATGGTAAAAAGATAATTCTAACTTGTTTAAAGAACGCCGGTCACCCAGCATCCTTTGCGGTCACGCTTTCCAGAGAATGTTGTCATATTAAAATGGCCGCCGCAGTCGAAATGCAACAAGCAAAGCGCGCAAAGGATGCTGGTTGATTGGCGTTCTTTAAGCACAATCGTAAGTGGAAGCAAACTAAACATTTTTTGCAGGCCAAACTCTTCAATACATCCTTTCTATCCAGACTGAATAGGACAGGGCAGCTCAACAAATTAATCAAGCCTCATATGGGCCAAATGCCAAAATAACGTTTGCATCTCCTTACCAGAATCCAAAAGCTTCATAACAGAATCTGAACAACGATCATCAAGACTAATATTGTCCATGTACCCAGTATCAAGCAATTCAATAAAAATCCGAAGTCTTTTCTTGACAGCCTGACGTTTTTCTTTCGCCAGATTCTTGGATTCAACTGGATGGTATTTATTTTTGAACCTGGATGGAAGAGAGGATGAGATCACATACAGAGCAAAATAGTTATTAGTAAAATCNAAAGATAATTCTAACTTGTTTAAAGAACGCCGGTCACCCAGCATCCTTTGCGGTCACGCTTTCCAGAGAATGTTGTCATATTAAAATGGCCGCCGCAGTCGAAATGCAACAAGCAAAGCGCGCAAAGGATGCTGGTTGATTGGCGTTCTTTAAGCACAATCGTAAGTGGAAGCAAACTAAACATTTTTTGCAGGCCAAACTCTTCAATACATCCTTTCTATCCAGACTGAATAGGACAGGGCAGCTCAACAAATTAATCAAGCCTCATATGGGCCAAATGCCAAAATAACGTTTGCATCTCCTTACCAGAATCCAAAAGCTTCATAACAGAATCTGAACAACGATCATCAAGACTAATATTGTCCATGTACCCAGTATCAAGCAATTCAATAAAAATCCGAAGTCTTTTCTTGACAGCCTGACGTTTTTCTTTCGCCAGATTCTTGGATTCAACTGGATGGTATTTATTTTTGAACCTGGATGGAAGAGAGGATGAGATCACATACAGAGCAAAATAGTTATTAGTAAAATCCCTTTTACGGTATATTGAACAAAACTTAGGTGAATTATTGGCAAGAAAATTGTTGAAGTGCCTGCTCGGGAAAAATGTGACTTTCTAAACAGAAAATCAATAAATAAACTAGTCGTTGGTGTACAATAAATTTCCCTAAAACTATTTCAGTTATTAACTTTACACAACCTAGATAATACACCAGAATACTCCATGCACAATTTGTCGAAACCGTTCAGTTAGGGGAACTGTTGATGGGGAACATCCCCAGATTCTATTTGGTTTTGAGAATCATTCCTGACTGAGTAGGAGCTGGGTTGATGCAGTACTGTTGTTAGGGGCCTAGATATCATACTGGGTGAGTCAGAAAAACAATCCCCGTTTGAAAGGCCACTGCTCCCTGGATATCTAAACGATAATATTGATAAGTATATATATATTATTTAATGGTTGACATGTTCAAATATAATTCAAAATTTACCTGACTGAAATCGGCCACTCCATTCTGAAATTATGAGCGACTTTCCGGAGAAAGCCCCTTCAAGAAACCTTCAAAACAGGCACAAAAAAGCGAGTTTTCCAAATATTTCTGCCTTACAGCAATGACTTGCACGTATGCTTTAGCAAGTGTTATCCTTTTGGGAGGATAAAATCTCCCAGAATAATGTTGTTATGCTCCCAGGGATGGCACTTTCATCCCCACAAAGGGATAAAACGTGCTAAATCATGTACAAGTCATTGCTATTTAGGCAGAAATATGACGAAAATTTGGTCATGATTTTATGACGTTTTTGAAGGTTTCTTGGAGGGGCTTTCTTCAGAAAATCCCTCATAATTCAAAACGGAGTGGTCGATTTCAGTCAGGTAAAATTTAGAATTCATTTGAATATGTCCACTATTAAACAATATATTTACCAATATTATTGCCTCGATATCCAGGGAGCAGTGGCCTTTCAAACGGGGATTGTTTTTTCTGACTCACCTGGTATAACACTGCAAGATGGACTCTGCTTCAGTTACAATAATCATCAAAACTTTAACACAAGTGGAGTTTACAAATTCATAACTTTTCCAGAATCATTTTTACTCTTTGCTTACAGGCCCACTTACTTGAATTTTCAAACTGGTAACCACAAAATTATTGAAAGCCAGAAATGACATGGTTGTTTAGGCCAGATCCAATAGGCCAAATTAGTCAGCCAAACGTGATAAGAACTAAGATAGGTAAGGGCTAGACCCTTCATGCAAATTTGGAGCCGAAAGATGTCATTTTATGGCTGGTGCTGTGGATCCCATCGTTTGTCACATTCTCGTTGGAGAAAAGAAGAAAAAATGTTAACATCATGCACAAAGAAAATAAAAATGAATAAACATTTTATGTAAAGACATTTTAGAAGATTGATGCAAAAAGGAAGTTCAAAAATTCTAATTTCCTCCTATGACACACTTCATCAGACCTGGCCGTAAGCTATTTTAGTGGCGCGCGGTAAATCACGCGCCTCGCTAAGCGAGGCGCGCGATTTTAAGCTTTTGATATTGCTCTGTAAAAGAGGGATTTTAGAGGTTAAGAACGAAGAAAGGAGTATTTCAGCACTTGGTAATGCAAACACGACTGGAAATGAGTTGAAATAACAAGATTTGATTATATTTTGAACGGTAACAGCAATACAAACAATCGCTTTTTCGTCCGTCTTACATTCTTTGTCCAACGCTCGTATTTAGGCCGTTTGATGACCACTGCTTTTCAGTAATTAAGCTACTCCGTATCACTTTTGTCAGTCCTGGAATGAAGAGGAATTGAATACCTTCAAGCCTTCCAGATCAAATCACCTTCATATGCCTCTCGTAAATCGATTTAAGCAAGGTTCTTAGAGTTAGGAGACATGTCCTCCAACTGCTTTTGGTTGCCATGTAATTCGACCTTCTGGTTCCCATGACCTTATATCAGAATGATGATATTGTGTCATTATCATAGACAGGAAATAGCAAGGATTGAGAGAAGGATTAAGCATCAATATCGTATTTCTTTCAAATAACAAACCAATTGAGTGATTTCCTTTCCACAAAAAGATGTCAGATTCAAAGAATATCGTACACCGGTTCCCTAAAAGATAAAAGCCAAGGTGCGTGATTTGGAGGTAAAGTCTTTTTAGGTGCGTGATAAATCACGCGTCTCGAGACCACGAGGCGCGTGACGAGGCGCGCGATCGCGCGCCTTAAACGGCCAGGTCTGCTTCATCTATTAATTGTTACTAACGAAAGATGCAAAAACTAAGAACAGTTTCCACAGAAATTGGATCTAAAGACTGTTCTAAATTTTTGTTATTCAGTGAATTGAGCAGCCATTTTTTGGCATGGATTTGAGGCACTCTATACAAATTCTCTTCCAGGAGACCAGGTTTTCAAATGAGGCCATAAGTCTTGTCCAAAATGCATGTAATATCCTGCAAACCAAATATTTTAAGTTTTGTGGTAGCAGTCAGAATGGCCTTAGATACACCAGAAACAGTCTGCAGCCTTTATGCTATTAGCTTCAAAGAACAGTCTTTTAGTCCTTCATCAACTGTAGTACGGTGTCAATTGTCCGAGGAAAATCAACTTTTAAAGTCCCCCCTAGCCACATTGCTAGAAACTGAGCCAGTTTAGGCACACAAGAACTAGTCTGGCAACCTGGCGATAAAAATGATCATGAGCTAAGTGACAGACAAATAATTATAATGACCCTGCAGCCTGGAATATAATTTTTGCAAATATAAAATCGACCATTCCAAGTAGTTTGACACAAGTTTACTTACCACTCTTCATCCTTATGAAGAACGAAAAAATCACTGAGCTGAGTTCTCTTGAATTCAGTTTTGTACTCTTGAAACCTTCTGACTGATTCCATCTCATCAATATTGTCTTCCTGAGCAGCTAAGAAGTTTTTGAATGTCATCATCTTTGGTGTTGGGGTAGCTTTCACGTCACCTGGCATGTCGGGTCTAGAAGAAACAATGCAAATGTTCCAATAACCATATCAGTCAACTCGAAAAGCCTTTCTAGCAACAAGCTTTTTAATGCAATAGATTTATGTGTGAAAAAAGGAATCTGTCATAAAACAAACTTCATTATGAGGAAATTGCCATATGTGTGTGGTTCACCACACGCATAGGGTCAATTCTCTGTAGTTTAAATTATTTCATGTGTGTGCCAATGTGTGCACGTGTGATCACACGCACCAAGTGACGTAGACTGATAAAAATTTCCATAATTGATCTTGTTGAATTGAATGCTCTCTTATTATGGATCTTTTTTAGATTTTAGATCAGCCTTAAAATCTGTCTCAAATTAAATGTCAGGTGAGATTTGCAATAGCACAAAATAATTTGAAGGTGTTGTGGCGCACTAGCGCAATCCTCTGACTTTGAAGCCAGAACAGTCAGGTGGACAGGGTTCGATCCCAGGTAGAGCCCCACCATTTGAGCGTCATGAAAAGTGGTTGCGGACTCGATTAGGTCTTCTCTACTTCTGCGATCCCAGCACTTGGCGCTAAAAACGCAACTTCACCTTCACCAACTTATGCAAAGCTCTTCAATTGTTTCTATTTGCGGGCATTTTCACCCGGCATCTAATGTGAGACAGACTTTAGTTTTGTCTATTTTTGCCACACATTATTATCACAAAATGTCAGAAAATAGATTCCATATACAGCCTGGGTGTTTTGCAATGAAAATATTTTATAATCACTACAAATCCTCTCATAGGAACTGAAGCATTTGCTAGTTGATCAAGTACAGTATGAAGAAGTCAATTGAACAACAAAAGAGGGTAAGAAAAGCAGAATTTTCATGATAAGCAAAACATCAAAACCTTTACACATCGCAACTCATGCAAATGACAATTGGTCATACTTTGTCTCTTAATTCCTTAGATTGTGCCTCTTGCACAAATTGTTGGTGAAAACCTCTTGTTTTCCTACCAAACACAGGTAATTTTAATAAAACTAATTTCTAAAATTATCATGCATCATGTTACCCTTGTTTTCCAGGATCTGCACCTTGATGTTGTGGCATCATTGGACCTCTTCCAGTCCACAATGCAGGTGACTGCATCATTCCTCCTCCTCCAGAAGCATCCCTACAGGGAAATGGATTTTACATTGTTTACTATGAATTCTGATTATACAGCTTGCAATCTTCTCTCCAATCATCCAATTTTCAAAGAGGGTGCACATTAGAGAGGAGTATAAACAGTCAGGAAGATATTGAAAAACAAAGGGCCAAAAAATAAAGCAAAACCGATACTGTCTATTTCATGTAATTTCTCTGGTTATCAGAAGTACTTCCATAAAATGTATTAAAAATCAGTGATAGAAACCTCAACTAATTTGTGCAATATAATTTGATAATTGAGGGTTTTGATATTCTCAGTTCAGTTTTGCAATATATTTTGGGTCTCGGTTTTTTTTATATCTTCCCGACTGATGAATGGGTGGCATTTACGAGCAATGCTATTATAGAGCAAATTTGGGGGGAGGGGGAATGTGCTATTGCAAAATTGGAGCTTTTTTGCAGAAAACGAATGAATCAAACTTTCCTTAGGGGTCATCAACAAAAGATTTTCGTCCCCGTTAACGGATTTTGTCCGTTAAGATCTAAACCCCCTCCCCCCTTCTTAACGGACAAACTTTTTTGCCTCCGCTAAAAGTTGCCTAGGCCCGCAAAAACTTACGTTTATTTTCATTCTATTTTCTTGCCGTCAGCCAAACTTAACAATATGTCTTTGAGAAAGGTTAGTATAAGTCATGTAAATTGACGCAAATAGTTGAAGTTTTAGGTATATACAATGAAAGCAGCTTAAATTCACGAGCTCTTTTGCATCTTATGTCTTATCAGGATGTTTGTCCCCAAAACAACAATTTTAAGGGATTCAGGTGAGACCTCCTCCCCCCCTAACAGACAAAATCCGTTAACAGGGACGAAAATCTTTTGTCGATGACCCCTTATTTTACTTTGAATCCATCAACTTAGATGAATGATTCGATTTAGATTAGTTGTATGTATATATATATGTATATAGCTAGATAACAATCGAATTAAAATAAGGTAACAAACAAACAATCAACCTAGCCCCACCAGAAGAAATGTATTTTACGCCAAAGATCTTTGCTGTGGAAAAGTTTTTGAAAATGTTGGCATTGATCCTGTCTGTCTTAATTTACTTTGTTTAAAAAGCTTCTCTTTCATTTCTTCTTCTGACATGATGCAGAATGATTTAAATTTTGACGAAAATTCTTGGTGTGCCAAAAAATCTTCCTATTAAATTTAATTTGCCAAAAAATCCCCCAACACAGTCACAGAGTTGGTAGTAGTGAGCTGGTTTGCTCAAATGCTCATGTACCAGTGCTTGCAGCTTGAGCAACTCAGCAGCCATATATGCATACTTACCAATCTCTCCTATTTCTTTTCATCGGTGGACTCATTCGTCCATCTCCTCCTTCACTATCTCTTCTTGATCTTCCATAATATGGTCCTCCTCTTTTCCGATCCCATCCCGGATCGCCGTGCGGATCTCGCCCTCCACCGCTCCAGCTGTCGCGTCCTCTTCGATCTCCCCATTCACCACGTCTGTCTCGATATTCCCCTCCTCGCGGCCTGCGCTGTTCGTACTCACTTCTTTCCCCTCTGAATTTATCTCGAACCCTTCTTCTATCGTATTCATCATCACTATCGCCCATTATCGCTGTTTTAATGCCGAAAAAAGATGTTTTCCTGCGAGCTGTGGATGGGCCTAACCGGCGCCTTTTTTCTTTGCTTTCGAAAAGAAAGGACACATGGAAGAGAGGATTTGAACAACAGCGCTCCTCCGCAACCACAGTCAATGCAATTCAACCGTACGGTTAATAAGGTTAATACATTATACCAAAAGGAAGAGCTGCAAGAATTGTAACAAACAGCCCATACGATGCTTCTGCTGCTCCGCTAATTCAAAATCTTGGCTGGTCAACTATCAGTAATCTTGTAAGAAAAGAGAGCCACACAGATTTACAAGTCTTTAAATTCACTTGCTCCAGAGTACTTGAGAAAATTATTCATAAAATGTTCAGATGACAGAGAACGGTTTCTGCGCTCATCAGAAACTGATGTTAGGATACCGTTACTGAAAACGATCAATGGCCAGAAGGCTTTTTCTCATCGCGGTGCAAGACTCTGGAACAGTCTAGAAAGAGAGACAAAATTGGCACCCTCCCTGAAAATCTTCAAAGAACAACTATAGAAGAAGGTGTAACTTTAATTTCATTTTTACGTTCTTTTTTTTATAGATTTTGTATTATATTATATTGTAAATTAGGTATATTAATTTCTTTTGTTCTTAGTTTAGTGCTGTGCTCTGGTTGGTCAGGGCACAGTTGCAGGCCGGCAGGGACTGCGGTGGGGGTGGGCGTTCCTGCTGCGCGTGGTGAAATTTAAAGAAAAAAATTTGTTTTATTTTTAGGCTAAGGTCATTAGGTCAATAATAAGGGGCTTGGACTTCTTTCCTTGATGCCTGAAATTACAAATTCTGTATGCATAACTGTAGTATGTATGTATTGTCATGCAGCCCAGAAAAAATTATTGACCTAGTGCCCTTTTAAACCAAGTACTAATCTTTTAACATAACGTATGAAATTAAATGTAAGTTAGGTAATGTAAATGTAATGTAGTGTAAGTAACGGGTATCTCTGTAATGGGCTGAGCCTTTTTGGAGATTAACATTGTAGATTACAGTATAGTACTATTTAATAACAGTTATACTTTGCAACGTATAATATCCTGACATTGCCTAATTTTTACTTCATTCTATTCAATTATCGTAAGTCTATCAAAATCAGTTGAATGTTATTTTACCATACTTCCCAAGGCAGCAATTAAAAAGATATTGCTAGAACTAGGTTTTAAAATTACAACCAAAGGACCGCAAAATAAAGAGTTATGTTTGAAGTAGCGAAATTTCCATTTGGTCTGAGCAACGCACGAGCAGTTTTCTCATGCTACAGCATAAATTCCCAAATTATTAAAGGCTCTTATTTGTAACCAGCAGCCTTTGCGCGCACATTTCCATTGTGGCGGCCATTTTCGTAGACCACAAAATCTTCATTTTCATATTTTCAAAATCTTCAACAGCAAAGGACCATGGTTGGACAAGAGCCTTTAAAGACATACACATACGACAAAAAGGTATAAAATGATAAATGCTGCTACCATCAAAGGTTCTAGAAAATTCTAAAGTGATTTATGCAGAAAACAATTATCACAAATAACTTGGTTTTCTTCTAGCATTTTCAGCTCTTTCACTAAGTCCCTTCCATGCTTTCTCGACAATTTTCTGAGTGAATTCAGGTTCCCATAACGTGCTTATAACGACATGAGATCTTGCAATTCGTTCTTTACCTGTCATTTGAGATTCAATTCTTATCCTCGCTTGCGTTTCGTTGAAACCATCCCTATCACAAATTCTCTTGACAGCCTCTTCTACGGGCACTGACGTTACCCATACTTCATTCACCATATCTTCCCAGCCAGCCTCGAGTAAGATAGCAGCCTCGATCACACAGACCTTGACGTCATCATCTGCCATTTCAGCGAGCTTTGCTTGCACCATGCTCACTATTTCAGGCCACACAATTTGATTCAAAAGATTCAGTTTACTCCGGTCTGCAAACACGATAGCTCCCAACGCCCTTCTATTAACTGTGGTATCTTCGTTTAGGATGCCATTGCCAAATTCTTTGACAAGTTTCTTGTACGCATTTGCGCCAGGCAAATACGCCTGATGTCCCAACTTGTCGCAATTGATAGCAGATGCACCAAGACGCTGTATCCTACGAGTGACCGCTGATTTCCCTGTCGCAATCCCCCCAGTCATCCCTATAACATAAGGCCTATTTTTCTTCAGCAATCTGGGCTCTTTCCGTAAGAGACCAAGAGAGCGTATTCTTTCGCCACTAGAGCTTAATTTGCTTTCAGATTGCAGGCTGGAAGCAAGATCTGTGTTGTCGCTATCAAGCATATTGATTATTTGTACATCTAACGGAGGTAGGCTGTTACCTTCCCGTATACCATTCACATATTGCCCACCTTTGCTGGTTTCCTGGCTGACTACTAGTAATTGTAGATCGTCATCTGTGCCTGACGGACCAGCTGGTTCTGTTATAGGGACAACCTTCTTTTCCAGTCCTACAAAGCAAATAATTAAAATAGTACCAGCTGAGTCAATGAAATACAGTAGACAATAACGCTAAAGATGGAGGCCACGCAAAGCATGCTGGTAAAAAGCTCCGCGACGACCACTTAACGACATACAAATTTTGGTCTGCCGTTTCGACTAGCTAGCTGTGGTAAAGTTCGGAACGAGAAATCAATGTAAACAAATAGGACGATTTTGTAATTCAAACGCGAATCTTTCATTAAAACTTTTCGCATCAAAACTTTAGTTTTTTTGCTTTGGAAAAGTTTTCTTTCGAACCATGTTGCATTTGAATTCAAGGTCAATTCGAATTCAAGCTAGCTAGTTGAAACGGCAGACCGCAATTTTTATGTCGTTAGGTAGTCGCCAGGGAGCTTTTACCAGCATGCTTTGCAGCAAAACACAACAGAGTCTTTGAAGCCGCCATCTTTAGCGTTATTGTCTATTCATAGTGATCATATTGAAAATCAATCTTATTGTTTTGTTGGGCAATAGTTTCATAGTTATTTGTTTTTATTAAATCAGCAATTATTTTGTTGAATAGAGAATATTTTCAAATCTATTTGAGACTTCACCCTTAACTACGCCTTGCGTTTTGAAATTATGACCTATTTATCACAAATTTCCTTTTTAAGATCATCAAAAAATAAATTTCAAAAACTTTGCAAAGATCCACACGGATCAACCATGTAAATTTTAAGGGGGTTTTCAAAAAATTATTGTTGACATAAAACAACAAGTGAAGGGGTTGTTGAAAATAATTCCACCATAACAACATATCTTGGCACTGTTGATCTAGCAATTAGTCTAGCCAAGGGCATCATTTTCACAAAAATTAGTCTATCCAATGGTACCATTTTAAAAAGCTGGTCCATTGCAGTGCTGCAATCAATCAATCAATCAATCAATCAATCAATCAATCAATCAATCAATCAATCAATCAATCAATCAATCAATCAATCAATCAGCGCTGCTTGGTTGCTCAGCCAAGAACCTGAATACTAACCAGGTTTCATATCATCAATAAGCTCTTCCACACTTTTAATTCTTTCCTCCACTGATTCAATTAATTCTTCCAGAACCTTCCCCTGCAACAATGGTCCATCTGCAACCCCCACTGTGATTTTCTTAGTTGCAAGTAATGCTGCAGCGCCAATCAATAGTTTATGCCCATTGNCTGGTCCATTGCAGTGCTGCAATCAATCAATCAATCAATCAATCAATCAATCAATCAATCAATCAATCAATCAATCAATCAATCAATCAATCAATCAATCAGCGCTGCTTGGTTGCTCAGCCAAGAACCTGAATACTAACCAGGTTTCATATCATCAATAAGCTCTTCCACACTTTTAATTCTTTCCTCCACTGATTCAATTAATTCTTCCAGAACCTTCCCCTGCAACAATGGTCCATCTGCAACCCCCACTGTGATTTTCTTAGTTGCAAGTAATGCTGCAGCGCCAATCAATAGTTTATGCCCATTGTGGATCCTGTCAAAGGTTCCACCAATCACTACTCCAGGATACATCTTCAAATCTTGCAGAAGATCCATTTCTTTCACTTTGTTGGCGTCAGTGTTGTCTCGATCGTGCAAATCGTCAGCTGCTTGGAGGTACTTTAGACGGAATGTTCCATTATGGAAAACATATCTTTTGTTGACAATATGCTCAAATTCCATAAGGTTTCTGATGGATGATGTATTCCCTATACAGAGTTCAATTGGATGTGCCGTCCCCCTGGGATTTGAGGTCAAGAGAGCTGGGGGCAGTAAAACTCTAACGTCAATCCCTGAGCATAAACTAGCTACATTTGTATATACTTCAGTCATGAAATCATAGTAAGCAGGCAAGCTGATGGTGTTATCTTTGTCGGAAGTCTCTTTTGGAAGTGCTTCTGGTTGAGTTTTTGATGTCGTGAGCAAATCAATGTAAAGGGTCTTGTTGACACATTTTGCAGCTTCTGTGATGATTTTCTGGAGGAACGTTGATCTTGGGACGTAAGTTAGGACCAGGACGCCACTTTTGAACATCGCAGACATTGTTTCTTGACCTTGAAAGCCAGCTTCCCGTGCAATAGTAAGCTTCTGCTCAACTGTTCAACTGCTGCAAAGTAACTGCTGCAAAGTAACAACAACAGCCACAATTCAGCAGACATTATCTATTAACCTCATTTTGAAAATGAGGTTCCTAGATTGAATTGAATTATTGCCTATTTTTGCCTATTGCCTAATGTTTCTCAGTTCCAAAGTGGAAGTAAACTTGGAAAGGAAAGGAGTGTCTCTCCCAAGATTCTCAAGAGCCTACAGAAAAGATGGGACGAAAAGTCACACTCGCAACATGTGCCCTAAGTCAATGGTCGATGGATTTCGAAGGAAACCTAAAGCGCATTGTTGAAAGCATCAGAATTGCGAAGGAAAAAGGTGCAAGATTTCGGCTTGGTCCAGAACTTGAAATCCCTGGATACGGATGCAACGATCATTTTCTCGAATCAGACACTTATTTGCACTCTTGGGAAGTGTTAGCTTGTCTGCTGGAGAATCCAATTTGCCATGACATAATGATAGATGTTGGGATGCCTGTGATGCATAAGAATGTGCGCTATAACTGCAGAGTTGTTTTCCTGGACAAGAAGATTATTCTCATACGCCCCAAGCAAGTTCTTGCTATTTGCATGAATTACAGGGAAAGAAGATTCTTTACACCCTGGGTTAGGGTAAGAAGTTAGAAGATGCTAATGGTCAATCCTTGTCAGGTTGGAAAGTTTGCTAACTGTCTGCCAAGTCAGGGGTGGCACCAGAAATCTTCCGACAGAGGGGCTGGAACTTCCGACAGGGGAGCTAAAATGACTAAAAAATGCTGTTTTCATATGTCATTTTTCTGAATTCTCTCCGAAAATAACCCAAAATTTCCTCTGACAGGGGGCTAGATGGTTCTGATGGGGAGGGCTGTAGCCCTCCCCTAGTGCCACCCCTGTGCCAAATTTTGCACGCCAAAATATCAAAAAAATTCTGTATAAGGATTACATGCCAGACTGGAGAGTTTGTTGAGTGCGCACAAGATCCTGCGTGTGCAGGAACCTACACGGTTCTCATTCTCAGCTGCACAATCACCGATAAAAAAATCTATTTTCTTAACCTATTGTTCTCAACCGCAAAAACTATGAAATTTCCACGCAAACCTTGGTTAGGCCATCTCAACTTGCACGCGCAAAATAAAAACCTTTCAGTCGGGATTACATATAAGCTAGTTTTTTGACTGCCCCCAAATATATTTGGTGCACAGTACAATAATTCCAACTAACCAGGAATCCTTGAAGAAAGATTACTGAAAACAGTTTAAAATGATGGTTACCAATGCCAGTTTAGCATTTTTGTTTGGCACCCAAAAGATTTGTGCAATTTTCTCTGAAACAATTGTAAAAGGTTGATCATCTTAAAATAGCAAAATCTTATCAGATGATTGTTTGTGATGTGTGTCAACTAAAAAAAGCAGATACAGTTTCATTATTCATAGTGCTTTATTCTAATTATTGTAAAACTTGTTAAAAATTCATTAAAAATAAACAACTAATGCATAATGGATTGTACGTTGAACAGAGCTTCATTTTGTACAGAGTTTCATTTTGTTTCACTTCGTATAAAGAAGTCATTGTTGGAGATGACTTGGCCCCATATACTAGAAATCTGTCAAGTAGATGCCCTACAGTGTCATGAATTCTTTAATCACCAAAATTTTAAACTATTTTCTATGTAGTGGATTCCATGGGCCAGTAACAATGAAAAGATCTCCTAATGTCATCAATTGTATCACTTACAATCAGTGAAAGACAGAGCATAGCCTCCAAATCTTTGGTATCTTTAGAAAAACATTGCACGGATGTTAATGCATCTTCTGTTTGATTTAATGGCTTGAAAGGAACTTCAAGTATTCTGCTATAATCCTACATGTAGCATTTCTGATATCTTGGTTGATTATTTTCAGAATTACAGCGTCTTCTTTGCTTGGGTCAGTTTTGATAATGTGACCTCATCAAATTGCTAAATCGTAAACAAGAATAGCTACAGATTTCTGTTTACATCCATATTATAGACCTTCATAAACTATGGTTTTCTTGAAGATTGTACCGTTTTTCATATTTTAATTTAGGATCTATGATTATTCAATTTTTTCAAAACTTTTCACAAGTTCTTTCAATTAAAAGAAAACCGCTGTCATTTTGTAAATAATCAAAGATATTAGAAATGCTACATATAGGATTATAGCAACGTACCTGAAGTTCTTTTCAAGCCATAAAATCAAACGAAAGATGCATTAACCATCCATGCAATGTTTTTTAAAGATTTGGAGGCTATGCTGAAAACAATGAAAAATCAGTGTTTTTTGTTTGTTTCCAGGTTAGAGAAACAGAAGAATATTACCTACCTAGAATGATAAGCAGTATCACAGGACAAACAACAGTTCCATTTGGAGATGCCGTAATTGCAACAAGGGACACTTGCATTGGTTCTGAGATCTGTGAGGAGCTGTATATTGCGGACAACACTCACATACACATGGCCGAGGATGGTGTAGAGATATTCACAAATGGCAGTGGCAGTCATCATGAGCTGAGGAAACTTGATAAAAGATTGAATCTGATTCTAAATGGAACTGCAAGAGTAGGTTGAGTGGTGTTCCACTGCTATAATTGGCAATGAACCTAACATCTAATCAATATTGCCTAAAGTCTTGCACGGATCATCACTGCAGATTTATAGGGGCCTTTGCAACCAGCATACCTTGCACATGCCATCTCTTTGTTGGCTGCCATTTTCGTGGATCATGAAAATGGTGACAACAAAGAGATCACTAAAGGATATATTCACAAAGCATGCTGGTTGCAAAGGCTCCTTTGAAGAATACTGTACCCTTACAAAGACTTGTAATCAAAGTTTTGTGGATCAGCAAATTCCATACAGTATTTCATCCTTATTAAGTTTGCACATGTGCCTGCCTACAGTAAATGCTTTTAGCCAGCCAAAAATATATTCTTTTAAAACAACTTGAGACTCCTCATTAGCACCATTTACTTTTGCACACCTTCAGTAGTGCTGTGTGAGCTGCTCTCCTTAATCTCTGCACATTTCTTCCCTGAGAATAGGAGTACAATTTGAAGGGAGCAAGGGACAAAGGGGGTTGAAAATAAATTCTCTCATTGCTTCTAGTGCGTCTCCCCCAAGTTGCTCCATTTCACCTTCTAAAATATTTCTTTTCAGGCTGGTGGAGTGTATCTATTCTCAAACATCAAAGGTTGTGATGGAGAACGGGTCTACTATGATGGTTCAGCTCTAATTGCTATTAACGGAGAGACGGTAGCGCAAACAAAGCAATTTTCTTTGGATGAGGTCGACGTTGGAATTGCGACAATCGACCTTGAAGATGTTCGGTCATATCGTGGAAGTGATGGCAATATTGGCTCCAAAGCCATTCGTAATGAAGTTTATAAGCGATGCTTTGTTGATTTCTCATTAACGCATGAAGACAGTTTGATTATTCGAGCGACTCCTGCCATCAAGGCTTTTTATCATAAGCCAGAAGAAGAAATAGCTCTTGGACCTGCATGTTGGCTTTGGGATTACGTTCGAAGAAGTGGTGCCTCCGGATTCTTCTTGCCTCTTAGTGGAGGTAGGTTTGGAATGATAGGCAATCCTACAGTATCTCAATAGGCTGACTGGGGGAGATGAAATGTTTAAATTGTTTTGTTCTATCTGTGGCGTGGATATCAATATAATTTGATCTAGGATTTTACGGCCTTTTTCANTTCGTAATGAAGTTTATAAGCGATGTTTTGTTGATTTCTCATTAACGCATGAAGACAGTTTGATTATTCGAGCGACTCCTGCCATCAAGGCTTTTTATCATAAGCCAGAAGAAGAAATAGCTCTTGGACCTGCATGTTGGCTTTGGGATTACGTTCGAAGAAGTGGTGCCTCCGGATTCTTCTTGCCTCTTAGTGGAGGTAGGTTTGGGATGATAGGCAATCCTACAGTATCTCAATAGGCTGTCTGAGGGAGATGAAATGTTTAAATTGTTTTGTTCTATCTGTGGTGTGGATATCAATATAATTTGATCTAGGATTTTTACGGCCTTTTTCAAACCTCTGAAATCAATTCTAAATTCGAATTAAATTTCAAGTGCTAAGAAAATTATGAAAAATGATGAAAAATTCTTTGGCCTTTCAGCTGTTGATTAGATGTCGATTGAGTCCTATTCAAACACCTCAACATTGTAGACATCCCTGGCAGTTTATTCTTACGAAATTTTTTCTTTCTTGCTAGGTATTGATAGCTCATCAACAGCCTGTATTGTCGCATCAATGTGTCATCAAGTATGCCAAGCCGTCGAAAATGGCAATAAGCTAGTCTTGCAAGATATACAAAGAATTGTCAATGATCCTAGCTATGTTCCAGTTCATCCGAAGGAGTTATGTGGAAGGATCTTTGTCACGTGTTACATGGGTACTAAGAATTCATCACAGGAAACGAAAGAGAGAGCAGCAAATTTAGCAAAAGATATTGGTAGCTATCACCTTGGTAAGTTTGGTACTACATTTACAATGCAAAATTTTTGAAGAATAAACTGTCAGAGAAAGCTTTGTTCAAAACTTTTTCCGACCGAAATTGGACTGTTGCTTTAGATTTCTGCCTGAATGATTAAAGATAGATGTATTGTATAAAGTTGAACGGTGCCTCCGTTATGTGACAGTTTAAGACAGATACAGTAAAGATTTCTTGTAATAAGTTCAACCTTTTCTCTTCAGGAAAAATTAGGGAAATGAGCAGCTTTTCAGTATCTCCCAACCCAATAAAAGTTTCGTTCGATGATAGTTCCGCCGAGGTTTTTTAGCCGTAGTTTCGTCGAAGCTTTTTTCACCTGCCCGCCCCACACTTGTCATATTTCGCTGAAAAGAAACAATGGTATTCAACTTCTCGTTATAAGGAATTATTAAGAGAATTAACTAGATTTAACGGAACACATCTTGTTTCTGCAATGGGCTGAAATTTACTTAAAAACTTGGATACAGTTACCCTGGGCACCAGAGCCAAAAAAATAGAAAAAATAATAATAAAAAGAAAAAAAAAACTAAGAAGGAAAGAAAATTGGTACCCTGGGTACCAGAGCAAAAAAAATTAAAAATCAAATAATAAAAAGAAAAAAAAGAGGCTCTGGTACCCAGGGTAGATACCAGTGTGCCACAGATTGTGCCAGAGATTACGACGACCATGGTTTCAGAATATTAGCAAAAAACAGAATTTAAAGAACTTATCGGGGTACGTCTCAGAGCAAGGTCTTTCTTAACTATTAGGTATTTTATTTGTTTACTTTTAAAGTGTTCTATCATTGAAATAAAAACTCTTGCATCTCTCATAGGGATTGTAATCGACACAGCTGTGAGTGCACTTGTTGGAATTTTCTCAACCGTGACTGGGACATCACCTAGATTTCGTGTCCATGGTGGTTCAGATCGGGAAAATTTGGCACTTCAGAATGTCCAAGCTCGCACAAGAATGGTTGTTAGTTATCTCTTTGCTCAACTGACCATGTGGTCAAGAAATAAACCTGGATCGTTGCTTGTCTTAGGTTCTGCAAATGTTGATGAAAGGTAAGAGGGGAAAGGCCTAAGTTTATTCTGTGTTTCAGCTTATTCAGCTAAAGCCTACAGTAAAAACCTAGCCTCACTGCATAAGACCCTTAGCTTACGCTCATCTCATTGAATTGAATTGCTGTTTTTGTTGTCGCTGCAGTGAGTAGCGTTGTCGCTGCAGTGAGTAGTTGTAGCGTTATCAGTTCAATCAAAGAGCGAAACTACGATTGTAAAAACCTATAAAAAAGAACAATCATTATTTAAGCTTAGCCTAGTAAAGGCTCTTGAATCTTGATGCAGATAAGAACTCACACAACCGTGAAAAAGACATGCTTCGAGCAGCTGACACTTTGTAACGTCCTACTTCTAAATTCTATTCCTGTAATTAGTACCCTTTAATGCTTAAGAGGCTTATATGGTGGAAGAAATTTCGTGGAATCTTCAAGTTGTTCATGANTAAAGAACTTATCGGGGTACGTCTCAGAGCAAGGTCTTTCTTAACTATTAGGTATTTTATTTGTTTACTTTTAAAGTGTTCTATCATTGAAATAAAAACTCTTGCATCTCTCATAGGGATTGTAATCGACACAGCTGTGAGTGCACTTGTTGGAATTTTCTCAACCGTGACTGGGACATCACCTAGATTTCGTGTCCATGGTGGTTCAGATCGGGAAAATTTGGCACTTCAGAATGTCCAAGCTCGCACAAGAATGGTTGTTAGTTATCTCTTTGCTCAACTGACCATGTGGTCAAGAAATAAACCTGGATCGTTGCTTGTCTTAGGTTCTGCAAATGTTGATGAAAGGTAAGAGGGGAAAGGCCTAAGTTTATTCTGTGTTTCAGCTTATTCAGCTAAAGCCTACAGTAAAAACCTAGCCTCACTGCATAAGACCCTTAGCTTACGCTCATCTCATTGAATTGAATTGCTGTTTTTGTTGTCGCTGCAGTGAGTAGCGTTGTCGCTGCAGTGAGTAGTTGTAGCGTTATCAGTTCAATCAAAGAGCGAAACTACGATTGTAAAAACCTATAAAAAAGAACAATCATTATTTAAGCTTAGCCTAGTAAAGGCTCTTGAATCTTGATGCAGATAAGAACTCACACAACCGTGAAAAAGACATGCTTCGAGCAGCTGACACTTTGTAACGTCCTACTTCTAAATTCTATTCCTGTAATTAGTACCCTTTAATGCTTAAGAGGCTTATATGGTGGAAGAAATTTCGTGGAATCTTCAAGTTGTTCATGAGACTTTTTCTTAAATAGCCTTAAGTAATTATAATGAAATAATTATAAACATATAACCTATCATTTAAAGAAATGTTTGATTTATGCAAATTATCCAGTAATTAAATTGATACATCTGTTGGCAAATTTTGAGCATTCTTAATCCTGTACAATCGATTATGACTGTTTAAATGCAGATTTGTGTCCAATTATAAAACGTTTTGGAAAAGGTTATATTATTTTTCGATCGATCGATCGATCGATCGATCAATCCATCAATCAATCGATCCAGCAATCAACAATACCTATTTTGTATCTTTTTAACCTTCTTGGATACATGACAAAATACGACTGTTCAAGCACTGATATGAAACTGTTTGAGATCGATCATCTCATTGTTTGTCGGTTACTCAATGAATTGATCAATGATCCTATAATTCAATCAATCAATCAAATCAATCAATCAATCAATCAACCATTGAATTAACCATTTTGTATCTTTTCAGCCTTCTTGGCTACATGACAAAATATGACTGTTCAAGTGCTGATTTGAATCCAATTGGAGGCATCAGTAAGACTGACTTGCGATCATTCATTCGTTATTGCATTGAGAAATTCAACTTCACATCATTGAGGTCTATCATTGATGCACCACCAACTGCAGAGTTAGAACCATTGGAGAATGGACAAATTCAACAAACTGATGAGGTTAGTGCAAATAGCAACTAGCAGCGAATTCGTTCAATAAATTATTGTCTCTATAGATATCCCATAGCTGCAAACATTGCGGCATAACTATTTGAGATTGCAACTGTCCTTGCCAGTTCTCAGTCCAAGAAGAATTCTTTGCCACATCACAGATACTTGAAAACGCTTCACTAGTTCTTTCGTATTTCCTTTGCGTTATTACAGCCAAATACAAAATGACGTGTTCTGTCTTCGTTGGAAGACGACCCTGCTACTCTAGACACCTGATCCTTTTAAAAATGACAAGCTGAAAGGACTCTTTCAAAGAATGTTTTACAACGGTTGAAAATTGTTTTAAATAATCTTAAAGCATTCTCTGCTAACAAATTACTTATCTGATCCTAAAACAGCGTGTTGCCTCGATAAAACATGGTAACTTTAAATTTCATATAATTCTATCTTCCAGAGTGATATGGGCCTAACGTACGAAGAACTATCTGTGCTCGGAAGACTAAGAAAGATCTACACATGCGGACCATATAGCATGTTTACGAAGCTTCTTGGAGACTGGGGCCAAACGATGTCACCAACGGCTATTGCTGACAAAGTGAAGTTGTTCTTCAGGAAACATTCAATTAATAGACATAAGATGACAGTTTTGACTCCAGCATATCATGCAGAAAATTATTCACCGGATGACAACAGGTATGCGCCGTTTTTATGCTAATTTATCATAATTTTAGCTCCTAAAATAAAACTTAGATGGGAAATCGTCAAATTTTTAGCTTTTTTACAACAATGATAGGAATACCGGTTATGGATCGTATTGAAGAAGCAGAAGAAATACCAATGTAATATACAGTAACATCGTAATTCTCCAATAATAGTTTTTCTTTAGAGCACGAAACTAAAATACTGGGTGACCTAAACTGATGCGTTCCTGTTTAAACAGTCATCAATATTTGCACTTGCAAATATTTTAAACTGTTGTTTTTATACCGTTGTGTCACGAACCAAATTTATTTAAAAATATGGTACATCCTTGTAAGAGGCTTTCAGATTTGGTGATTTTTATTAACTTCCTAACTTCAAAGCATGCTATAAAAATTCAAGAAATTATTTCATATATTTACGATTTTATTGCTGGTATTTAACGGGGTTGCAGATGTCATGAAGTAGGCTCGGGTGAAGGTAACTGTTTTTTATTCAATCTAAGAAATAAATAACATAGGTCAGACATGACATTTAAATTGCATAACCAAATTTTGGCGATTTTTCAATCAGTAGTAGTGCTTTGGGTAGCCCGGTATTTATGAAGTTTTTATTTTAATACAATTTTTAACTCAACCTTTCCGATATATGTGTTTTTTTCTCTTTAGATTTGATCTTAGGCCATTCCTTTATCGAGTTACTTGGCCATGGCAATTTGGATGCATCGACAAAGCTGTGAATTCAGTAACATCAAGATTAGCTCAACTTGCTGGGAAATCACCAATAGGATCTCTTCATGTGGACCAGGGAAACATTGCTTCTTCTTCGAGTGGAAATACAGGTAAAATATCAGTGTCGAAGATTCTTTTAGTTCAGTCGAAAATTTGATTTTGTTAAATTAATTCGCTGTGGGTGAAAAGGTTATTGGCCATATTGTGGTGTATACTTGTTTTGTATCAGAAACTGGTTATAAGAAACTGTAGGCCAAGTTGTGAAAAAATTAAGATTTTTGATACCTGGGTTAAAAAGTTACGAAACTCTTGTAATTTGCAGCTTTGATTTTTCTTAGTCGTTCAAAGTGTCTTGACATTGTACAGTGTTCTACATAGTGTCCTGCAGTCCATCACATTGAAATTAATTGACTTCAGTTAACTCTGTTGATACTTGTTTCGAGATTCAACTAAGTACTTGGAAAGCATTTTTGAGGAAAAAACGTAAATCTGCATTAAAAATTGAGATACAGGTATGAAACTTTTGGTGGCAAAATGCCCTCAAATTCGACAAACTTGGTACCAACCCCGGATGTAAGAATGAAAAAATGAATATATGCTCTGGCTAGTATTGAAAGTTGCATATCGAAAAACAGAAAATTGACAAGATAAGTTAAGAGTCTTTGCGCCATGCTTACTTTGTGACTGAAATTTTCACGATTTTTGTGTGATATCGATTTCACTTTATGATTAATTTCTTTAAAAACACGAATTCTGGTTTGATCCTCGTGTTCCCTAGACTGGCCACACAATGTCTGTATGATCCTTAGAATTGATATGTCGCTAACACAGCTGGCCATCAGCAACAACAACAACAACAGCGAAATTGAGGGACTAGTGTAGCTAATCTACGTGTTCCCTATCGTCTAGCTAAAACAGCCTACTTTGTTTATTAGGCCAAGCATCTTCAACTGTTACGAATGCTCAGACTGAGCCAATGCAAGAAAGCAGTATTGTCAATGGTCATTCAAATGGACTACCTGCCGATACAGATGCTGATAAAATGGATAGAAAAGTGGAGATCAAAGAAGGATCAACTAAAAAACTTTTGAAGAGAAAATCACTGAGTGACGATTCTTCATCTCTAGCGAAAGTTGTGAGACTTGCCACGGAGGAGTAATAACTTCGAGCCACGGAGGAGTAACAACTTGGACTCAATGAGCTGCTAGTTTGTTTTTAAATTTAATTGAGAACATTTAGGGTAATTTTGAGAATTGGCACGAAGTTTTGCGAACTGGGACACGATGAACTGATAATTTCAATCTTGTAATCTTGACTGAGATCATTCACCTTTTTAGTAACAACTTAGCACATTTTGAAGGGAAGAAAAGACTAACAAATGCGCTGTTGAGAGTTTTTAACAGAATTCTGAGTCGGTTGATTTAAAATGTTACAAAATAGTCCTAAATTTTTTCTACAATTATTTTTGATTTATTAGTTTCACACCCCCACATCCCTTCACAGCACAGGCTTCAAATATTTAAAAGTTATTGCACGATTGGTTATTGAATCTTCCTTTTGATTTAATGGCTTAAAAGGAACTTCAGGTACTTCGTTATGAGTGTTCATTGGAACTTTTTCATATCTTCATTATTTTCAGAATTAATAGCCTTCTTCTTTTTTATTGAAAAAATCGAAAAGGTTCATGAGAAGTTTTGAAAAAAATTTAAATCATCGTAAATCCAAAATTCATAGAGGAAAGGTGGTACAATCTTCAAGAAAACCATAGTTTATGAAGGTCTATAATATGGTGGTAAGCAGAAATCTGTAGCTTCTCTGGTATACGATTTAGCAATCTGATGACGTCACAACTGCAAAACTATTAAAAACACAAAACGCGTTATAATTCTGAAAATAATCAAGATATGAAAGAGTTCCAATGAAGGCTTATAGCAAAGTACCTGAAGTTCCTTTTAAGCCATTAAATCAAAAGGAAGATTCAATAACCAATCGTGCAATTATTTTTAAAGATTTGACACCTATGCTATTTTTCTTGGGATTGACGAACTTGAAACGAACTTTAGTTATTTTACTGTAATCCTACCGTTGGCTTTTTTTATATTTGATTATTTTCAGAATCACAGCGTTTCCTATATTTCAATTTGTTTGCGATTGTGACGTCATCAAATTTCTAAATCGTAAACCAGAAGAACGATTTTCTTGAAGATTCTACCATCTTTTCTCCATCAAATTAGAAATTACCATGTTTTTAATCTTTTCAAAACTTTTCTTGAATCTTTTCAACAAAAAGAAAAAGGTGCAATTTTGAAAATGATTGAAGAACGCCGGTCAACCAGCATCATTTGTGGTCGCGCTTTGCAGAGCACTGCACAACTACAATGTCATATGAAAATGGCCGCCGCAGTCGAAAGGCAACAAGCGAGGCGCGCAAAGGATGCTGGTTGATTGGCGTCCTTTAAGATATCAAGAAGTCAACGGTAGAATCAAAGTAAATTACCTGAAGTTCCTTCAAGCCATTCAGTCCAAAGAAAGATTTAATAGCCATTTACACTATCATGTTTAAAGATTTGAAACCTATCCTGTGAAGGGGTATGGGGGGTGTGAAACTAATTAATCAAAAAATTATTTTAGACAAAATTTAGGACTATTTTGTAACATTTTAAATCCACTGACTCAGAATTCAGTTAAAAACTCAAGATGGGATTTTTTAGTCTTTTCTGCCTTGGAGATAACAATTATTTTTTTTAGATTTATGCACCACTGTTGAGTTGTAAATGATAAAAAATATCACAAAGACTGAAGGAATTTTAAATGTGTCTTTTCTTGGTCATGCACGTGTTAGACAATTTTAAATTTCATTTCGTATTTACGTATTTAGTTACTCTCCTTCGTGAGGTTTCTTTATATGTTCCGCAGTTCCGTGATCCGCAGCTCCGTGGTCCGTATTTAGTTATTTTTAAAGAGACAAATATTTGACTTATTCTCCAGTCATCGAGGAATTTTCTGGGATTTTTATTTTTTATCAATTTATGTATTTTTTAAGATAGTTCTGTTTTTTCTGTTCCTACAATACTTCTACAAACGACAGCGAGTGGATTGTGATAGAAAATTCTAAGGGGTTATCTCCGTATATGTTAGAAATTTTGTTTGCTTTTTTTTACAGAAATTAAACAGAATTATTTAATAAATCTAACTACTTAATTTTTATAAGTTTTGTAAATTTTCTTCTAGAAAAATCCACTTGCTGAACCTACGCTAAAAATTTAAAAATTACTGGAAAATTATTGGAAAGTTTATTCGATTTTGCATTTAAAATTTACACGTATTTGCAAAATTAAAATTGAAACTTCATTTGCAAAACAAAGAAAACTAAGAAATTGTATTCTCTGGTGGAAATAGAAACTAAATCATAAAATTAAAATTAAAGGAAATTAATTTTATAAGAAAAATTCTAATCATTTTACCGAAAAATTCAGAAATAAAATATGTGGATTTTTATAAAAGAATTTGTCATTTTATTAAATCTTATTTTCTATTTTTTTCATTTCACCCTAACCCTACCCTTTTAATATTACAAATGCTCAGAGTTTACAAAAATATTTTATATCAAACAAAATATTAACAAAAAAATATTGAACAGTTCAGAAAAATTTGTTGCGAGGATTTTAAGATTATCAGGAAACATTTTATGCAAGAATAAAGCTAAAATAATGCCATAGTTTAGCGTAAACATTTTTGTGCGACAACAGCAAAATAAAAGTTCAGTAGAGAAAAATAAAACAAATATAAAAATTTAAGTAAAGAAAAAGCAAAAATGTATTTGATACCAGAAGTGGGGTTCGAACCCACGCGTGCATTCGCACATTGGAACTTAAGTCCAACGCCTTAACCACTCGGCCATCCTGGTTCGACAACTTGAGAGCGAAAGAAATGTTTGTATCATGGAAAAAGCTGACACTTCCCCAAATTTGGGTTGTTTGTTACAAATCTTCGCAAAGGCTGCATTTTTGGAGTAAAATGTACAGTCATCGTAATTTTCAAGGATAAAATGTTGTCGAAAAGCAAAATAATTTTTCCAAAATAGCGGGCCTATAGCACGTGGTCATGTCAAAAAACCTCGTTTTTGCATTGGTATCTGTCATAAAATGTTAAAAATAGTTCTTCAATTAGTCGATGAAATCCAAAGGATATTTTTGTTTGTTTCTTTCTTGTACTCAAAGTAGGTCTTCGAGGCATGGTTTCATAAAATTCGCTTAAAAATTCTCAAGAAGGCACAGCCCGCGCCGAAAGAGCGAGAATTTTTAGGAAACTTCTAAAGAAACGCTACTCAAATGATGGGAAGTTTGGAGACTTCTTTTTTAGCAAATNTTGTTTGTTACAAATCTTCGCAAAGGCTGCATTTTTGGAGTAAAATGTACAGTCATCGTAATTTTCAAGGATAAAATGTTGTCGAAAAGCAAAATAATTTTTCCAAAATAGCGGGCCTATAGCACGTGGTCATGTCAAAAAACCTCGTTTTTGCATTGGTATCTGTCATAAAATGTTAAAAATAGTTCTTCAATTAGTCGATGAAATCCAAAGGATATTTTTGTTTGTTTCTTTCTTGTACTCAAAGTAGGTCTTCGAGGCATGGTTTCATAAAATTCGCTTAAAAATTCTCAAGAAGGCACAGCCCGCGCCGAAAGAGCGAGAATTTTTAGGAAACTTCTAAAGAAACGCTACTCAAATGATGGGAAGTTTGGAGACTTCTTTTTTAGCAAATGCTCAAATTGTTAGTTTCTTATAAAATTAAAGGTATTATGAATACTGCCCTTCTCTTAATAAAAGTAAAAGGGCTCTAAACGGTGTCAAGATTTTGCAGACCCAGAAGCAAGAAACTCTAAACTCTCTATTTTGTTTATTGATTCGACTGGATTCAAATTTACACTTAAGCTACATTTGTTTATAAAATTAATCGAATCATTTCATTTTACGATACAATCTTAGCTCTATGAAATATATCTAAAAATCTCTGTATACTCTGTTCTCAAAAATCATCTTACACGAGTTTTGCTAGAAGGTCGCTAAAAATGTCGATAAAATTTTGACCAGATCTAAATATATGCAGTGCTGTTTCGGCGATACATATATATGTATGCTACATAGCAAAAGGTTTTATTCACGATTGAATTAATGGAGGTTTGCGAAGGCTTTTCAGACAGAGTGTATTCAGTGTATTACATATGAGTCATTCACGTATACTGACCTGCTATAAACGTCCGCAAAACTGTCTTTAAAATTGTTCGAGTTCATGTCTTCAAAATTTGATTCAGGTTTCTGGATATCATAGCTAAAGCATGCACTACATGAAATTCGATTTCGATTCGAGTTTTAAATGTAGAAAATTTCAGTTTCAAAGGTTACTTCAATAACTGAGAATTTAAGAAAGTTTCTTGAAACTCTGAGTACTAAAAGTATCTGGATCGCTAAGACAGTCTGTTACTAAAAACGTTTGTGTAAACTTCTTATAAAAAAGACTGTTACCGGGGAAAATAACTTTGAGAGTGTCAAACCTTGAAGAATATCTTTTCCAAGTAGCAATAATACGCGACGATCATCCAGATACTGACACCAACAGCAGATCGAGTAAGAATGGTAGCATGGGTTGGGTGACTCACGTTGAAATTGAAGGGAAAGAAATTGTGAAATACCTCGTGTCCACAGTACAGCATTATTGCATTCATACCTAGAGGAAAAGATTAAGAGTTTTGTCAACTCACAGACTATTGGAAATTGAATTTTTCATGGTAAATTACCGGGTGTTCCAAAAAAAATTATACACATTTGGTCGACCTAGCGATGAGAATTTAGAGTGAATCAAACCAAAAACCATTTTAAAACATACCTCGATAGTAAACTTTGAAGATTAATATTTCAACTCTCAAGGCACCAATATCAACAAATAAGGTATCTATGTTCAAGTTGACTATCGAGGTATGTTTTGAAATGTTTTCGGTTTGATTCGCGCTAAATTCGAATCGCTAGGGTCGACCAAATCTAAATACTTTTTTTGGGACACCCGATATAGGTTAGCCAAACTGTACATTCCTGAGAGAAAACTGGGAATAAAAATATATCAATTATCAGACCATTCAAAGGGAGGGCCTAATCGAAAGTACTGCAGAAGTACAATAATTTCATTTTGGACTTGGGACCGTTATCGTTACTGCAGGAGAGGCACATCTTCCTTTCATCTCGAAAAAAAGTTGTGGAGTTTATTCGTTCACTTAAAATCTTACTCACGTCGTAAGAATAACGGTGGTATAAAATATAGGTACACCGTTATCGTTATTGCAGGAGAGGCACATCTTCCTTTAATCTCGAGAAAGTTGTGCATTTTTATTCGTTCACTTAAAAAATCTTACTCACGTCGTAAGAATAACGGTGGTATAAAATATAGGTATACCGTTATCGTTACTGCAGGAGAGGCACATCTTCCTTTGATCTCGAGAAAGTTGTGAATTTTTTTTCGTTCACTTAAAATCTTACTTACGTTGTAAGAATAACGGTGGTATAAAATATAGGTACACCATTATCGTTACTGCAGGAGAGGCACATCTTCCTTTGATCTCGAGAAAGTTGTGAATTTTTATTCGTTGGCTTAAAATATTACTCACGTTGTAAGAATAACGGTGGTATAAAATATAGGTACACCGTTATCGTTACTGCAGGAGAGGCACATCTTCCTATGATCTCGAGAAAGTTGTGAATTTTTATTCGTTCACTTAAAATCTTACTCACGTTGTAAGAATAACGGTGGTATAAAATATAGTTACACCGTTATCGGTGGATTTAGTTTTCAGTTTTGGTGTCAGTAAAATGCCTTGGAACCTTTTTGCTTGGGGGTATTTCGAGAACCAATTTTTTGTCACCGAGAAATCAATTCCCCTTCTTAACTTAATTATTTCACTGATTAATGGCAAATCTCGCTGCCTATCTAAAAGGGGCAATTTGCAGTTCTAAGAAGACGGTTATAGTGTGGGGTTTTTTTTACACCAAAGGGGGGTAAGAATCCTACAAGTGGGACCTTACCTGCGAATGTAAGTGGAGCACCATCCCACCATTGTTTCACATCAATGATGTAATACATAACAGCGAGCAAGAAGTAGGCCATAGCTGCAGTTGCAAATATGAATGAAGCAGACCTATAAGAAACAGAAAAAAAGTTATGATTATGAAAGTAAAATAAAACACTTCTTTATCACATGAAATTTCTTTTATCTGACTGTTAAAAATTTTCACAAAATCGAATTTAACACCCTCGATACCTTAGTGAGAAATATCAAGAAAGATTAAAGAGGAAGTAATCGGTCAAACAGTCCTGCCGAACAAATTTGGGGCAAAGAAAATGAATTGGTAACTCGCTCATTCCAAATTTATCAAACCTTGTAAGGGTGCTTCTGACATAAAAAAAGCTCCAAATTGTTCTGCTAGTTGCTTGTACCTGGTCAAAATTAAAAACATCTATTCTCACGTGAATTACTGTGTATCACAAACACTGGCGAAGACTTTAGATCTCAGAAATAGTCTGGTGCAATAATAAACTTTCTGCGCGTTCCTTTGGCAATCAAAACAATCAAGATATCATTCAAATTCAACCAGCCGGATCTAAATGCTTTGAAGTGAAACAATGTTAAAATCTTAAACAATACAATCATGACTGTTTTGATTGCCAAAGGAACGCAAGGTTTGACTTGCAACAGAAGAAAAGAATCGTTTCATTCTGCATAATTTCACACTTAGAATCGTTTCTTCTATTCCGCCGCTTGTCGATTAATTTTTATTTCAACGTCAATTATTTTTGATACCACAAACCCAAGAAAGCCATTTTTTCTAACATTTTAATCGAGTAATGCAACTTACCATAAATTCTTGTTGATGGGAATAACTCCATCGTTCTTCGTTCCACCAGTCAAAGCAACTGTCAAAGCCCCCTTGGAAAATAAAAAATATCAATTACAAGGCACTGAATTTGTTCGCTTAGGTTCAACTGTAACATGAATGTAGAATTTCAAATGTAAGCGTTGCCGAATAGCATCAAAAATGAAAAATACCTCTTACAACGGAAAATCTAATGACATCGCTCGCTGCGAATCGTAATATTAGATATAAAAAGTGCTAAGAACTTTGGATTAAATATATAAACCGAGAATAACCCTATTTGGGAGATAAATATGACCTTCTCTCGATTATTTCTTTAAATACCGGGTGAGTCAGAAAAAACATGGGGTGTTTGCCAATTTTTATTGATGCAGTTTAATTTGCAAATTCGTTTCTTTAAAATTCATTGCATAGAAGAAAGGCGAACTTAGATATGAAAATTTGTTTGGTCGAAATCGGTCTTTCCGTTCCAGAATCACGAACGATTTTAGGAGAATGGTGTTTCGCAAGATTGCTAAAATAGGCCTTCAATTAGATTCATATTCATGCAAGCGTGGCATTCTAAACCATGACAAACATATTGTTTCTCTACCAAAAATTGAAACAAGGCATGCAAGGTGTTAGAGCACAAAAGGAAAAACTAATGTTACTTATGTTGTATCCCAAGGGGACTAGTCATTTAATTGTCATTGCTACCAAGCTGGAAGTTCTTTTACTAGCGATACTTTTCACCAAAATGGCTGTATCACAAAATCGCAAATAAATAAGGAAAGAAATGACCGATTTTCACAAACTAAATTTTATAACTAATTCCATCTTTCTTCTGCAATATAAAACTTCAGCACTCCCGATTTGACTGGTTTTCCACCAGAATATGGCTTGTTAAACGCCCAACGTTTTTTCTGACTCACCCGATACACTTTAAAACGTGTAGTTTAAACTTACCAAGAGAAGACTCCAAATAAGCCATCGGGTGATTCGTCCTTTTGCAGATGAAAATATGCATAGTATTCTTCCAGACTAAACGAAATAAATACGCACTTTTGTAATCAAAATGAAGCACTTTGAAGCAATTTAGTTCTAATACTATCGTTCGAATCTTCATGAAATTAATCGTACAATTAAATAAAAAATTAAATACATTTTATCAAGATCAGTTATTGCGAGGGGTGGCCACTCTTTCGAAAAGGGGGACGAGATTAAAAAAAAAACAATAGCACTTTTTGAGGATTTATCTTGCAAGCAAACGATTTGCCCTATGGCGTACGAGTTTTTTACGAAGTGATGTGCCCCTCCAATTCTTCCATGATAAATCACAATCTATGGTTGATGTATTCTTATGATGAAATAACACAAATAGAACATAATCTTGACATATATGACTGCATACATGATCTTCATTTCTCAAACGCACTGATTACTAAGGTCCCACTAAGGTGCATTTCGCAACTTCATAAGTCAAATAAAATTACTCACTTGAAGTCCAAGAAACGTCAAGAATATCGACGTCAAGCATCCAAGAAGTCCCTCAGGATCATAATGCACTGTCGTCTTGTATATTTTCTGAAAGGAAAACAGAGAATCTTGAATTGGCTCGTTCTGAAACGCTCAAGGTCCCCAGTCTTGAACACAAGTAGGAATTCGTTTCAGTTCTAGCATCATGTTAGTTTAAAAGCAGAAATTAATGATTCTTACCTTACAAGTTGGATTGCCATACATATGGTTATTCCCAAAGACTGCTCGATCNAGAACTCTATGCTGAATATCTCAAACCTATTTGCTGTGTTATAGCTAAAAGCAAGGATTTCGACACGCAGAGCAGAGCCATAGCTAGATTGCAGAAAATTTGGAGGTACCTAATACGCGCACTAATGCCTCAAACACTTCTGTCGAACGCAAAAGATAAGTTTAGTACGATTACTAATTTCATTGTGACCATTAGTGCCATTTGGTAATGTCTCTACATAAAAATGTATTACTCGTTGCAGATTAAAGCCATAGATATCCACGGTTACTCTGAAACCCAATATCCTTGTTATGTAGCAGGGACAGCGTGTTGCTAAATTGCATTATACCAGTTTTACTCACGATATCAACTCTTTTTAGTTCATGGACTGATAATGCTCAAGCGAGAAGGATGCAAATAAACTGTCACGAAAAGTTTCCTTTCAAATCATCACTTCGAACACAAATATCTTCCGGATTATCCCCGGTTGATCTAATGGTTTTTCTGTTGGCAACGTTTTAAGCGATCAGCATAGAGTTCTCCAAAGGTAGTAAAGGTGGCAGTTTGTCGGTAATATTAGTTTTTAAACCTTGCACCTTAAATCTCTAATCGCGGTAAAAAGTATCCATGTTGTGATAAGTAAATGACTAAAGAAACATCAATTATTTTCTTTAATCTTCTCGATTAGAACAATCTTAAGGTCATCAAACTTACATCCTGCTTCTCTTCACTTGGACTCATCAACAAATTAACAGCAGCAACAACAAAATATGATACTCCAAATCTTTGTAGCACACCAGGGATTCTCCAGATGCTTAGATCTCGGCCTAATGTCAAAAAGAAAAAGAAACACTAATGATGGTTTCGACAATAAGAAATGGAATGTGCAAAACAAATGTTTGAACTGCTCAACGCATAGTCAGTGACAACATTTGGATCTACCGGGCAGGCAAAATAGAAACATTGAGCATTTGTCGGATAATATTTGAAGAGAGAATCCTCAAATTTGTGTTGGTTAATCTTTAACATGTAAAAAACCAATTTAGCTAGAAAATGTTGTCTTCTGCAATCAGGCACTCTTTTCTATAGATATTGCCTATTTCATCATTTTTATAAAAGGTAGCATGCTTTTGGTCAGCTTACTGCATAGGAGCAATAAAAAAGAAACCAAGCAGTGTCGAGGGAATGAAAATAAATGCCAAAGGATGTGGCTTTTTGCCTAAACTATGCAAGTATTGCTTCAATGTTTCGCTAGAATAACAGTAGATTTGCCAATGTTCTGAAGATTTTGCAACGGAATCCAATTCTGGCCTTTGTAATAAAAGAAATTGAAATTTCTGAAACCTCTTCTCCGAGCTCAAAAACTCACCTAAATTTGAAAGTCCTTAGTGAGAAAGCAAATTTTCTACAAGTTCCAAACTCTACTGTAAAATTAACCACCTTATAACAAGGAAAGGAAAAGTCTTACCATTGTTTAGAAACAGACCAATGAGAAAAAGCTTCATTGAGCGTATCAAAACTTTCTTGAAGACTGTCTGTTTGCGAATTCCTTTTGACAAGAGAGAACGCTGAGAGAGATCAATGGATGTTCCCATTATGAAGATGAACCATGGGAAAACCAGATCAGCAACGGTTAGTCCTGGAACAGAAATAAATAATGCCCACATTAGATTTACTGTTGGATGATATCTCTTGCAAGGAGTTTTGGCGAGGTGTAATAGTAACGAAACGATAAACAATTAGAAAAATGCTCTATCCTAATGAAAAAGACCTCTAATCTTTGTTTATGATCATAAAACTTAAAAGAACACAAATCTGAATATAACATGAGCTGCAGCCGCGGGAAGAAAACGATATGTTATCTTGTTCCCACGGCAAGCAGCTCTTACAACAATTTCAGCTATTTACAAAATAGAGGAGGCTGTCCCAGTGGCCCGTCCAACATCGAGATTTCTAAGAGCAAAAATCAGCTAGATAGTTTGTCTTGAGACTATTAGAGAAATGAGAGAGGGAAGAGAGAGAGAGAGGAGGGAGAGAGGGAAGTAACGGAAGGAAAGGAGTTTCTGACAAAAGCAGTGGAAAAATGTCAGTGAATTGGAGACAGATGAGAGGGGAAGGGAGACAATTGCTGCCACATCCACACCAGCGACGTAGGCAGGAAATTTTAAACATTGATGCAGCTTGGAGGAAATCCACTCATATTCTCTTGATCTTTAATAAAATATTCCAGTCTCATTAAAAACATTAGATTATTTTCTTCGAAAAGATTTGAATGTTTATTAAAGGTTTTGATTACAAAAACAAATTCAGCCTCCTCTTTTTAAATAGATGAATGAAAATTTTCATGTCGTCGGTTTAAAAGGAATTATTTATATTTGATCTCTCTAGGGAGTACTGTCGGACTAACTTGTTAAGCAACGTTGGATTTGAAGTAAAAATCAGGGTTTCTTTCATTTGCTGTTCTAAAAAGCGTGGTTGTAGAGAAACGACGAGCTAGTCATAAATTTCCTCTCTATATAAATTGCTCTTATTCACAAGAAATTATTCCTATTGTTATTCACATAAAATTTGAGTAATCAATGTAAGCTATGGTCGTTGTTGATGTAATGTCTCGTTCAATTCCTACCCTGACCATCCCCCCCCGGGACACCCCCGGGCATTTGCACAAAAAATATTCCCCGCCCCCGGGCATTTGACAGCAAATTTTTCCCCGGCCCCCGGGGCATTTGACAACACCCGGGATCTTTAGAATTTTATGGAAATATTGTGGAGGAGCAAGAAATTTTCGTTACCATAGTTTCAACTTTCACAAGCACAGTTGCACTTGTGAGGTTTCGCTATTTCGATATAACTTGGAATTATATCGAAAAGGCATCTGATCAGCCACTAAACAGACTGTTCCAAAAACAAAAGAAATTCAAAAATAGTAAAGGGGTTGCTGTAGTATCTGCTTAAAACCACTGCAATTAACGACATTCATACAACAAAAAAGCATGAAGTTTTAGCTTGGAAAATTAGAAACTCGCGAGGTCTTTTTCCTTACAAAGGAACTACCTAGAATCTACAAAACCAGAAATTCAATTTTTGAAATTTACTGATTTTAAAGAGAGAAGCTTACCATTCCAGAGTGAATGCTCGAAAAAGTAATAATCCCCTCCTTGGTAATTGACGAATATCATAATCGTTATGGCGACCCTAAAAATAGAATTGATCAATTTTGCTAAAAATAAGTTGTTGAGATTTTAACTAAATATCATACAACACAAAATATATAAAACATAAACGGAAATGTCAAAATGTAAACATTTCATTTCATTTAAAAGAAGCATTGTAGTAAAATCTTCAATGAAGTGGTAGAAGAAAGAATGAAGAAAGAAATTGACAAAAAATGGGATTAACTCACCCTCTAAAAGCATCAAGAGACTGCACTCTTTTCTTAGGTTTCACACCTTGCTACAAAGGAAAAGAGAAATGCAACCAGAAAAGGATTTCATTATAACGGTAGACTTGAAAAGCTGGCATTCGCATATACAATAGAGTCTTTAGGATATGTTACTCCAGAAGCTTAACCAGCATAATGCTTCTGGATATGATATGTTACTCCAGGAGTTACATATATCATATCATTTCCTAGTTACATGATATCACTAGGATATGTTACTCCAGGAGGAAGAGCTCACGGAAGGGCAGTATCTTCTCTGTGATGCCTACATTTGAAGTTTAAAGGAAAGCTGAATGAAGCGAAAAGGACTTTAATAATGTTTGAATGTTTTACCTTAGCAGCGGAGGAGCCTGGCTCACTGTTGTTTCCAGATCCTTGTACTGTCCCAGAATCCATGAAATTTCTCGGCTTACTGAGGTTTTGCTGGAATTAAAAAAAATGAATAAATAAATAAATTATATTACAAATAGTGTCGGACTTGAAACTGTCTTTTAGAAAATTAATATCATCTTAATGAAGGATGCGTTCAAATGGAATTGATTCCATTTGCAACCATACCCAAATGGGTAACAGGTGACAGGGCTCAAATCTTTAAAAAGGTAGGTGTAAAATTCTATTACATTTTTTTCTTTCAATTAAATGGCTTGAAAGGAACTTACGGTACTTTGCTGTAAATCTGTGGCGGAAATTTTTTGATATCTTGATTAATTTCAAAATGGCGGCATCTATTATATTTGAGGCTGTGACGTCATCAAATTTCTAAATCCTAAACCAGAAGAGCGAAAGATTTCTGCTTGCCACCATATTGTAGACCATCATAAACTATAGTTTTCTTGAAGATTGTATGATTTTGCCTCCATTGATTTAGGATTCACAATGATATTAATATTTTCAAAATGTTCCATGAATTCTTTCAACAAAAATTAAAACGACGCTATTTTGAAAATAATCAAGATATCAAACAATTTCCATTGCAGATTTTCAGCAAAATACCCTATGTTCGTTTCAAGCCATTCAAATCAAAGGAAAATGTAATAGAATTTTATAACAATTGGGATATGATGGTATTTTGGGTACCTTGCTAGATAAAAAAGTTGTACCATAAGATATAGTAAAACACTTCTTACCGATAAATCGTACTCTACAATTTGCTTGCGCTTGTTCCTATCATGAAAAATGACGAGTTTAACCATTTCAGA
Organism: Aurelia aurita; assembly: GCA_004194415.1. Taxonomy (NCBI): domain Eukaryota; kingdom Metazoa; phylum Cnidaria; class Scyphozoa; order Semaeostomeae; family Ulmaridae; genus Aurelia; species Aurelia aurita. The sequence goes on along the minus strand of REGM01000002.1, from coordinate 3,373,203 downwards.
TCACGAAGCTTACAAGGTGATACATCAACTAACCAAGTGAAAAAAGTAACTAGCCTACCAAGCAAGCAAGATGGATACGAGACATGCCAACATAACTTAAGCAACGGCTGACAACAAAATCGGACAATATATCTACGAATAGCTTGCGATATAAGAAAACTGAGCAGTAGCTAGAATTATGGTGAAGGTGAAGTTACGGTTTTGAGCGCCAAGCATTGGGATCTCAGAAGTAGCTAAATGCTAATCGAGCCCTCCCCCCCCCCCCCTTGTCATGACCCAAGAGGTGCTGGTGGAATTTGAACCTCGTCCGCCTGACTGTTCTGGCTGCAAAGTCAGTGGGTTACAACACGGTGCCACATTATGAACACATTCAAACAAGGTGCTGGGATTTGATTGAAATACGGGCTTAGCCTCTCGATTTAAGAAATTCTGGAGGCATTTTGCGCCACATTTCAGACGAAAATTTCCCTATAAAATGAAGATGGAATCCCATGGAATGCAACTGACAAAGAAGCTTCCACGTTGACACACTTCAAACTAGTTACCAAGATATATATTCCTAGAATTATCTACCCATTAAATGCCTCTGTTATCTGACGATAATAATTGCACATACCAAATACATTGAATCCATATGATGTAAATTATTGCAAGTCCAGCATATATTGCAAACATGACAGCAATTGCTGAAATAAAAATAAAAATTTTAATTACTGCAATAAAAAAAGTTCTTTTTTGGAAGTTCTCTGGTTTAAATTTGAAATGTCATCTGCAGTGGAAACTAGGGGACTGTGTTTCGTTTCCCCCTATGGATGGCACCAATAAAGTTTAGGTTCTGCAGATTCATTAAGAATAGATAAATTATAACAACTACGATTATCTAACGAAAATCTGACGGCAATTCATAGAAATGATATCTCAAATGCAAGTCAGAACAGAACTGGAACATAGATTGAAAAGGCAGAGAATCGATTAAATTCCCTATAAAACGTTGCTTTGAAGCTCTTGCAATAAGCTTCAAAATTCCATTATTTTGCCAAAAAGACTTAACCGTGTGGCTAAGGAAACGTGCACAGATATTTAGTAATTTCGTTTTGGTGCTTATCATGAAATTTCTTATTGAAACTATGCGAATGACCAGACTGATTTTGGACCGATATCTTGCGAAACTGCGCTTTGCATTTTTTTGCTGCGAGTTTCACGAGAAATAGGACCAACATCAGTTCTCTCCGAAGTAATGTACGAACAAGTTTTAAAATAACAATAAAAATCAATATTTAGACAAATAAGTTTGCGTTTCTAAGATCTCAAACATAACAATGCCTGACTTACGGAGATACGTCGAATCTGCCTCTTTCAACAGCACTTGACTACAAACGATCTTTGATAAGTCAGATAATACAATAATCTTGTATTCGCCGTGTTCTCCATAATGTTTCTGGAATCTACGATACAGAAAAATACTTTGAAATGGGCCTTATTAAAGGTATATTTTGAATTTGTAGGAGTCGATCTCTTCATAACAAGCTGTATTTGAAATCTACACGAGACTAAAGAAGTGAATACTGGATGAAAAAAGTTTTCAAACATTTGATATTTTGCAGATTTGAAGACAGAGTTCCTATGTCCCTGGTTGAGAACATCCTTAACAAACGGAACCTAAAAACTGTTAACCAGAGTTCTTACTCATTTGTTGTATATTTCTAAACACTTAACAGAAATTCAATAAAAAGATTTACTTGCAAGTCTTTCCTTGTGAAAAATTTGAACTCATGATATCGATGTTCATTGGCCATTTTGTACCAATCTTGACAGTACTAGAGGTCTTATTTGTGACATTCATCAGAACTTGATCTTGACACTGTAAAGTAAAAAAATCATTACATCAAAGGTTACATTTGCTTATCTATGAGAAACGCTTTATTTCTCCGCAGCATTTAGGAGCATATAGAATGGGCGAAACAAAGGCATATTTTGTAACAATAGAATCATTTGATTTTGACTGACAGGCCATTGCAAAGTGATTAACAATTAAAGACAAAGGGATTTGCACGATCGAATAGTCAACTCACAAATATAAACAAAGGAAAAAACAGCCTGAAGCCGGGATGGATGGCTAACTAACTCGCTGTGCAAGCAAAAAGGGGTTTAAGAGAATACAGGAGCTTCCATCGAGAGTGCTGTAGAAGGATAGTTATAAATATAAGCTGCCTTTTTCTCTGGCTCAGACGCAATGGATGCTAATGTTACAAAGTATTCCCTTCATTTTTTTTTTTTTTTTTTATATTCAATTAAAGATTTACAAAAACGAATTACTACGACACTACCTATGATCTACTTTGCAACACTACAAGGACGATACCACAGGGAGCAAGAGACCATGGCTACCCCACAGCCTTTACATAAAGAACATCTAAATTACAAACAAATATACAACTACAAAAAGCTACACATTAAAGATTAAATACTGATAAATAAATACTGAGTCTGTTTCACATTGGATGCCAGGCCAGCATATGCGATAATGCTGAACAACAGAGCGGAGACACCAACAACGACAACAACTGCCGCTGCCACTGCCCCCTTTCCAGAGTCCCCATCGCCCAAACACCGCGCTCGAGCTATCTGGTCGAGGTTTCAAAGTTCAAAATATTATTGATCTGGATATCCAAATTTGATGTGGATGAAATTGCCATTCGCAATATAAATGCCTTACATCAAATGTGAAACAGATCTACAAACAAACGAAAAAGGGACAAAAAAGGACTTAATGACTAAGTGGCGATTCCCTTCATGAAACTATGCCTAAGTTTTCTCCCACAAATGTAACGTTTGCAAGAAATTAGACTTAACTTATCAAAAGAGATACATTTCTACACAGAACAGTAATCTTTCCCAAACCTAAATAGCCAGCAGCATTTATTGCTACAATACCAGGTGTCCCAAAAAAAAGTATACAGATTTGGGCAACCCTAGTGATGAGTGAATCAATCCGAAAATATTGTTTAAACATACCTCGATGGTCAACTTCAACATAGATACCTTGTTTGTTGATATTGATGCTTTGAGAGTCGAAATATTAATCTCCAAAGGACAATTTTGCCTCCACCTCCAAACCAGAGCTTTGGCGTTTTGGCCTAAGCAAATTCTTGCAGCACAGTGAATTAGAGTAGAAACTGCATAACAGATGCGTTCTACAAAATATAATTTACGTGATATTTATTATCAAGGGAGCTCCGCAGTAAACTTCGTGAAATAAATTGTGGACTTTAAAATGAATGAAATTTACTTCGGAGCTCCCTTGATCATAAATTTCACGTAAATCATATTTTGTAGAACGCGTCTGTTGTGCAGTTTCTAATTTGTCTCCTCTTTTTTCACGTTTTCTCAAGTCTATTGTTGACTTATTCACTGTGCTGCAAGAATTTGCTTAGGCCAAAACGCCAAAGCTCTGGTTTGGAGGTGGAGGCAAATTTGTCCTTTGAAGAGTAATATTTCAACTCTCAAAGCACCAATATCAACAAAGAAGGTATCAATGTTCAAGTTGACCATCGAGGTATGTTTTAAAAATGTTTTCGGATTGATTCACGCTAAATTCTCATCGCTAGGGTCGACCAAATCTGTATACTTTTTTCTGGGACACCCGGTATACTTCCAAAAGTATGGTCTCTTTTAAAGTTTACAAAAATAAAGTTGTATCATTCTTGGGTGATGCTAACTAGTAATGTAGAATACAAGTTAGCGACCTTGAGAAGGAAGATGTTCTTGGCAATTGATTGACTCAAGAAAGAACATAAGAATCCTTCATGAGATTTGATAGTGCCATCATCAAAAGAGTATACAATTCTAAAGGGACGACCACTTTGTAATTTTACTGATTGTAAGTTGCATTTAATTCCCCAAAGACAATCACAAGTTCTCTTCTCATTGCTGTAAGGCAGAAAAGTTGAAGAAATTTGCTCGAGGTTTTCAATTTTTCACAGGCTTTTGAGAATTTTATAAGTATTTGAGAAAGTTGCACACAATTTCAGAACGAAAGGCCAGATTTAGAAGTTTTGAACCCTTGAATATATGTGATGACTTGGCTATCCAACGGAGCATTTCCCAATTTGATTAAACAAATGACTACCTAGGAACAGCATTCGAAATAGTTTGGGCATTTTTACTCAAGTGAAAGCTAATTTTTGAAGCATCCTACCTCGTGACAGTTCTCAGATCTCCAGTTCACTGTCAACTTCCCAGCATTATTTGAATGGACTGTTAACAGAGCTTCATCAACACCAAGGATTGTCTTGCTACTGAAAGTTATAACTAAAAACGTCATCGAAGATATAAGAAACTAAAATTCTTTTACTTTATTGATAAAATAAATTTTAGCAAGCATCAAACAAACAAACAAACAAACAAACAACCAAACAAACAAACAAACAAACAAACAAACAAACAAACAAACAAACAAACAAACAAACAAATGCTTGTGCAGAAGGTTAAAACTAACCCATTTCTAAATTCCCGTGTTTCAAAGAGTTTCTCATTGTCCTTTTGATTCGGTCAAAAAAAATCTGGTTGATGTTTTAAAGAAAGCACTTTTAATTCAAGTATCAAGCCGAGAAATAGAAAAATTACCACGCATAATGTAGGATTTTTTATAAAGAGCAGATGATCGATCTTATAATGTGTATAACAGAGTCCATATCTCAACCAGACTCTAATTATCATTCCTATTGCCTAAAACAATTCTAAAAGTTAAGGTATTCCTAGATGTTAGTATAATATGATTTCATCTTAGGCTGGGCTACATTTCTTGCACATTCAGTAATTGATAGACCAATTATTTCTGGTGAATTGAAATAGAAAAGCCTTTGAGATAAAACTGCTAATTTCTTACCTTTCTACTGATTCCCCAGCATCAACAAGCATCACAAGGATTGAAATTACACCAGTTGTGTCATGAATGGCTAGAATAGATTTTCTATCTTTCTTGAACTTATGGCCTAAAAGATAATATGAAATATCACGATAAACAAAGTTTTCACTGGAGAAGAAGGGAAGAGATTCAAAGAAGATAGTTTGAACTTTCAAAGCAACATTTCAAAAGTTGGCTTTAGCTAAGTCTTCTGATTAAACACTGAGATTTAAAATTTGTGTCAACACGATCGGTTTCAGGAAGCGATTATGCATATTATTAACAGCATTTTCTTCCCTGAGGATTCTTCAACAAAATTATGAATTTTAAGTCGTCTGTTTTTAATAATTCTTAAAGTTTTCCATATCTCTCAAACTGTCTTATTAGAATGTGAAAAACTCTTGAGAATTCTTCTTGTTATGTTAATGTACAAAAGGTCATGTAACTGTAGCTAGTGCTTTTTGGGTGTAGCATAGGAATTAAATCTTTAAAAAACATTACACGATTGGTTGGTGCATCTTTTATTTGATTTAATGGCTTGAAAGGAACTTCAGGTACTTTGTTAGAAGTGTTCACTGACAATCTTCCATGTTTGAAACATAGAAGACGCTGTAATTCTCAAAATAATCAAGATATCAAAGATTGCCAAAAAAAATTATAGCAAAGTACCTGAAGCTCCTTTCAAGCCATATCAAACGAAAGATGCATCAACCAATAATTGTGCAATGTTTTTAAAGATTTGATTCCTATGCTGCTTTTCGTTGCTTTTTGTAATACCTGGTAGTATCAGAAAAGTAAAGAAAGAATGTCTTACCAGCCAATAAAACAGATGGATTTCCAGTGCCTGTTTTGAGAGTAACATTCCACGCTATATTGTCTATGGAGTGAAAAAAGAATGCAATAACAAAGATAAAAGACTTTTGACAATTTTTCCATGCATAGTTAAGAAAAGACAAACAGCCATTCTATTGAGATTTAATTTAAGACATGGTAGCTAAGGGATGGGGGAGGGAAGGGGTCTCAAGCGGTCTCAAGTTGATGGCCAAATGCCGCTAAAATGTGAAAATCGAATGTCGTCGGCCTTAATGGCATTGCGGAGAATAAAAAATTGATGAAAGTTTAATCCTTATTTAATCAATGATTTCCAGAGAAGATTTAGTGCTTCATCAGAGCATTGAAATTTGCTAACCTGAGATTTTCTTGTAACTGGATATGGATTGACCCATTACATTGTCAAAGTAAATTGACCCCTAGAAAGATAAAAGTTTGCAAATATTTAATTCCAGTGCACATAGCTTGTGAAAGATGATTCCCTTCAGTAGACCTTACAAAAGTTATAGGCTGATAAGACCATAAAACCCTAACTTTTTCTCCATTTTGGCCTTCTATCCACACAACGATGAAAACAGTTGTAGATAAAACTTTATATCTTCAGGAATGATAAAGTTAAGCTGAAACCTACAGTATTATGCTATTACTCAACATTTTAGCCCTTAATTAACACTTCACAATCATTTGAGAAACTGATCCGACAAAAGCAAATATTTTTTATCTTTATATTGATACATCTACATCTATATGTTAATCAGCAAGGCCCATAAGGCATCACGCTGATGGAGATCAACCCAACACCCATGCACGCCCATGATGAATCATAGAGGCGGTGAAAAAGATAGAAAACACTAATTAACTTTGGAGGATAAAGTTGTGTGGAAGTTTGGCTAAACTATGGGTAAGCATGACTAGTGAGAAGATCTCAAGTGGGAAACAAGTCTACTTTACGTGAAGAAGGAAAAGAATACACCCCATTTAATGATTTGGCAAAGTTTGCAAGCCAAACTCCCTTATCCTAACATTTATTCAAAGTATATAAACAGCTGAGTCAATAAAAAAGCAACATCATTGTGTTTTTGGAAATAGATTCTGGCAAACCTGGACATGAGTTTTATGGAAGCATTTAGGAGGGGCTGTTTGACACATCTTTAATATCTCCATAAGACAACTCATAACTGTATTAGAATTTATTCTGATTCTAGTTGGTAGAACTTTCTTATTGCTTCAACTTACCATCAGGCTCTTTACTGCAACATTTATGTTTGATTTTAGCCCATTATAAACCGCAACCTCTGCAAATTTTCCAGCACTCTGAGCAGCATCTCCTGTAAAAATAAAAAATTTACAATCAATTTTGATGCAATATAATGGGAACGTTGGAGGTAACACAAGCAAAATCCTACCAAGAAGTGAAGGTCGAGATTCAACTAGTTTTTTAGAAGAGTTCAACATTATTGTTGTGTGCACCATTACTATATCATTTGATTTCTTGGCTGCACCTATTCCATACTTTCCAGAATGGATTGTTCCTACTCTTGCACAAAAAGTCACTGCAGATAATGCTGGAGAACTTCTTCATCACAATGAAGGAGTCAGGTCTGAATCCTCCACTGTGATAAAGTCCTCTGAGTATGGCACTTTTGGATGAGCTCTCAGCCCAGCGAGCACAAACAAATTTATTTTGCTTCTAATCATATATTTTGAATGACCTGATTTGTTTCTCTGCTTCTGCTGTGCGGACACGGGTTGTCTATTTGTTTTGGAGCTTTAGTTTGGAGCATCAAAATGATGAATTGAATTTGAAGCCAAAATGTTCTTGATGCAAGTCTCCAAGACAAACACACTTCCCAGGGGCCAGTCTGCAGAGCGTGGCATGTGCACACACAAGATTTTTTCAGATGTTTGACCAAATGCACACCAAAATAGAAGGCTGCACACACAGGCATTGAAGGAATTTGACGGGAAATGAAAAAGTGCACACATTTCAAAACATTTCTGCCATTTGCACACATGCACACATTTTTGTTTGCCCTTCTTCTTGCACACACAACTACACAGATCTTGTCGAGAACTGGCAGGGGTACGTGCATCCTAAGAGGAGGGGGTTGTGGGGGTTGCAAGCCCTGCCCTTTTCGGCAGAGAACAAAGGAAAACAAGCATGTTGAAATAAATTCATAGTGCTGATGAGTGTGCGCGTGCAGATGCCCCATGGTATACCATATAAACCCCTGCCCTTAATTGAAATTTCCTAGTTGCGCGCCTTCTTCCCTTACAAAGCAAACTCACCCTTGAAACACAGCAAGATCACGATAATTGGCAACATCATGACGCTCTCTGGTAACGATTTCTTCATCTTGAAAGTGCTGTGCGTGCAGCTTGCCCTAGCTCACCACCCTCGAGCAGTGACTCGCTGGGCAAAAGGGGGAAGTGAGAAACAAAGATCCTGTTTCAGATTTGTTGTTACCTCGTTCCAAGGAAATATGATCCTTTGCGATCTTACAGTCTCGTATTCATAATTCTCCTCCGCATAACTGAGAATAACTGAGAAGACGCCAAATTTCACACCGCAGCGTCATATTTGATTTCGCAAGGAGGGGAATTGTTCAAGATTTTCTCCTTTTATTACGCCTTTAGGAACGTTAGGATACGTTGAAAAAGATGTTTCAACTTTTCAGTTTTCAGTCAGAACCTCATAATAGCTTCTTTCGGTTTGGCTCTCGTCGTTAGAACATTACATTTACATATTTACAGTACCAACAAAGATAAAATCAAAACGTTCTAAAAAGCAAACTTTTACTCCTATCAAAAATATCAACAAACATTCCTACTTCGTAAACAAATAATCATTTTGGCAAAACCTTCGTGTCTTTAAAATCGAAACTGATTAAAATCTAGCATCTTGCATGTTATGGTCATTATTTTTATTCATTTACTATAGAAATAGAAACATATAGGAGAAATTGAATAATTCGTTGAAATTTTATCATGAAAACTTCCAGAAAACCCCAAGAAAAGGGGGCTATTTTGGAGGGGCGAGAAGGGTTTTTGGATCTGCTTGGTTCCAGACTCTTTTTATTGGATTTCAATTTTCAATGGTTTCGCCACAACGCACTGCAGTGGTTTCAAAATGGCGTTGAGCAGCATGGCAGCGAGAACCCTCTCAAGGAGAATTTTTGCAGCTCCCTTGGCTAGAACCATGGCTGGAGAAGGTGCGGGAAAGGTAACCAGTCTAGCAATAATGTTTTAGAAATAAGCTTTGAAATTGAAAGGCACATTGATGCATGACAAATCTTTATGTAAAGTTGATATCGAATTTAGGCCATTTCTTTCAGTCTCACCTGTTTTTAAATTTAGGCCCAAAAATTGTAGATAAGGCTTTGTTTGCAGCAAGATGCTGGATGAAATCTGTCTACCTGTACTTTTACCCATGGTGATGATTTTCATTTTACGCTCTAACATTTCACAAAGGATATAAGGCTAAAATAGTTCGTTTTGGCAGATTTGAGCATTCCTGGCAAAAAAGATTAATTCTCGTTCGACGTTTTATTTTTGCAGATATGCATCATATTTTTCCTTTTTCTAATTCTAGGGTGGAGGAAGTGGTGGGGATATTAGGTAAGTAAACAAGCATATTTCTGCCTAAATAAAGGTTAGTCTAACTTGGCTGAAAAATTGGAAGGTAATGCTTGCTTCTTGATGGAGTTGTATTGATATGACATACATAGACATGCATGCATCCATAGTTGTTTTTGAAATTTCACACCTGATCTTTAGTGAATCTGTCTGTAATTTCTATATAAAAGAACTGGAATGGATAAAACAACCAGAATTGCATCAAAACCGTTGACTTGAGTTTGCACCTCCATTATATAGAACAAATTGTTTTGTTGCAGGAGTGCTGGTGGAGCTTTTGGAAAAATGGAAGCTGCAAGGGAAGATCAGTACTTTAGAAAACTGGTGAGTTAAGAGAAGCTGCAAATCTTGTAATTATCTAACCAGGGGTGGCGCCAGGAATCTTCCGACAGAGGGGCTGGAACTTCCGACAGGGGGGCTAAAATGGCCCAAAAATGCTGTTTTCGTACATCATTTTGCCAAATTTCCTCCGGCGGGGGGTTAATGCTTCTGACAGGGGGATGTAGCCCCCAGCCCTCCCCTGGCGCCACCCCTGTATCTAACTTACCATTCCTGTTCTTTACTTTATATTAGGTTATCAACTGATGCAGCTTTTCATCAGTTGCAGGCATTGGAATAATTGTCTTCCAATTATAATTAAAGGGGCCCATTAGCCATGTACAAAGAACGCTGGTACAGGACAGCCTAAAACAGCTTAGGGAAATGCAGTGATGACGTGTATTAAGGACACAGGGGTAAAAGGATTAGAAGGTAGAATAAGGAGTTACTGCCTCGTCATGACCATTGCAAACTGGAAAGAGCAAATGCCGACCTTCTCATGTATGTCCGTAAGTGTTCAGACATTTCTGGGTGGGAGCAATAGCTTCTTCAAAGCTGCGGCAAATTTGGTATTTTTCATATTTCAATTTTTAACTGGGGAGTAAACTTTCAAACCAGCCATTACTGTATCCCCATCAAACTGTTAATTGGGGCCTATCGGTTTCGTTGGCAGCGTTATGTCATTACTTCTTGCAGTGGCTGTTGCTAGAATACTGTCCTTCAGTGTTTTGGTTTCTAAGCAGGAGCCCAGTGTTGGAAGTCAAAAAGCAGATAAACAGCTGCAAATTCCAAGCATCATTTATGAGGCCAAGGCAATAGGACGTAATAGACCATTTGTGGTCAAATTGCACATAATGGTTTGTTTGCGTGGCGCAGTGCCAATTTTACTTTCTAGGCGATTTATGTAGAAGTGCTGCGATGGCGTAGTAGAGGCACCAATAGGATTTTTTCATGGTGCGGAGGCGCAGCCAGCAATTGGCAACTGATTGCATTCTTTGCATTCGTCGGCAGTATCAAAGAAAAGCGTTCTTGGTTCCTGAGTGCGCGAGTGAGTTAGGGACAGAACACCACTCCTATATGTACTCGTTTTACTTCGTACATAAAAACGGAAAACAGTCTTCTTTAAGAAGTATGAGAAATGTTCTTTGTTGAGTGTAATACTTTTGCTCCAAAGATTCAGGAACACATCTTCCATTGTTTTGGTTGCTTAACCTTCCCCTTTTCTAAGTATGAACTTGCAAAACTTTTCTTTGCAGCAAGAAGATCAATTAAATACCATAAAGCGAACACATCATGAGCAGTCGATCTACCATGATGAAGAAATTACTTTTCACGAAACTGCAATAAAGCGTCATGCAGAAGCAATTGAAAGGCATAAGTTGCTGAAAACTCAAAGCGAAGCAAAAATCAGACAGACCGAAGATTTGGAAAAGCAACAAATTATGGCAGATAAGAAGCACTAAAAATTTAACAAAACAAACATTCATACAGACGATAAATGTATTTCATTGTAAAATGAACAGAACCTTTCTAGTATAATTGCTTTGGAAATTGACTGTGAAATGGTATTGATCTTGTAATCTGTGCTTATGATTTAGTAAAGTAGATGAAGGGTATTGGAATCTGTGCTCAGCTTGCATTAGAGTGTGTGGTAATTGATGACTATGAATTTACTAACATGTTGTCATTTTGTTTCTTTGGCTTTAACCTAGACCTGCCCAAAGTCTATTTGGGGTGTGTTTGATTGGTACTAATTCTGAAAACGGTAGACCTGATAGACTCGGAATTTGTGTTTGATCGACTCAGAAATTCTCAAAACAGTAGGTTTGGTAGGTTTAGAAGGCCTTCTGAACCTTCTGCTCCAAAAGGCAGAAGGTTTGGTAGATATTGGAGAGATTCTCATTTTCATTAACGAACCGTCATTGTGAATCCGAAACCTACCATTTTAAAGATTTTGTGTTTGATTGGGAAATATCTTTCGTCTTTGCAAAGTCTACCGTTTTCAGAATCTGGCAGGTTTGGAATTACCAATCACACACCATTGGTACTCACTGAGTTAACGAAATAGACTTAGGGTAGGTCTAGCTTTAACCTTAACGAGTGTTAAAGTAAATGAACATAGATATCACCATCTGGTCTTAAAATAGAACAAAAGAAGGCTATTTGCCACCTTTTGTCCTATTGTTCCATCATCTTTGAAGAACAATTTCTTCCTTTATCATGCTAATTAGGGAAGTGGCATATTTCATCTCTAATATACCACTTCGACAAACAGACGCTATTATGGAAATTTTTCCCGATTTCATGATACAAAATGTTCGACTTCAGATTGCGATTGAGCACTCAAAATTTTGTCTAGCTACAACGTTTCATCCTCTTAGTCCTTGATATATTTATCTTATGGTGCTAATGTTTGTGATTTTTAAAAGGATTTGACCGCAAAATTGTTCGGGGGTAAGTCTTGACCCCAAATTTTTTGATGGTCAAATCCCTTATAAAATACAGAGCCTGATAGCACTAAAAAGATGAAACGTTGCACCTAGACGATATTTTAAGTGCTGAATCCGAATCTTGAGTCAAAATTTTGTATCATGAAATTAGGAAAAATTTCCATGAAGTTTCCATTGGCTGTTCGTTGAAGTGGTGTGTTGCGTTCTTTCTATCTATCTACCTCTATCTGTCCTTGCTACTACCCCACAAAAACCCCACAGTGCCTTTGACCATACAAGTTGTTATCACTCAATCGACTGAGGAAAGAGAGACTTGCGCAGTCCAACCTCTTTCGAAAATCTCGCTCAAAAGTGAATGTGCAACTTGAGACATTTTGTCTTGTTAATTCTGTAACTTCTCTGAATCTATGCTCTTTGCAATTAAACAGTTCGAGACAACCAAGTAGAAAGAGGCAAAATGGTTTGAAATCAAACATACAAAAATGTTATACATCATAAAAATATGTTTCCAGACTTGCTGATAATTGGTTTGTATCAAATATTCTTATGAGAACCAGGCTAGCTGGTTTTCCAAAAAACTACACCCTTAAATCACAAAAGCCAGAATGTTGGAACTGTATTTTGCTTATGAACAGCAATTTTTTAATTACTTTAGATCTTTAAGCACAACAATCGAATGCTGCGCTCAGAAGTAATTTGTTGGGATGTTTCAAACTAAACTGCATTTATATGCAGGCAAACTTTGTAAGCTAGTAATATTTCATCTATCGATGTGTGGATCCTTATGAGTTTACATTTGGCTTTTTGTGATCACTACAATCATTGCCTACAAACGACGAACAATTATTGAAAAACTAACTCGAATGATGGAATGATTAAAAACATCGACACCAAAAGAAAGTAGAATCTACGAAAATATCTAGAATCTGGTTCATTATCGAAAACGATCGAAAATTAGATAGAAAAACAGAGCAAGAAAGGGAAGCGAGAGAAAAGTGACTTTAAAGGACAATTCAGGGGTTCGTATGATTGATGATAAAATGAAAGATTATACTGATATGAATGGTGTATCGTACTTTTTTCCAATTTTTTTTGTCTTTTCTCTGCGAGATTATACTTTACAATCTGTGACAAATGCGTAGTGACGACATTAAGCACGAGGTGAGAGCGCTCCCTGAATCGTGATTAGCCTCCTTATCGTGTACTCGTTGAAAAAATGGAGACCCATGATGGCGACATTTGGCCTAAATTACTAAGATGTTTATTGAAATGACAGCCGAAACACAAGTCTAAATGTGGAAAAAAGTTTGTCATTTGATTCAGGAGATGGTAAGTTTGCTTTCTAACATTAATTTTACAAACCCTGGAATTGTCCTTTAAACTAAAATAAACATAGCGAAATGTAGACTTATTACGTCGAGACCTAGTAATCGCTACCACCCACCCACCCTACCCGCTCATACTAGTTCAGAAGTTGTGGTGAGTGGCCAAAATAGTGCCAACTTTTGTGCTGGAAAGCCACGAGTCCTAGTATGAGCGAGTAGGGTGGGTGGGTGGTAGCGATTACTAGGACTCAACGTAATAAGCCTAAGCGAAATGATGCAAAGTCAATGATTTGCATTTGGTTTTAAAGGTAAAAGTCATTTTAACAAAATTATGTTAATTGCCCAAGCATCGCTTGCGAATGGAAATCTTGAACCAACATCCGATGGTGCGATCAACAATTGGTAAACACTTGTCAGAAAGCTCCATTTTGAGGGAGAGCTTTCGGATCAAAAAGAGCCATTCCTTGCAACAATTTTGCTGGCATAAATGTGTTAACTGAAAATTTGCTTCAGAACTAAGAACAATTCTAATACAAAACTATTCTATGGTTCTCAAAAATGAATTTAGTGATCATTAAACAAAAAGTACTAAACCTAAGAAACAAATAATCATTGATTTCCCACTAAAATAAAATTCCCACATCGCAAATATCTGATTAATCACAGATTATTATGCAAAACTTACTTCCCCTATGAAATCTATCGTTCAGGAGACAAACACGTGATACTTTATTTTCCTGATTGTTTGTTGAGACAAACCTGCGTGCTACCTTCGGGCTGAAAGGTCGTAACTCCTGGACGGTCTTCCAAACAAGAGCTGTGCCCCTCCAAGCAAGAACCGCTTCCTTCATCCCTGAAATACGTAGCCCTGTTTTCTTCGGTAAACTAAGTACGCAAAAGCAAGGCTAAGGATTACCAAGACAAGTGAAAGACTGACAGCAAGGGAAAGGATCTAAAATCTTTGCTAATCGCTTAAAGTGATTTCGTAATCACAAAGCATAAAAGTATCATATCCAAAGAAATATGTAATCAATGATTTACTAATTACCCCCAATCACAAGTAATCATACGAACTCTCTCCGCAACTCATCTCCCAATCAAATAAAAATCTCTCAATCACAAAGTCTTGATTAACAACAACTGATCATGTTAGAAACTCGTTCAGCAAATCGTCCAGCATCTCCCTGAATCAAGCTTCGGATTCTCCAGCATCAACTGTCTCAAACTCATCAACGATTTCAACATTGATCTGCGGAGCACTCAAACCAACACCAAACTCATTAGCCCCATTCACTGCATCATCAAAATCATCAGGGGTAAAGCCAATGGAGTCGAGGAAACTTGGGGGCATTGTGCTGTCAACCTCTTCGATATCATCCCTGACGCCAGTGTTATACATGTCATCGTAAATGGGGTTGTTGAATCCAGTGTCTCCGGGGACGGGGACGTTATAGTTTGGGTCGAAGGATTCGTCGAAATCTGGGGTGAAGTCCTAAAAACAAAGAAACGATTAGTAAGTGAGAACAACAACGGCCAGGTCCATAACGCGAAACTCGCGGAACAGGAATTTTCCGTGAGATTGAGTTCCGCGTTATTCACTGTCGTATTAGGTGAAAGTCCATAACGCGGAATTCAAAGTTGCGGAAAACTTTTTAACACTGAAAATAGTTTCTTTTTTAATGTCATTCTTCGATCTTCAAAACAATCTTAAACATTGTAGTTGCGTTATTCTCAGGTGGCCCATCGAGGTCCATGGCCTAACTTTCACGAGGTTGACCTTGTGTTGGCAAAGCAAGGCTGTCTGTTCAAGGGCAACGTAGAGATTCGTAGAAATAATGAAAACAAAAAACCAATCTGTTTTTCATTTAACCCTAATTTAACCGGGCTTTTTAAAATAATATAGCCGGGGGGGGGGGTGCTTTCCACCCCCCTCTATAAATCGCCTTAGACAAATGGGAAATCATTCAAACCTGGCAAGGGCGTAGTACTAACCGTTCTTTTCAGATTGTCAGATTTGGGTGTGGCCATCTCATTAGATGACGTCACTATGACGTCATAATGTTGAAAAATGTCAAAACTTATGTTTATCCAACTAATTCGTTCTAAAAACGGAAAAAAATATCATACAATTCGCTATTTTTCATCTTATTTACCGTATTATTCATTCTTAATTCAAAAATAATACCTAAAGGTGTTTTTAGACTTTTATTTTTGAAGAAAATGACAAATATTGATGACGTCACAACAACGAAGTGGGTTTTATGACCAAAAATTGATACAAAACTTGCTAAAAATACTTTAAATGTATTGCAAAACGCAAATCTATGCATTTTCTACAACTTCCGCTGGAAAAAGTTTCAAATTTTGCAAAATTTACCCAAAATGGTGGCACATGTTACGTCATCATTTAAAAATGCTGATGTCAGCAAATTCCATTGTTCTTGATAACAAATGAAAGGTCTTTGTTTGCTGATTCTTTTAAGGTATAATAATCAACATTTGAAACTAATTCTGGTTGTAAAAATATCAAAAACATTGATTTTGTCAATACCATCTACCAAATATGGTATTGTCATCTGTTACGTGACTCCCATTGTTCAAAAATTGTATTGTCAAAATGTAGCTAATAGATAATTAGTAATTGTCAGAAAGTTAGAGAGTCATAGCTAATGCCGTTAATAAATGCTCTGCAAAAAACCGACAGGGGGGTGGAAAACACCCCCCCCCGGTTAAATTAGGGTTAAACAAGGCTGATAACATTTCGAAAAATTTCCGCGAGATTGAGTTCCGCGTTATTCGCTGGCGTAGGGTAGGGTGGGGTAATGTGGGTCTACGGGGTAAAGTGGGTCTATGAAGCTTTTTGCTAAAAATATCCTTCCTCGTCACATCGAAGAAAGGTTGGCTATTTTTCTTGTAATGTCTACATAATAAGAAGCCTTTTTATATAAAACATTCGTCTTAGATGTATCTCCATTGTCCATTCGTTTTATAAAATAATTTTAGTGAAGGGCCTACTGTAGAAGAATTTCAAAGCCGAGAAGAACTTTCCCCTGCCACTGTTATTTTGCTTTTCTGGTCTATTAAATGAGGATGAGGTGAAAGTTTGGTCTTTTACAAGTGCAATAACGTTTATTTCAAAGTCATTGAAGCGATAATTATTTTTCTGCATATTTTTTTACTAAGTGGGGTAATGTGGGCCTACTGAGAATTCAGCCATAACTCAAATTCAACAAAGCCTTGAATTGCTTAAAATTTCGCACTTATATTCATCCTGCCATGTTGTTTTGTGTCTAAAATGTGAAAAAGGCTTTGCATTTACTGCAAGTGCTGTCCTGTAACCAGTAAATGAGCGAAAACAAACTGCAAAAGTTTTTATTTGATCATTTACTATCAAATTCGATCACGGCTTTCCAAGTCAAAACAATGGTGGATCACCGCATAAGGACAGCAGTTTTATTTTCGTCGCGGGAACGGGATTGCTTGCGATAAAAGGCAAAGATTGGCACTTTATCGAATAGAAAATAGTTGGGGAATATGATTCCATTAATTGTTTGAATCGTTTACCTTTCAATATTCCCCTATTATACGAGTTTTGAAAATAGACTCACTTTTCCCGCTCTTCGGGAAATGTGGGCCTATTTTAGTTGCCTAAAAAGATAATTTTTTTAAAATATCCAACTGCGTCTATTAGAGCTGAGACTTTTTGGAATGAAACAAGAAGCATTGAATGTCAATTAAACGAAAAGTTTGAAAGTATTTGCACTTTATTGTCGTTTTGCCAGCTATGTATTTTGAGATTTTGCTCAATTTAGACCCACATTACCCCACCCTACCCTATAAGGCAAAAGTCCATAACGCGGAATTGAAAAACGCGGACAAACTTTTAGCATTGAAAATAAAAACATTCAAAATCTTTCTTTTCTTTCTTAGTTCTTCGAAACAATCTCAAACATTGTAGTTGCATGATTTTCAGGTAGGGCTATCACCAGACGAGTTCATTTTTTGATGTCTAGGCCCATGACCGATTCCCTTAAGGCTAATTTCCAGTCAGTGGAATTTTCCGAGCGGGCGGAATTTTACACAATAAAAGGTTACTCAGGCGTACGTTTTTATTCAAATTCAAAGCGACATTTTCTCTCGTAAACTGTAGAATTCCCGTCCGCTCAGAAAATTCCACTGACTGGAAATTGGCCTTAAGATCAATGTCGGATAAATATATTACGACCAATATGTCAATGAATTTACTTATCCCATGAGATATACAAGCGGTTAGGGTCCCCTGAGATAAGTAAACTGCAGTAATGCATAGAATGAGGCCCAAGGGAATACAAGGTATATAAGCAAAGAACGAGGTTAAACTTATCGCACGTCGATAGTGATTCTGTAAGTAAGACTTACAACCCCACCCTGCCCTCCCCTCCTTCGGAACCTTGGTATTTGATGATATTTGATGAGTGATCTTGTTTTGGGAGCTCGACATCTGGCTCAGAATCGCTAGACTTACCATACTGTACTATAAGATATCAATTGCTGGTTGTATCTTAGCGTTAGTTATAAAGTAGTGTTGATAAGTAAATAAAGTTATTTTCGATTGAGTTAGACGAATTAGTAAAATAACTGTAATATAAATCTATTGCAAGCATTCTAGTAGGCAACTACTGGAGGCATTATGTAGTCCAAAAAGAGAGATCAGTTAATGATCACAAACATAATAATTGTAATGAAAACCAGAACTGAAATCACATTAGTAAATTATAACTTCACAATCTAAACCCACTCAATATCACGCAGTATTACAAATATAATTTATCACTCAGTATCACGCAGTTTCACTTAGTATCTGCCTAAATATGATTAGTAAGTGGAAACGGAGGTATGGTAAAGAGACGACTCGAAGTGTTATCACGGGGTTATTACCAGACCTTATGTTGTGAATAAAATTGAATTGAATGAAATCTTGGGGTTCTGCAATGGCAACCCAAAACACTGCTCCCATCCCTGTGAAAAATGTTACCGATCCGCAAAATGTCTTAATGCATTCCTGTCAATGGCGGTAGTAGAATATAATTTCTTCTGCCATCGGGGATCATATTAACCAATCAGGACACGCCGCGTCGTTTAATGATTTCTCTATTTTGGACAGAGCCAATAATGATTTTGATTTACTTATTCACGAAAGCCTTTTGATTATACGTGATCAATTCCCAGTAATCATCTATCCCTTTAGTTCTTTTTTGATGTGCCTCATTTTATTCACTTGGGACTCAGGCCCCGGGTTCCCCCTCGCGTAGGAAATGTAACTCACGCTTGTTTACATAGAATTACTTGTTTGTCTTAGGGTATAAATTTGCCGTGTACCGTTTAATTTTCGCTGAAGATGAACCAAGTTTGGTTCGAAACGTTCAAAACATGTTTATGTCAAATTAACTAATTAATATTTTAATCGTTTATGTCCACTGGAATGTCTCGACCGTTTACGTCTTCTGGCTTTGTCTTTTTTTTGGAATGTCGAAGAAATGATGAAATGAATAAATTTACTATGATTGTCGTTGCTTGCCTCATCCTTAGAATATAAGTTATTGCTAAATCTATTTATGGCGTTAAATCTATTTTAACGAGCTATGTACCTGACTTTGAAGCATACTCCGAAATAGCATTATCAAATCCAATTTATTTCCACATCGACCCTTACAAATGCTCATTGCTCAAAATAAGCTGTTTCGTAAATACTATCTCTTAAAATAAGGTTTCTTAACCCAACATCATATTAAGAAATTTGCCGGTTCAGTAGCCATTTCAAATTGGATTTTCAACGAAGTTGCAGTTTATGGGCACGGCTGGATGAAATTTTGACGTACATATCAGATCGATGCTTATAACACATCTTCTATCGTACTTACAGAATACATGGGATTCTCGAAGGCATCGACTGATCCAGTCTTTGGACTTTTGTCTTTCTTATCTTTTCCTTTCTCCGTCTTTTTCAATTTCTTCTCCTTCTGTTTGAGAAAGAAACACAAATGTGCAAATTTTGTCTTCACGTCAGGTATGCTAGTAATGCTACATATGTATTTGATTAGTAAATGAGCGTTTTGCAACTTTACGTAGAGAGTTTAAAGGGACTCCGTTGCCAAACTGTAAACAAATCTGTAACACCATTGCTTTAGGCACGTGTCCATCGTCTTTTGCAGTTTGTTTGATGACATAAGCAAGCCACAAAAAGAGGCCCTTAAAAATCCACTCATATCCGAGCAATCGTAAAAGATAGGAATGTTTGGTTAGTTCCTCTGTGAAGTACAAGGATTTATTTTCAAAAAAACGCTTTCATTTTCAAAGACAGATGACAAGTCTGTGCGACATTGCCTATCAAAAAACTGCAAAATCATCGTTTCGACTGAAAATTGGAGACGGAGCCCCTTTTAAAGTGAAAAATATTTCAAACAATAACATTGAAAAAGTGATGTGAGAGAAAAAAGATTCGTTTGCTTTTTAACGAGAAAAATATACTTCCACGGTGCATGTTTGTTTACTAGCCCAGTAGACATTAAAGGCGCTGTGCTCCCCATGATCCTTTGCGCGTGTGCGAACCACCAAAACATCATATTGGCCGTAAACAACGCATTCCTAACACATGATAGTGGGAACATAAAAAGCTAAAGGGAACAATATTTTCCAAATCCTTCAATAATTTTCAGGAATGTCTCTTGTTTTAATTCCACGTTCATTTCAAGATGGAAAAGGTAATACAGTCTCAGAATTGCTAGGCCAAAAATCATGTTCATACAGTACAAACAATCACTGCGATACTGCAAAAGATCATGGGGAACACAGCGTCTTTAAAATGTATGCATTGAAAATTGCTATCAATAGTCTTACCCTAAGGGGTCTTGCATCGATTCGTGCCATTTGTGGAGAATCAGTCGTAGGCGTGATAATCGCCGGACCAGGAGCCACCTAGAAAGATAAATTTAAAGCCACTTCAAATCAAGGTTCAAGAAAGACCACTGCACTACACATTATTAATGGACAATTCCGGGGTTTGCTAAATTAATGTTAGAAAACAAACTTACCATCCCCTGAATAAAATGACAAACTTTTTTCCACATTTAGACTTCTGTTTCATATGTCAATTCAATAAATATCTTCGTAATTTAGGCCAAATGTTACTCCATTGGTCTCCATTTTGTCCAAGAGTCCACGACAAGGAGGCTAGTCACGATTCAGAGGCGAGAAAACAATAGGGCAGCTTCGTTCCCAGAGGGCTTTGAGATGACGTCAGTTCGCAATGGCCACTTTTTTATGACGTCAATTCGCAGTGGTCGCTTTTGAATACATAATTTCGCAGAGAAAAGAGGAAAAATAGTGGAAAAAAGTACGATACACCATTCATAACAGCATAATCTTTCATTTTATCATCAATTATACCAACCCCGGAATTGTCCTTTAAACAGCAAATGGGGGGGGGGGGTACTAAAAATTTTCGGGAAGCATCTGCTGTTAAAGTTACAAAGATAATTATCGACAAATCATATACCGTAAAGCTCTATGAAGCACCGGGGGCCTATATAATTGCAGAGCCTCCAGAAGGGGGGCTTAAAAGAGAGGGGCTTATTAGAGAGGGGGGCGCATTTACAAAGTCAAATGACCAGGCTATAAATGATAGCTTTTTAGGTCTTTTCCCTCATATTTTGTGGAATCAATATACAATTTTACGAGTCAAATAAACAAATTCAAGGCAGTTTTTATCTCAGACCATATATAACATTCACATCCAAACTTGTTTTATCTAAATAAACGGAAAGTCTTTGGCAACCACTCGCACTTGATGTAAGTGGAGGGGGGCATAATAGAGAGTGGCGGCTTATCTAAAGTTTTGGCTTAGAACCATGGGGCTTATTAGAGGGAGGGGCATATAGAGCTTTTACGGTAAATCATTTCACAGTGGATAGGCTAACTTAGCCGTGAAAATCTATTTGATTAAAATTGGTCATGACCTTCTAGACTTCCAGGCGATTTGGCTCAGAAACCGTACCCGAAAATGCTCGAAGTGAAAAAAATAGATTAATAAGGTACTTACCATTTCATCATACATTGGATTCTCAAAGGAAGCTGCACCAGCACCAGGAGCCATAATATCACCATCATATTCAATTATCCCCGAGAAACCTGTGTCTACCATTTCAACATTGTGCGATCCAGAGCCAGTGATGTCCATCTCATTATGCAAAACTTGCTTTCTGAAGATAAGAGACCTGGAGGGGATATATGAATATACGCAATGAGTGTGATGAGTTAAAAATGGCGAAAAATGGCTCAGTTTTTCCCAAAATCTACGTTTATGCTAGACTCAATACATGTCGTAGTTTCACTCTTTGACTGAACTGATAACGCTACTACAACTACTGATTGATTGGGACGGAGGAAATCATATGCCGATTGAGATTTTTGACCACTTCTACAGCTCTAGGGAAATAAGGCCCTCACTGCAGCGACAACAACAACAACATAAATTCAATGAAATGAGCATAAGTTGAGGGCCTTATGCAGCGAGGCTACGTTTATGCATCATCCACCAAATTGAATAGATTTTGTTTTAAAGTGGAAAGGTTAACTTAGATGTGCAAATTGTTTCGCTAAAATACGTCATGTAATTCTAAAGTTGCTTTGGATCCTGAATACAAATTTTATATTCGATGAAAAAAATATATCGCTCAAATTTCGTCGAATTTTCAGCGTAAGGATAATTATTCAGCTCTACGAATAAAAACATAATGGTAAATAAGTACAATGCGAGTTGAAATATACATTTTGCTTAAACATCGGTCCCTTGGAAAGAAAATCACGCTTTCTTGAAAGCCTTGTTTCTAAAGCAGGAAACTGATTCAATCTTGCTCAACACGACAATTTTAGGCTGCTCCCAAACAAACGTGAGAAGTTTCTTTGGGACACGCAGTATAAAGTTGTTAGGTCATAACTGCAACTGACTTCGTGGCTCAATTTTGAACATTCTTCTGGAAGGCCTGAACTTGATTGTTTCTAACCGATTTCGGTGACCTTAATACAATGTTGTTTAAAAGAAACAATGTCACAATGTACTCTGTCGGAATTAAACTTAAAGATTTTTTTAATACGTCAGATACATAGGAATCGAGGGGCATAGTAGGCACGGTGTCCCTCCCAAGTTTTTCGAGAAAGTGCCCTTTCCCCAGACTTTTTAAGGTCTGAAACTGCCCTTCCAGTTCTAAGAAGATCCACTCTGAAAGCTGTGCTCCTCCAAGCAAGAACTGCTTCCTTCGCCACTGAAATACGTACCCCTGTTTTCTTCGGTATACCAAGTATGCAAAAGCAAGGCCAAGGATGACCAAGACAAGCGAAAGAGTAACAGCAAGGGCAACAGTTGATGATGTCTTGGATCCTCCTGTCGTAAGAAAGGAAATCGTGCTGACAATGGTACTACAGGGTGTTTAAAAAAAGCGCAACCCACCTTTATTCAAAATTCTTAAAAAAGTAATGATATTTGAATTAGTTTGATGCATATCATCTGAAAGCACAATCTATCTTCTTTCCAATGATATCCAGCTTTGGCGTATTAATCTAATTATTGATCACTTAATAGACCTTTTTACTTGCCAGAAAAAAGGCTTGGATCGAGCGTCCAAATCTGGTAAATTTTGTGAAGGAAAACAAAAGCACGACCCCCGTTCTCAGTATACACACTGGTAACTGTTGCATGAAGTTGCTTCGGATCTCGGAACATTATTTAAAGAGTTAATCAGCGATAACTTTGCTCAAATTGAGTTACGAATGTTTCAGTTATACACACGCAAGTTTTATTTGCCTTCTGTCCTTGTTTCTCGCTGATTTCCTTCATTTGTAGCTGATTTTGTTGTGTGACAGTTGCAGCACAAAAGTGCAGCATGCAAGGGTTTCATTTTGCGAGTTCGCGATTCGAAGTTTGCTGTTTTCAACCGTCGTTATTCAAATGAAAAGAAACGTTATTTTGATATTATGATGCGCAACTTCATGCCACAGCTAGGAGTGTATATACTGAAAACGGGGGTCGTGCTATCGTTTTCTTTCGCAAAATTTACCAGATTTGGACGCTCGATCCAAACCTCTTTTCTAGCAAGTAAAAAGGTCTATTCACGTTTTCGAAAGTATGGCCTATTTCAGATGCAGCAGGAAAGATTTTTAATTCAATTTCTAGCTCAAAGTCCTCCAAATTGTTCTTACTTCTGATGACTATCATCGAATTGCACTTCAAGCGGAAGGATCAGAAACATCGAGAATATAAAAAATACTTACCTCCAGTACTTTTTCCTTTGTTTCCATTGCCTCCATTATCCCCTCCTCCATTTGATGTTGAAGTTGATGTCACATTGAAAGCACCGCAGTCTTTATCTACAACAGATTAATTCACCAGTTTCAGGCCTTGTCATGTCCGTATCAAGTAATCTGCTTGTCGATGTCCAAAACATACCGTCACTCACAATCTTTGCTTCATCAGGCTTTCTTGTAAATTAACATCAAGCCAGTAGCTACAAATGACTTATTTGCTTGTTGTTTGTAAAAATTTAAGTTTGAAACCCTTTTCAAACTCAAAACACAATTTGAGAGCAACAGACTGAAATAACCCGTGTCTGCTTTTGAAGCAACCACTGATTTGGACTTTCTTGTGTCCTAAGTTACCAATTACTTGTCTGATTTACACAAAACGAGATCTCAAACTCTACGCTGACGCCTGTTCTACACAACAGCATCCAAAGGGAGACAACTAAAATCACAAACTAATAACGATGCGGCCATCTAAAGTCAAGGTGGATGGTTCAATTTACCTTTTGCGGATTTAAGATATTTCAAAGTTGCATTTGCAGCTCCAAGTGCATCATTGCCTACAATAAAAATATAAATCACAGTGAATGTCACAAAATAAATCGAACTTGAAAGATAGGATTTGGAATAACTCTGGAGATATTTCGTGAAAACTTTAATGGGGTTTCTGAATATTATATCACCAAAGATTAGATGCTTGCAAATCCTTTGCAAATTGTAGTTACCATTGTTTCATCACTCCACTCCATAGCGAAAAACCTTTTGTCTAAACTTTGCTC
Organism: Aurelia aurita; assembly: GCA_004194415.1. Classification (NCBI taxonomy): domain Eukaryota; kingdom Metazoa; phylum Cnidaria; class Scyphozoa; order Semaeostomeae; family Ulmaridae; genus Aurelia; species Aurelia aurita. Next base: position 3,348,626 of record REGM01000002.1, on the reverse strand, counting down.
TTTCACTCTATTTATTCCTTCCCTACTGCTCTTTTCATTCACCTCTGCTTCGTGTATTTTCGTATCTAAGTTATACTTAAGTCTTTCCTTCGCCTTGCTCTTTTTCGTGCTTATTAGAAGGTGTTGTGGCGCAGTTGTGTAATCCTCTGACTTTACAGCCAGAACAATCAGGCGGACAGAGTTCGAGCCCAGTACGAGCTCCACCACTTGAGCGTCATGACAAGGGGTCACGGACTCGATTAGATCTTCTCTACTTCTGCGATCCCAGCGCTTGGCACTAAAAACCGCAACTTCACCTTCACCTATTCACAATTGGCTAATTTAGCATCATCGCTTTACTGTGTAACAATTACGAAAGAAATTGGTCAAAGCTATTACAGTTATTGGGAAAAATTCAAATTAAATTTAAAAGTAAAATTAATCCAGCTTACCATCAGCCTTATCAGTGAGAAGAATCTGAGCCCGTGTGACAGCATTGTTTTCCAAAATTGGTGAGATGACAATAGTTGCTCCTTTGTATTTCTGTAAAATAGAAATGTAGAAATGTAACTAAATTCTTACTTCCCATGGTACATACAGTTAATCATGGTACTGAAACAATCAGATACAGAGGGCAGCGTATTTGGCACTCCCTTCCACAGGAAATTAAGGATTCCAATTCTGTGCAACAATTTAAGAATAAAATCAAATATTGGAACAATGCAGTTTGCGACTGCAGACTTTGCAGGCAGTACATTCCTGGTCTCGGCTTTTTATAGTTTACACTACCTTTATATTAACTTGGTAATTTGATAAAAACTTTGTAATTTTATTGGCTTGTTTTTACTTGTATATGTATTTATGTAACATTGTATTTAATTTGTTGGCTTGAATTAGCTTTTTTATGTAGCTATGTAAGTTGCCAACGTTAAACAAATTAATAATAATAATAATAATAATAATAATAATAATAATAATAATAATAATAATAATAATAATAACGATTAGAGATCTGAGGCATGTTACTCAATAATGTTGTACTGGACGCTTACAAATAGCAGAGTCTGTCTAGCACGTGTCAAGTTTCAAAAGCTGTACAAAATCATGATTTAAAGACCCATTGCTAACCATGATCCTTTGCCGGCCCAGAGTCGACTTTCATATGATACGAAAGTCGTTTCTGGCCTAAGTTTTATTTGTTTTGCTTTTCATTCGGCTCGCAAAGGATCATGGTTAGCAATGGGTCTTTAATGCACAATCAAAGGTACACTCCTAGCTCTCATTTAGCTTAATCGCTCCCTTCAACGTGTTTGTAGTACATCATGTCAGGTAATGAAATAATACTTTGCAGCATTGTGGAAAAAAGAAGAATAAAACTTGTTTAAAAAATAAAGCTTACGGTTTTGGCCACATTATTTCGTAGATTATTGATGCATCTATTCAAGTTGAATGTCTGCTGTAGATTCATCTTTACCAGAGCACCTTGAAAAGAACAATGGGATTAAAATTTGACATCTAACAGCTACATGTGCTAAAAAACCAATTCCTTTGATCCTCTATCAGCTGTCTTTTCATTTCCACACTCAAGGAGAAAACAACTAATTCCTCTCAAGCCCGGATAAGACGCTTATTAGTTTTTTGAAAAAAATCCAACCAGAACATTCTATTTATTTCGAGCTTCTTGAAATGTGAAACATGCAAACTTATGTTTCCATAAATGTTTTTGAACTATAATTTCCGCTTTTAATATTTTAATAATTTTCAACTTGTTTTTTAAACTCTCCACAGCAAAAAACAACTTGTCATTTCGCCTGATTCAGGAAATTTTCCACCCACCCCGTTTATTCCAGGCCCTCCATCTATTCCGGATTCGAGAGTACTGACTTGATTACTCACTTCTACCACACAAAATAAATGTATTAAAAAAATTAAACATAATTACCACATCTCTGACAGCAGTCTCCTTCAGGCTGTACTTTGTTCTTGCATGTTGGTGGACATTCAAACTTGGAACATATTGTCTTTTTCATCTACAAAAGAATAGCCCAATATCTACACTTTATCATCACACAAGAACTACATGGATTTCTTTTTGCACTGTACAGTCAAGTTATCTGTGTAAGATGGAAAATTGAAAAGTATTGATGAAGGGGGAAACATACCTTATCATATCCACATGGACACCCAAATGCTTGATTGCAACTTCTTTTATTGACAGCTAGACTGCCTCCACTTGCCACTTTGAATCTTAGTTTCCCTTCACTGGTGGCTAGATATGCTGCCACGTTTCCAACGGACTAGAACAAACAATTTATATATAATTAACTTTTGGTATCTCTTTCTAATCCCTATCAAATTCATTATTTTCAACTTTCCAAGAGAGACATTTCCACAAAATCTAACAACAGGAATCTATTTTGTCGTGCATCCTAGAACGTTGAGGAATCTTCGTCTTCGAGGGTACTATTTCAAACGTATAGTGTAAATTAATAGAGAGTGTTTGATGTCTTGAAACAAGCTCATTGATCTTAATACTATTTCAAGACGACAGGCATTCACCATGTATAATTTTCTTAGTGCAAAGGAAGAGTAAATAAACAATCATACATACCTTTTTGCTCAAGAATATTTCAGAAACTTCCGCCTTACTCTTAACAGACACAGCAAAAGCATCTCCCTGTAACAGGAAAAAATAGCATTTACAGTAAAATTAACTTTATTTATGAAACTGATAAACTAACAAGGGCAAACATTCTGTAGATCTAAAAAAGCAGATCTCATCTATAAAATTTTCAAAATTTTCCACAGCTTTTTATTCAAGAAACTATTAAACATATGCTTCCAAAAAGGATGACTTCCAAATAACACACACTTTAAGTGGATGTATAGAAGAAGCATATTTTCATCTGCTGTAAAGACGGGGTTTTGGCGACCAACAACAAAAGCTACTCGGAGATAATAGTCTTCACTTTTAGAAGACATCGTAGAAGGTGTTGTGGCGCAGTGGTGTAATCCTCTGACTTTGCAGCCAGAACAGTCAGGCAGACAGGGATCCCAGGTAGAGCCCCACTACTTGAGCGTTATGACGAGGGGTGGCAGACTCGATGAGGTCTTCTCTACTTCTGCGATCCCAGCGCTTGGCGCTAAAAACCGCAACTTCACCTTCACTTCACCTTCAAAAGACATTGAAAAATGTAAAAGCGTTTACCTCAGGGAAATAAAGTTGGTCATTGATGCATGGAATCCTGTCCATATACAACGTGCCATCATTCCAAGGTGCTACTTCCTTATTTTCCAAAAACTTCCAATTCAGCGGGTTGAACCAATCTTTCGGCTGGTTTCCAATAAATGTAACAGGTTCACCTTGAAGGCAGTAGAAAATTATGTTACAGCAACATTTTACATATATCACTGGAACAATCATGGAACAATACCTGGAACAATATCATTGGAACAATACATGAACATAGTTTTCTCAAAAGATACTTTCTATTAAATTGCAAAAATTTGCTTTGTTCACAAGAACCAGCCTGATGTCATGTTTCTGTTAGATAATAGATGTTTCTATGAGTGGAAGTTTCTGCCTAGTGGAAATTGGGTTGATATGTATATAATTGCCTTGGAATTTCTCCTTTATTTCAATCTTCTTTTTAAGTTCTTCTCACACGTTATGTGCACTTCCGACGGTCTGTTCTCTTAAAAACCTTAAGTTGCATTAAACGCTACATTTATTTCCTAACTTAAAACTACCATCACCTCCCTCAAAAATTAATCAAAGAGTCGTAAAAATGAACACTGATTACCTGTGCATGCTTTGTCAGTTGAGACTGCCTTTCCAGGTTCAATGATTGTTAACTCGAAATTTCCACCAAGTACAATTTCACCATTTTTGGGCAGTGTCTAGAAATGACAATGTACACAAAACTGATTATCAAAATTGCTTGCCCCAGGGAGATGGATGAGACTGTTTTGGCCACCAAAATTGATTTGCGTAAATCTCTTTGAAAATTTACATCTAAACATTTATAAAATTTTCTTAAAAACAGTCTGAAAATTTGTCCACAAAAACATAAATTTTTGTAACTCGTACGTTCCAAAAAATTAGACACATTTGTTTCTTTTTATTTCTTATTTAAGAATTTGAAGAGCAGTTTAGCAGGAAGCTAATCTGTATTATTAATTATAAACAATGAATTCTAGTTACTGTTCAGGAAATAGCAAAAATTACTTACCATACCACTAAAGGACAGATTCTTGCTGACATACATGACTCCCTGCAATCAAACAGATCAGCTGTTAAGTCACGTTGCAAATATGGGCTTATATTGTAAGATTTTCGGCACACAAGAAGTCAAAATTTTGGGACATAGAACATTGTGACAAAACATTTTGGGACCTTCCTTTTCCTGGTGGCATTTGGGATATATATATCTTTGACTTGTGCATGGTTTCTATGAGTTTCTATGTAGTCTGCAGTTGGGTAAAATGGGTAGGCAGGGGGTAAAATAGGTAGTGTTGATGGCTGGAAACAATATATTGTGAACCGTTAAATCAGCACTTGTAACATAATTGAGGGTATTCCAATAAAATCTGTTGAAAAGATTGCTATCAAATCTATTCAAATTTTTGCTGTGCCTATTTTACCCCAAGCTTACCCATTTTACCCCTACAGAATGAAAGAATCTTTCAAATCTTTGTGCGAGGCCTTTCAGGAACAAATTTCTTTTGCGTGGCCTGTTTTCAAATTGAGTATTTCATTATCCCAAAATTTTAACATCTCACCATTTCAATCAGCCCACCTTTGGGGTCAGTACCATCAGCGGTCATCAGTGATCATCATCAAGACCTATTAGCTATTCTACAAAGAATCTGGATCAAACAATATTTCTAATACATTTATGCACAAGTTTTGATTGAGCAGAGTCAGAGCTTCTATCACTGTTGTACCCATTCAAAACTTTGTCAGATTGCTGCAAAATGTCTCAAAATATTGCTCGATCCAGACTCTTTCGTAGAATCGTTAAAAGGTCTATCCTCTGTCTGCAATGGTCATAAAATGATTTACAAAAGCAGGCTGTATGATATTCAATGGGAAGAGGGATTTATCAAAGACAAATATACCTCAGAAAGTTGAATGGAGTCTTTTGAACAGGGAAGCCTGTTTTTGTCCCAATTCTTTGGGTCATTCCAGTCTGTCGACCATATCCATCTTTTTGAATATGTACTCCCTTTGCATATCAAAAGAGCTGTAAGAAATAATAGCTAAATTGTCTGAATACTTGATAAAGGATGAAACTAAATACTTTTTGAACAGCGAACTAAATCTAAGAGGGAGTTTCATTTGAGTTATAAATGCAGAGGAATTATTTGATCAAATATGTGATCTTTAATTGTTTTAAAATATGATTGCAAAGCAACCCGAACAGGATCTTAGAATTCAATTCATAAATTTCATGCAGTACTTTTACTTGTCACATGGCTACATCTGTCATTTTCTTGTCATGGACTGCTTGAAACATGCCAGGGCACGAGCAGTGGCGGACACTAGGGGGTGTTGTTTCATAACAATTAAAGACCCTGTGCTCCCCAAGATCCTTCATGGTCTCACAGTAACTTTCATACTTTATGAAAGTCGTTTTGGCCTAAGCAATCGTGAAACTGTATTGTCTTTTTAATCTTCAAATGAACCCTTTATGCCATCCCTTTTGAACTCAAACAACGGACATAGTAATCGAAGAATTAGGAGGGCTTTGTTCCCTGTAGTTATTTATTTTCCCATCATTGTGCTTTCAAGGTATGTTGTTTACAGCCAATACGATGTTTTGATCCTTTGCGCACTTGAAAAGGATCATGGGGAGCACAGGGTCTTTAATGTAAACAATGTGTTTCAACTGCAAAAATAGCTTTGCCCCCCATCCCAATATTCAGCAGTGTCCACCATTGGGCATTATCGACATCCTTCCCAATGAGGCTTGCCTAATTTTGCAACTAAAAATTACGCACAAAGAGAGTTGACTGAAGGTCTGGCTCAAACCCCACATCCCCTCTATCCCCCCTTGGCTTGTGATCAAGCCAAAGGCAGGCCTATTCAGCAGCTCTCCTAACTTCATACAAGTGAAAACCTGCAAAAAACATCTTAGAATATTTTCAATAATTTTGTAAAATTTGTTTCATGTAAAACTCCATATCACTGACCCCTATAAGCCTTGCTATTAACATGCAATAAAGCCAGGCCCGGGGAGTAGGCAAAGGGGGGTGCAGCACCCCCAACTTTTAGTTTGTCTGCTAATTGATAAAATCTGTTGGCAAATCAAGAATTTATAGATTTGGTGTGGTACGAATTTTGGCGAAATTAACCGAGTTTCCATTTTAGCAATGCCAAAATTTTGGTTAGAAATGGCAAACATGAGGGTTGTGAGATGCATTCTAAGCCAAAGAAACAGGTGTACCCTCTAAAAATTTTCCTATGGAAACTTCACTACAAAAGTAATGTTAACTTTCCAATGGCCAACATGGAGTTGAGAGAGAGACATTCTATGCCAAAGTAAAGGGCGTGGCCTTAAAAACTTTCTGGGGGCCATGCACTTGCACTTTTTTTAATTAACTGTTTTCATCAGGGTGCTCTTTTTTTATATCAATTAAAACAACAAACACTAATACATAGAACAGAATACAACTACTGTGCCACTCATTGCAGGAAAGGACACGTAGACGTAGTCAGTGAGTTCCCACAATGAGTGACATTTACAATTTACTAAGGAATTAAATACAAAAGAAAAAATTACAGATGAAAGAAAAGTAAAGTAGATGAAAAGCCTGATTGCTGGACAAGGAGGAACTGAGGCGGTTTGATAAGCGGCCGATCTGCCGCCCGCCTGACACGGATCCCTTGAATGATAGAAAAATAGTTGGTATTTTATGGTTTTACGGAAAATCGATCAACCACTCCAAACAGCCTATACTGTTTAAGACGTTGGGAATTCTCAATATATGGGATAGTTGCTTCTATTAGCATTCTATTATCTATCATTGAAAGGGAAGGGCTTCCATACAGAATTAAATGACATAGTTCTTTGGATCCAAATTCAGTGCATCTTTATTCAATATTTGAGAGAGCTGACCGAGGAGATCATGGGTGCTCTTTGTTGTGTTATATAACTTTCCACTTCCTATTGTTATGTTATATTTTATATCCCTGGAAATCGCTGGGCCCCAGGCTGGGGCTTATTGTTATGCGTAAACAAAGTGTAGTATAAAACCAGTGGACCTGGTTTGCGTAAACATGTTTTGATAGTTGTTGGCTTAAAACACAGGCGTATTTTCTGTGTCTCCTCTACTTAACACAACATTCTTTAGTAAGTTTCCAAACCAGACTTCCAAGCAAAGACGTTCGTGTGTGTTCCTTCTTTTCTACGTTCGGTGTCCTCTCTCTGCTTTTTCACGCTGGATCTGCAGTTCGGGCCATCAGGGTTGCCAGATGGCCGAAACTGTTAGCGGCCAAAAGATTTAGGATTCGCGGCCAAATTCGGCCAACAAAACAAATTTTTCAAACGGCCAAGTTTCGGCCATTTTTATGCAGTAGTAATGTTATCGAAAATAGATTTTTATGTAAAAATGGTTTATCTCGACTTTACCATCATTCTGTACGAAATCCTTTAGTACTTGTTAGTTTGTTTCTCATTTCTTTACTTGCAAATTTGAAATTTTGAATATGATTTTTAGCATTATTTGTGCAAAACTGGTTGTTTCTTTTGTTTGTCGTGGTTTTTCTATTTACGGCCAAATTCGGCCAACTTTTGCTTCTTCGGCCAAAACCATTNGTTTGATTGGTAACTCCAAACCTACCAAATTCTGAAAACAGTAGACTTCGCAGAGACGGAAATACAGTTCCCAATCAACCACAAAAATCGCGACAAAAATCTTAAAAACAGCAGGTTTTGGATTCACCATTGGGATTCGCTAATGAAAACAAGGATCTCTCCAAAGTCTGCCAAACCTTCTGCCTTTTGGAGCAGAAGGTTCAGAAGGTCTTCCAAACCTACCAAACCTACCGTTTTGAGAATTTCGGAGTCAATCAAACACAAATTCTGAGTCTACCAAGTCTACCGTTTTCAGAATTGGTACCAATCAAACACACCCTAAATAATTTAAAATTCACTTGTTTCATAGAAAAGAAACGTCAACTTAATTGTGGTACCTTTTTCTTTGAAATCGAGTCTATATTTGCTGAGATATAATAAATCAAAATCAAAATCAGAAACTTTTACTATCTCTACATATAGACGGAGTTTGCCAACGAAATAAAGAGCTTATTTTCTAAACTTTTCTGTGGACGAGTCCCTGTATCACCATGTTTGCTTAAACGTTGAAACGTTGCCCATCTATTTTGAACTGCCCCCAGAAACAACAGAAATCCTTCTGTACTAAAAGTTTTTAGCATTTCTCGACTTTGTGAGCCACTTTTGAGTGCTGAAATGTACTGTGAAATGTTTCCGCGATATAGCTTTGGCAGTTTCTTAGAATTTTAGTCCTAGATTTAAAATTAATAAAATGTTTTAAATTCCCAGTGGTTGCTTCTAATAATTTCGTTTCGCATAAAACGATGATGCAGTCCTGGCACAAGTTCTGACCCACTTGAGGTACACACTGTTGTTTGTCACATTTTTGCATTGACCCTGCGAAGGATTTTGGGGAGTACGCCAATATATCAAAACCTTGAAATAGATTAGGGTTTAGGGTTTGGAGTGATCCTCGTTTTCATTAGCGAATCCCAATGGTGAATCGAAAACCTGCTGTTTTTAAGATTTTTGTCGCGATTTTTGTGTTTGATTGGGAACTTATTTCCGTCTCTGCGAAGTCTACTGTTTTCAGAATTTGGTAGGTTTGGAATTAGCAATCGAACACACCCTTAATAAGAAGCACCACCGCTGCAACCGTTAAAAGTTAAGAACTTTTCAGAATACCCGGCAGTAATCCGGTACGGACTACCGTAAAAGTTCAGTAGCGTAGCCAGGGGGGCAAGGGGGCAAGGGGGCGATCGCCCCCCCCAATGGTCAAAAAGTTTGTGACTGAGAAAAGCCCAAATCTGCAATAAAATCGGCACCTCAGGGGGGGTCAATGAAATTTCTGGCAAAATTAATAATCCTGCAAGGGAAATGTCATGTCTTTTGTTATCAAACTTTTGAAATATTACAGCACTAAAGATGAAGATCATGAATGTATAAACACCTTGTCCTGATTATCGACGTTTTTCTCGCCAAATAGCCCATCATGAGGACTCTTCTCCTTCTCATCTAGGATGGTTTCTCCAAAAAGGGGCGTTTTCCAACGTTATAATAATAATGATAATGATAATGATAATGATAATAATAATAATAATAATAATACTTTATTTTTACAGGGTAATTCTATCAGCTTAATGTAAAGCTGCTATCAAGAGAAGCCATGTCTAAATTAAAAAAGTACAATACTGAAAAAGGGAAGATACAAAATTTCATTTAAAAACGCTAAAATTGTCGATATCCTATGAAATGTCATTTCTCTTAAAAGTCTGTCCATAATTAAGTTACAAAAAGTTTAATCAATAAACTGTTCCTTCAATGCTTTCTTAAAACAGATATAGTTCTGAAGGGCATGCCCACAAAATTTTTCTGGGGGCAAGCCCCTGGACCCTCAATTTTTGCTGGCTTCGCTCGCAACTTTGCCCCCCCCCCCAATGACAGCACCCTGGCTACGCCACTGCGTAAGATGTTTTGACTCTCACAAAACCTATGCCATAGATAAATCTATTAATAGGAGAGTTAAAAGGTATGGCAAGAAATTTCTTTACATTTCATTTCATTTTGATAGAACATTCAGGATCAATTCTTTTACAAGCTACAATCAGAATCAACAATTCTGTTTTAAAAGCAACCGTGTGTTTACAATAACAGCAATAATAACATTTGTCAACAGATGCAAAATTAATCACTGAATGAAATTCGATTCAACTATGTAATCGTTTATCTTTTAATGTTTATTTCCAGTTTGTGGCAGCAGTAAGTTCTTTTGAAAACTTTGCAGCGGTTTTTTTATCTTAACTTACATAATTTATCGTTATTGAAAGCAAAATTCTATTTGCAAGTGGGCTTAGTTTTGAAAATAACCTAGAAATTGAGCTGCATCTAAGCCAAAAGTTTACCATCCAGTTTTCGTTAAAATGTGATTAAATTCTGAAAGTTTGTTAAAAACACAGAACAGACCGATAACGGCGAGAAACACCGACTGTTTTTTTAATAATTTTTATTTGAGCCGACAAGAAATTTTGTAAACAGTCTTTGATAAGCAGGGACGTAGGAAGCAGTTCTTCTATCGAGGGGCAAAGCTCTTGGAAGGGCACTTTTCAGAAAAGGGCTGAAAAGAGGCACTTGAAACATGGAGCTTTCGAAGAACTATGAGGGGTGTGGTGTCCCCTGTAGACCTTCGTCTCCTACGTTTTCTGAACTCTGAAACCTGGTGTTCAAAGGAGTCGCAAAGAGTTGCAAGATGTTGCAGAGAATTTGGTGTTTGATTCGGGTTTTAATAGGCTTATCTCAGCCAATATTTGGTCGGTTTTAGCAAATCATGTTAAATTGATTGCCCTGAGATTCATTGCGATCAGGGTCACCTCCACCTACCTTTCAAACTTTAGTACAATTTCAAGTAAATATCTACTTGTCAACCTACTGCCTGGTTTTTACGTAAGATTAGTTCGAATTTATTCAAACGCTCACTGCAGACATGCAGTAAGGTACCCGAAGTTCTCTTCAAGCAGTAGCTTCGCTAGAAAACTGCAAGAACCATTCACACAATAAATTTTTAAAGATTGGCGTCTGAGCTCTTGTCAATGTAACGACTTTTTATGTAAGTTTAGTTGCAGCTTGCAGTAGGGTACGGTGGGGACAAAATGGGTTAGAATGGGGCAAAATGAATCACTGACAAATTCATAGATTTTACTGGTATTGTGCTTCAGTTCAAGAAAATCAGTTTATATCATGATCAAAGACAATTTCATCCATCAAAAAAGCTGCAAGTTTACAACCAAGGATACCTATCCTCAGATTTAGAAGCAAAAATCAAGTGACACATTTTGCCCCACTCTGACATATGTTTGCCCCCATTCCATCCAGGTCTTCTCACTCAAAAAGGTCACTTGAACCAGTAGATCTTCTGGAACCTAGCCCTCCTGGACTGACGTTTCTTTGAAGAGACAAAGTGTTCAATTTGTATGACTTCATTTGAAACTTGTTCGGGTCAGCCTCGTTTCTGGATAATTCGGTTACTTGTTTTTGTTGCTGTTGTTGTCTCGTTGGAAGAAGCAGGATTTGAACCTTCTGTCCAAATAGGCCGATGAGAGTAATGAAGCCAATCACGATTGTGCCTACGCATATCAGATGCTCTGAAAAATACATCGCAGGGTTGTCAGACGGCATGAAAAACAATGGTAGAGATACTGCCCAGACGATACATGTAATATACATTGTGAAGCCAATGTACTTCGACTCATTGTAATTCTTCGGGAAGTTGCGCGTTTTGAACGCATACCATGTGCAGCAAGACATAAACAGGAAACTTAGGAACAGGTTCAAAAAAATCGGCAAGGCTTCATTGTTGCAATGTAGACTGACGAATTCTCGTGAGGCTGGTACCAGTCTCTGAACTTCTGGCGCGTTGCTCAAGATCCATACGAAACCCAACATGATTTGAACGCAAATTATGCTTGCTAACAAGGCTAACTGAGACTGTGGACTGATCAATGGGGGTCTGGCTATTGATGTTTGGGCGGTGCGGAAAATTCGGTAGATTCGATTGGTCTTCAAGAACAAAGGGGAATAGCACATGCAAAATGCGACACCAGGGCCTATTCCACGTAAAGAGCAAATTGCCGAAGTCGGTGCGGTGAATTGAGCCAGCGGTAACAGAAATAAGAAGCAAATACCGGCAAGTAGAACATACGATAAGTCCCGTCCGGATGCTCGCACGATAAGGTTGTCGTTAAACTTGATAAATATACCGAAAACAAACAGTGTTGCAAGAATCCCTGTAATTGACAACGCAACATATGCAAAACGAGCACTTGATAAAGAAGCATCATTGCTAAAATAGCGAAGCTCAAGTTTCGTGCATTTCTTGAACTTAGAATCAGGCCGCTCCTCATTCTTGCATTTCTTACAGGTATCATTTTTAGAGATTTCGTTAGGCCCACATTTCACGCACTCCCAGCAACATTTCTTCAGGTTTTCTTCTTGATTGTACACTCTTCTTTCACCGTAGCGACACTCCAGTCTACATGATGATGTCAATGCTTTTTTATTCCCTCTCCATCGAAACCTAGACTCGTTGATGTCAATGACCCCCTCATTCTGCAAAGGAAATACATTGAACATCGGTACTCTCTCCGTAGACCAGCTACCAACTTTCTTGTTCTCATAGCTGCTTGCTTTCCTCACGTAGTTCAGGATATCAAATTTCACGAACCGGGGATCATGTTTCGTTACTGGGTTGGAAAATTTCAAGGTGTAATCGGAAAAGGAATTATTTTGCAAACGAGCCTTCATTGCGTCTGAAAACGCTGTTTTAATGCTCGGGTAAAAGCTGCAATAATCATTTTCAGCCACATTGACACAATTTTCTAGAATAATATCCCGTAATGCAAACGCATAAGCATACACCAAATCTATCACCAAATATACTGGGGTATTGGGGTAATACCCTTTTCCTGGACTGAGTTTTTCATCCCCGGTGCAATTTTTTATGCCACTGCCTTTGCCACCCAAAGTGCAATTAAACGTATCTTCCCAGAAGTTCCTCCATTCTTTTCCCGTCCGATTCTTGTACCCAAGAGCAAGAAAGTGATCTCTGAAACCAGGTATCTCGTTTGCAGGGTATTCGATGCTCAACGAACCTTCAAGGACTTGTTCATTGCCTTTTGTGACCTCGACGTAGTTTGTGAACCCTGTTGCAGACAGAATTTGGAAACCTTTCGTGCGCTTAGAATCTTTGAGGGCAATGGCTAGGCCAATCGAATCTCTCATATTTGTAAACAGAATTGTCCCGTTGGCTTTTGCAGCGCGAACATTCAAGATGGCGTCGTCATAGTGTGATTTTGAAGCATCGTCTGGGATGGTGATTTCAGCTTCATAACATATCGCATAATTTGGTGCATATTTCAAAAACATCTCTGCACTTGCCTCCCCGCTACTCCCACTGGAACTGATGATGTTGACAATGCTCCAATTAAGCTTTCTAACAAGCGCCAAAACGGCACGAATCTTGTAGATATCATCGGGAGTGACGCGAAAATTGTATACCTCATCTTCACTGGGGATTGAATGGGACTTGCCGTACTGTTCGTGCCAACTGCTCAAAGTTATAGTCGAGATGCTTGCACTGTTTGTGAGCAAAATAACTTTGAACAAATTTAGTGGATCAGAGGCACATATTGCTGCATCGCCATAAAAGTCAAACACATCCCAAACTGTATCTTTCCAAATTTCAGTGCTAATAATCTTTTCCTCAAGTTGGTAACCAAAGAGCAGAGTTTTGTTTTTGTTAATTGTGCTAATGGCGAAGTGAAATGCCTCTGCGAAGTGAATTCCAATTTGTGGGTTTAATTTCTGAATCATTGAATCGCCACTGGAAGGAATGAACGAGTGGAAATCGAATATGCCAGGAACTTTTATTGTCCTGTTACCTGCAATCAATAAATTAATTAATTAATAAATTAATTAATCAATAAATTAATTAATCAATAAATTAATTAATCAATGAGTGAACAAATCATAAATCAATGAATCAACAAATCAATAGATCAATGAATCAATAGATCAAGAAATCAATAGATCAATGAATTGATGGATCAACGAATCAACAAATCAATGAATCAATTGATCAATGAAGCAATAGATCAAGGAATCAATAGATCAATGAATTGATAGATCAATGAATCAATAAATCAATGAATCAATTGATCAAGGAATCAATAAATCAACGAGTCAATAGATCAAGAAATCAATAGATCAATGAATCAATAGATCAATAAATCACCGAATCAATAGATCAATAAATCAATAAATCACCGAATAAATAGATCAATGAATCAATAGAAAAATGAATCAATAGATCAATGAATCAATAGCTCAATAAGTCAATGAATCAAAGAATCTATTGTCTAATCAATCTATCAATATTATCTGCGTGCACCAATGAGAAACAAGAATTATTTGCAGAGTCGAAGTGGGAAAACGAATCCCCTTCTGTCTACCCAGCAATGATTTGTCTGGCTTTTTATTTGGGACAATTCCCAAAAGACGATTTGTCACTGCAAATAATCTGAAACAAGTTCACTCATTGCGTTCTTATAACCAACATTTTGCATGGCTCTGATTGGTATCTCAAACAAAGTAGCAGTCAAGCGTATGTTGTTTCTGCTTGGCTCATTTAAAAACGCATCTAGGTATACAGGGTGTCCTAAAAATAGTGCACCCCATTTGTGCAACTGCTGCGGAGGAGCTGCAACTACAATTGTCTAGTTTTGATACAGTTGAATAGAATAGGCTTCACTTAGAGTTTGAGACCTAGTTTGAGTCAATATGACAAGTGGTTGCTGACCTATGGTACAAGAAAGTCAAAATGAGTGGTGATTCCAAAACATTCAGATTCTTTGCTCGCCAACAATGTCAAAATCAAGTAAATATTGCACGATTAGGTTTAAACGTTGTATTTTAGTTTTTTTAGCATTTGAAAAGAGTTAACAAACACTATCGAAGGGTTACTAAATGTTATCAACCCTTTTGACATGCTAAAAACTTAAAAGAAAAAGCCAGAATCAGCTCTTGCAATATTAATCTGACTTCGACATTGTTGGAGAACAAAGAAAGTGCTGTCTTTGAAGCAACCACTCACTTTGNGTAAATATTGCACGATTAGGTTTAAACGTTGTATTTTAGTTTTTTTAGCATTTGAAAAGAGTTAACAAACACTATCGAAGGGTTACTAAATGTTATCAACCCTTTTGACATGCTAAAAACTTAAAAGAAAAAGCCAGAATCAGCTCTTGCAATATTAATCTGACTTCGACATTGTTGGAGAACAAAGAAAGTGCTGTCTTTGAAGCAACCACTCACTTTGCCTTTTCTGTGCCATAAATCAGCAACGACTTGTCATATTGACTAAAACAAGGCCTCAAATTCTACGCTGAAGCCGATCCCATGCCACTGTATCCAAAATGAGACAATTGAAGTTACAGCTCCTCCACAGCATCAGCACAAACTGGGTACAATTTTTTAGGAAACTATCTAGATATCACGTTTGCTTGGTACTAGACGTTTCATACTGTCAGTGAGTGTCTGACGAAAGCATTCTTGCTGTCCATATACCTATAACAAGCAAGTTGGCACTCACCGAAGAATGCATGGGCTGGGCAAGCAAGATTGTAAAGGTGTCCAATCGCCAGTGCCATACACAGGATTGTGTAGCTTGGCTGCGAGGCCATGATGAGGTCCTTTTGAATGTTGTGAAGTCTGCCAAGCTAGTCAAGCTGCTCCTGTGAAGGCAAAAATAAAAAGGCCGACGTGATAAAAAGGTTTGGAGAAATCAGCAATGAACATGTGTAGTGGGAAGCCTGGGTGCAAAAGATGAGTCTTGCACTAAGGGTAGTAGGAGACTAAAGGCAAACTACCACCCCATCTTAGTAAAAATAAATCGCGGCTGCAGAGACGTAGGAACCGGGAGTACTGGGGGCATGCTCCCCCCCCAGATTTTGCAATAAACGCGAAGTTGCCCTTCTTGTTTGAGGAAATGCCATTTTAGCTTGATGAAAAAAGTGCCCTTGAAGTGTCGTGCCCCTCCAAGTTTAAAATGCTTCCTACGCCCCTGCGCAGCTGGTTTAAATAAACTGAGTCTTCAATCTTGAATTTCAAGGACCTCTGCTTTCACATAAGTCAAGCAAGTCAAAGTAAAAAATCCAACGATAACTCATTGCTACATTGCAGAATTAGTTTGTCTTTATTCTTCGAAAACTGTGCCAACGTATGTATAAAAGNGGGAGTACTGGGGGCATGCTCCCCCCCCAGATTTTGCAATAAACGCGAAGTTGCCCTTCTTGTTTGAGGAAATGCCATTTTAGCTTGATGAAAAAAGTGCCCTTGAAGTGTCGTGCCCCTCCAAGTTTAAAATGCTTCCTACGCCCCTGCGCAGCTGGTTTAAATAAACTGAGTCTTCAATCTTGAATTTCAAGGACCTCTGCTTTCACATAAGTCAAGCAAGTCAAAGTAAAAAATCCAACGATAACTCATTGCTACATTGCAGAATTAGTTTGTCTTTATTCTTCGAAAACTGTGCCAACGTATGTATAAAAGACTGAATTAACTTTTGAGATGTTGCACAAGCTTGGTTCCCACTAGGAATCAACTCGCGTTAACTTGCGCTAAACAAGGTGCGACAAATCGCGTTTATTTTGAACGCCCTGTTCTATATTAACGCAAGGTATTTAACACCAGTTATCGCGAATAAAATCTCAAAGTTGGAAACAAAACATTTTGATTTAACTTCCAAATTAACGCCGCGTTAACGCGATTTTATTCGAGCTAACTGGCGTTAAAGTTATTGCGTCGATATAAAAGAGGGCGTTCCCATTAGGGTTAAGAATAAACGCAACAAACGCACCTGGTTCAGCGAGGATTAACGCGAGTTAACGCCTACAGAGAACCAAGCTTTGAGATATCGAAAAATGAAATAAAATTACGACTCGTGTTGCGCGTTTAAATTTATTCGGCGGAACATCCATTAATTTCAGAATCATTGAAGAAGATGAATTTTGCACGTGAACGGGAAAAGTAACAAGTTAGGTTACATTCGAGCAGAGGTAGCAATTAATAAATTAAATACAGCAAAATCCTACTAATTGTGCAAACGCAATAACTAAACATACCTTTCACACTCCAAAGTAACGATTATCATTTCATTATCTGCTTGCTTTCGAGGATGAACATCTTCCGTAGCTTTTGTGGACTGTATCGTGGGAATGATGTATAAACCTGATTCCTTTTCAATCAATTTTCCGACAGGTCACCTTATTGATAAATGCTGTAAAACCGAAATCACGGGGGTTCTACCAAAATCACGGTAACTTGAGATGGGTTTCTTCGGACTACTACCGGATGATTAAAACAAGTATCGGTGTTTGAAAAACAATATAAATACGAACAATCCACCAATATCATTTTACTATATGCCATTTTATAGTAAAAAGGCTAACTTAGATGTCAAAATTTATTTTCCAAAAATAGCTCATTTTGTTCTACCGGGTGAGTCAGAAAAAACGTAGGGTGTTTGCCAATTTGTATTGATGCAGTTTAATTTGCAAATTCGTTTCTTTAAAGTTCATTGCATAGAAGAAAAGCTAACTTAGATGTGAAAATTTGTTTGGTCGCAATCGGTCTTTCTGTTCCAGAATTACGAGCGATTTTAGTAAAATGGTGTTTCGCAAGATTGCTAAAATAGCCTTCGATTAGATTGATATTCATGCACATGTGATCTTCTAAACCATGACAATCATATTGTTTCTCTACCAAAAACTTGAAACAAGGCATGCATTGTGTTAGACCACACAAGGAAAAACTAATGTTGCTTATGTTGTATCCCTAGGGGGCTAGTCTTTTAATTGTCATTGTTAGCTAGCTGAAAATTCTTTTACTAGTGATACTTTTCACCAAAATGGCTATATCACAAAATCGCAAATAAATAAGGAAAGAAATTATCGATTTTAGCAAACTAAATTTCTATAACTAATTCAATCTTTCTTCTGCAATATAAAACTTCAACACTCCCGATTTGACTTGTTTTTCACCAAAATATGGCTTGTTAAACGTCCCACGTTTTTTCTGACTCATCCGGTATAAATACGAACAATCCACCAATATCATCGTACTATATGCCATTTTATAGTAAAAAGCCTAACTTAGATGTCAAAATTTATTTCCCAAAAATAGCTCATTTCGTTGTAGAGCTATCAGCAATTTTGTTACGGAACTGTTTTTAAACATATTGAAGGAATCGACATTTT